>VWZS01004141.1:371578-754916 GCA_013397075.1 Rhabdornis inornatus | reverse complement strand
GCAGCTCCCTAGGTGTCTCTGTCCACATATGATTCATATGCATTTGATTCAGAACTATGTTACTCTTTAGCAGGTAATTAGATGTAAAACAATAAAGCCTGCTCATCTGGCTGAAGTGAGGAAAATATTATCCTGAAAAAAAGGATGATGAGCTCCTTGAGTAGCAGTACTGGATATGAGCAGAGAAAGTCAGCTTTGTAAAAAGAAGCAGAGACACAGTATCATCATGATGTGCAGTTTAATCTTTAAGATAAAGAAATCAACATGCATAATCTATTAGACTGAATATCAATAAAAAAGAACTCTAACTTTTATAACTTTTGCTCACTAGATAACTCCCAGCACATACAGTCTCCTTTACAGTGTATTTAGTCCATATCTGTACCACAGATCTATGTTGCTTTGATCAGCCTCTCTAAGAGCAAAAAGTTTCAAATGGTTTTCAAAGGAACACATCTGCTCACAGAAACAGTCACATCTCATGCTCTGATGAGGACAGTGGTGCTGTTAGAGCCAGCAAGTGGCAATCCACAGCTGGTGCCAGGAACTCTCCCCTGGGGTGGTCACACCAACCCTCTGAAATAGATCTGTTTGCTTTGAGAGAAGCTGGGGAGGTGGGGGGCTGATGCAGCAAACCAGAGAAGATGAGGTGGGTTAATTTCTGATACCTCAATCCACATTAGCTATGCCAAGAGCATAAAACCAAATGAAGTGAACCTTATCTTTAGGGTACTTTTTTTTTTTTAATCTTTTTTTGGTCAGTTTTACATCCTGTTCCATTTGTACAATGAGATTCTATTCACCCAGTAATGTTTTGATAGTTATGCTAGCTTATATAATTGCTGGCCTTAGCTGTTTCTGCCCCTGTATTACCCCTCTTTCATGCCAGCACAATAATTTCTGCAGCTGATTTTCTCCGTTCACTTTACTGTGCAATCTGGCTCACAGTTAGCAAGAGAAAGTGTGTTTTTTTCCATGAACCAGTTTCCTGAACTTGTTCACTATGAATATGCAAAGAAGGAAAAGACTTCTGAATACCTAAACTCTTCATGACTGCTAAGGGAAAGAAAAGCCCTTCTAGTATTATCCCACAGGAAATATTCTATATTCAAAGTAATAGCCAGCCTGCAGAACTGATTCCTGAAACACTACTGCCTTTAAAAGGCACACCAAAATTTCCCCAGAGCAGACCCATCTAAAGGGGTAATGGTTATCACACCACTTACAAGTGGAGCAAAGCCCACACTGTGCAGGAGACCAGAGCCAGAGTGGAGCTGAGTGAGCCACACAGAATGTGATGGGACATCTTGATTTGTACCAGTCTTAAATCCAAGCCTGTAAAAGGGAAGGGAAAGTTTATCCTTGGCTGGTTCTAACTTCTATCTGCATGAGATTTCTCAAGTCTAAGAAGAGCCAGCTAAGCAGTGAAACATGACAAAATGCCTAATTCCAAGGCTATCATTGCTAACCCACCAGCAGAGCACTAGTGAAAACAATCTGCTACAGTTGGCTGTGTGTTCATCCTAATATTTGGAAGACAGCATGCAGGGGGACTTCAACAGGAATAAGTCCTTTCTGTCCTTTGCCTTTGTATCATCCCCTGCCTCAACTCTTAAAGATCTAATTTCTCCTGGTAACATAGCTTAAAAACATGACTGCAATAAGGCAGTGTTTTCCTTAAACTGAAATTAATTTTTAATAACAATTTCTGTATATAAAGTCTAGGTAGATTTATTTTTCTATGGAAAATTAAAGCTTACTTTTGGCAGATGATGAGGGAGAAGTGGGTTAGAGGAAAGGAAAGACATATTCTACCCCTGACTTCTTTTGTCTGGTCATCTTTCCTCCATTTGCCAGAAATTACAAAGCAATTGAGTTCAAAGGCAGCACACATTGTGAGTCAGAGACTGGATTTCCAGCGTGTTTATGTTGGATGTATTTGCATGATGGTTGTAGTGAGCGCTGTGGCCCCACAGCAGGGACAAACACGCCCGCACTTCCACCAGCAGCCTCCCAGCACCTGATGGAACAGGAATTCCTCACTGGGTGCGACTGCCTTACAGCCGGCACATTCGGAAAAAAGCACTTTCATATTGGCATAACAGATTCCTCATTAGTGCTTTGGTCTTCTTAAGACACAATACCTGGGCCAGACTCCGGAGTATTGTGCGTACTCTGAGCCATCTCAGGTAGCAGGGCATGGAGCTGCGGGCAGGGCATGGAGCTGCGGAGCTCCTGCCCCATCTGTGCCAGGACAGGCTGATGGAGCTGCGGAGCTCCTGCCCCATCAGTGCCAGGACAGGCTGATGGAGCTGCGGAGCTCCTGTCGCCATTGCTGTCCCCATTCCTGCTCCATCTGTGCCGGGACAGGCTGATGGAGCTGCGGAGCTCCGACAGGCTGATGGAGCTGCAGAGCTCCTGTCGCCATTGCTGTCCCCATTCCTGCTCCATCTGTGCCGGGACAGGCTGATGGAGCTGCGGAGCTCCTGTCGCCATTGCTGTCCCCATTCCTGCTCCATCTGTGCCGGGACAGGCTGATGGAGCTGCGGAGCTCCTGTCGCCATTGCTGTCCCTATTCCTGCTCCATCTGTGCCGGGACAGGCTGATGGAGCTGCGGAGCTCCTGTCCCCATTGCTGTCCCCAGGCTGCCGCTGCACAGCCGCGGCTCCGGGATCAGCAGGAGCCCGGGGCAGTGGTGTGGCAGCGGGCTGTGCCAGCGTGCGATTAAACCAGACTAACAAGGAGCCTCGCCCTGCTCCCCGCCCCTGGCATTCACCTCTGAAACAAACCTTGCACTTCTCTAACCCCACAGTGAACCTGCTCAGAGCACTACACCGGCGAAAAACTCACCCTACCAAACGAATGAACAAAAACTTGACAACGTTTCTGCCAGATTTCCTCCCTCCACCACTTGAGCCAAGTGCTGGTGCTGCAGCAGCCAGCCAAAGGGGCAAGGAATGCAATGTACTAACCATTAGCTGAGTCCCATTCTGATAGCACCCATCACTGGATCATCTTGGTTAACGTGTCTAATTACACCCTGACAGACACGGACATTCTTCATAGCCTGCTGTAGGCCAAGGGCACAGACAAACATAGCCTTGAAAAAGCTGCCCTGACAAGACTTAAACATATAAAGGACAAATCTGGCATATAAGCTCTGCACTCCCTTTCTAAGCAGGAGTGAAACTCAAGTTATTTTAAATAAGAGGGTTGAAAATAGAGGAGGCACTCATATATAACAACAGATGCTATGGCAAGGCCATTTTAAAAAGCTTTCAAATTTTTAATTTTTATAATTGTGTTTGTGCCCCAAAGATGCTTGAGAGAAACAAGAGAAAACACAGATGCAAAGAAAGCAGTAGTCAGAAGTGCCACCCCAGGGAAGGGCAGGGAGGAAGGGCTCTGTAGCATGAAAGCAGATGAGGAAGGGAACATGGAAGCTGAGAGCACAAGAGTACCTATTTGGGGCACAAGACACTGTCTTTAGCTTTGGTTGATGAACAGACACATAATGTGCACACAGAATGCTTCCCTTCTCCATTTAAAAGGCATTCTTAGGTCAGAAGCTTTCTCTGGGCTAATTGCTTGAGCCTGAAATGGTGCTGCTGGTGTCTGGGAAACTGTTTTTATTTATTATAAGCCTGTCTATTCCCCAGGCTGTACCAGCACAGACTCCACAGGCAGGATCAGACCTTTCAGGAAGGGGATGTCATGCTGCAGTGCTGGGCAACTGATGCCACTGCCTCCTCTGCTTGTCATCCAAGGAAAGCTAAGGCTCTTGTTTCAATTATTGTTCACGCAAGCTGCTTGTGCTAACAAGCTGCTATTATTTCAAATGGAAAATGTGGTTGGTAGAACACGTTAGCAACTTGTGTTGTCCTGTTTCTAACTGGAATCATGTTATCACATGCTAATGCCTGCAAATGTGGATGCAAAGCACCTTATGCCAAAGCACTGTATTAATCTTTGAATTCCTGCATGGTAGCAGCGATGATGAGAAAAAAAAAAAAAAGAAAAAAAAAAGAAAAAAAAGGCAAAAAGAAAAAAAAGCAAGCTTCTCTTTTTCTTCATAAAAGAAAGAAGGAAAAAAATCAGTGTGGGGCAAAATCCTCCACTTGTAAGGTTTTTCTTTTCTACCCTGACAATTTTTGTGTGTGAACTATAGTAGATTTTTGTATTGAAAACTGGCCACTCCCTAACAGATGAGCTCACTGCTGTTTGCATCCTGAAGAGACATTAGGACAAAAACTCAGCAACAGCAAATCAGTGCTTCACTGAAGAAAAGCGAGCAGTGGTGATTTACGTCAGCTAAGAGTCAAGATTCACCCTGCTTAAAGACACAGCTTGTTCCAGTGAGGAACCTCCCTCAGTTTACAGAGGAGGGATGAAGCAGCACTTAACCAGGTCAAAGGGCAGGGGGGGAACCACAGATATTTCCAAATGTACTGAGAAAACAAAGCACCACCACTGGACTTGAAAGATGTGGTGTAAAGAAATCCCTGATTATACCAGTACAAGTCCCTGATTATACCAGTACAGTCCTATACATTTTCCAGGAGGAGAATCACACAGGCCAGGGCACATTTGATTACTTCATGGTGGGAGTGTAAAAACGCATGTCCAGGAGAAGCAGCAAAAACACAGCTCCTCAGACAGCAAAATACCTTCTGGAGTTCCCTGGTACTGGTGGAGTGAGCAGTGCAGCGTGGAGTGACTGCAGCTTTCTACATTTACTGAAGAGGTGCAGTGCTTTTTCCCCTGCAGGGGGAAAGGAATAGGTGGAATCATCGGCTGTCTGCTACCCCTTCCCTTTGGAAGTCACACGTTGTTATCAGCTCCATCTCCCCCCTTCCCAAAATGCATATGCTGCAGTTGGTACAGATGCCATGTGGTTCATGGCATAAAGCCTTGGGGGAAACAACGCACTCACTTCTGTTGTTCAGCTGGTATTAACTCTGTGTGCTCATTGCACTCCAAGAATCCTTTCTTGGATCAGTGATGCCATTACTGCAAATATCAGTAGAACTACAACAGACTCTATCATTCTTTTCTGCATTTGAATTTCATCTTGGATTGGTTGGTGCAACTTTTTCCAGCAGGCCACAGCTAGCTCCCATTGTTTTACTCAATACATTTATATTGGTATTTCTGTTTCAAGATAGCAGAAACTTGTTTGCTTTTATTTCATCACCCTCTTACTTATGGATGCAGTCATAAGTTTAAATGTGCTATGGCTCACAGTTGACAGCTGTGTAGGTTTCTTTCCCAGTATTCTAAAAATTACAGTTTGCTTTTCACAATTCCTAATACATGCCACTCCTACTGCTCAGTTGTTAGGCAGCAAAGCACGTAAAAAAAAAAAAGAAGAGAATTACAGGGTGTCAATTCACTTTAAAAGAGAAAAAGCCAATGAAAAGACACACCATTTAATTCTGATTCAGAAAAGATCATGTTCACGCCTGTATTGCTACATGTGCAAGGACTTTGTGAACCTATACCATAAGTCAATATTTCCCTGCCATGCTTGTAGGGAAATACCATGACACACTGTCAGACAGTCATGGTAAATGTATCTCTTTGAAAAAAGTTAGTTTCTATTTGAAAAGTTAGTTTCTTCAGCAAGTAGCTTCCCACTAAAAAAAAAATCTAAGAATTTGGCATTTCCCCCCACATTCTTGGAATGTTTTGTTTTATTTGACAGTTAGTTAGTAATTATTCAAGTCTGACATTATGAAAATTAATGTTATTCCATAGTATAAATTATCTTCAGGGGTCAGGTGGGAAAAGAGGGTATAATCATGTCTTTGAAATACACAGTTTATCATTCCAAATTAGAACAAAACCACAACAATTAAAAAAATAAGAGAGTTCTCAAAGTAACACTTTTGCCTCCTGACTGATAATTCGCTTTTAAAACCTCTGCACTTTTTGCTTTATGAATGATCTGCTGAATGGCCTTGTACAAGTCACTTATCCTCTTTATGCCTCAGAGCAGATACAGCTGAGAGAGATACACACTAGCTATAACCATGTGTCATCATGCCAGGGCAATGCAGTGTGTCAACCTATTATCTTATTCTACCTACATGGGGTGCATCCATGCAGATTTTGCTTACCTAGACAAGTCTCCCATTTGCAATTTCTAGTAAATGGGGTAAGGAACATATATTGCAACTGCTCAAAGTTTAGAGGAGTAACCCCTCTCTCCCTGCCCCAAACAACAACAGTCATTTTTCCCTCTGTCTCTTGTGACTGCAGTTCTTGGAAGCAGAGCTGCATACATAATGCAGCTAAAGGCAATGGGTAGCTGTTTTCAGATATCTGAGGTACTGCTTTCAGCTGCATAAGATGATGTGGTCTCCTGTTCCATGACAGCAAGAAAATTCAATGCCTGTTTTTATGCAATAGCAGAGAGACGTGATTGAAATGGCAAATACACTCTAAAAAGAACAGCCACATCCAAGGAGGGCAGGGAGCACAAGTGTGTGGGCAGCAGCCCTGGGGGTAGGTGCCTGAGTGGTAAATAACATTTTGAGGTGCATTATTGTTAGCTGCCTCTGAGATTGTCAAGTTGCTACAACTCTGGTTGCTGCAGCCAAAATGCACCCTGCAGTTATGATGCTTCCCTTCTGAGGAAGCTGCAGGTTCAGATGAGCTCTCTTGCCTGACTGAAGACCTTTCCTGCTAACTACAGATCTATATGTGTGTTATCAATTGTGCCACCCTGGAAGCACTTAATCTGTTAACAGCAGAATGTTAGAGGATATTACTGCACACAAATGCAAAGTCAGAAAGATTATATTAAGCACACATTAGGATGCCTGACATTAACTACAGCATGTTTACACGGTATATCTCCCCACAGCTTGTCTGCTTTAAATGCCTTTGCTGAAGTGGCAGATTTCCATCCCACAGTTACCTGAAAGAGGTGTGGGCAGGAGGAAACTCTTGAAACTGCAGATCTGTGCTAGCCATATGTTACTTGCAGATGCAGAAGACTTACCTATTAAAATTCAGAGCAGCTGTGTTCAATGATAAAATGATAACTAGTATCAGCTCTTTCTCCAGGGAGCTGAGCCACCATCGTCTGCGTAAGGGAAAAACACTGAATTGTTTCCAGTGAACTGGATGGAAAGTCATAGACAGCCAAAGGAAGGACACAGAATCCCAGGAACTGGTTTTGTTTGCAGCATTTATTCAGGTCAGCTCATGAGGTGAGGAATCCTTGAAGGACCTGCACACTCCACAAAATCAGACTTATTCTAGTATATCCTTATCCTTAGTATATTCCTTCACTCTGTGTGCATGGGAAGCTCCCTTTTAAAGTTGCCATTCCTATTAGAAGCACTTTTTATAATCTTATCCTTCTAGGTTCAGCCTCAGCTCAGCACCCACTATTTAACTGGCAGCTGATCCTCTGTAGCTGTGTGAGCAGCCAACAAAGGTCTTCCCACTTAATATCTGCTGCTCTTTATTACAAGTGGAGCTGAAAAATGAGATGACACATCAAAAAGATTTGGTCTGGATTTCAAATTTCATAGTATTCAGGGTTTTGTTGATTCCCTCATTTTGGATTCAGACCACTTTAAAAAGTCAGTCACCAACAGTTCATTTCACCTCCAGATATCAAGTTCCCTCACACAAACTCACACTAGGTCTGGCTACACAGTCCTCAACGATTTTACTCTGAATTGCCTCGTACATGCTGCCCCTCACGCTGACGAAAGGTCTCTGGTAGCATTTGACAGTGATGTTCACCATTCACCCTTACTTTGCTCTCACAATTGCCCTTTCCACCGTGGCAACAAGAGGGTGTTGCATGGGCCAGCTGATCATTTTGTGCTGGGCTGCATGCCCTCCACACTCCTGATCCATCTTCTCTTGAGTGATATTGTTTTCATTAAGGATTCAAATCCATTAGTGGAAGGAATGGGACATAATGCATCTTCAATGTTTCTTTTTGTGAACACTTATTTTTCCTTTTCTCTTGTAATTCTTGAATTTACTTTAATTAAGCCCTGGAACAAAATCACTCAGGCTTACAGAGCAAGTGTGACTGGTGTTGTTGAGAGTAAAGTACAGCCAGTAAAGCTACAAGCATATACTCCAGTGAGCACACGTGTCAGCCTCCTGCCAGTGTGGCATGGGCTGTCAGGGTTGAAGGAGTAAGCAACAAACTCCTTTTTTCATGGCACTGCACTCTTTCCTCTGAGAATTCTGGTGATTTTTCTTATTTCTTCCCCTTTTGGGCAGTGAGTCCAGAGAGCGGTGGCAAGAAGGCAAAATGAATCCTCAGACTTTCTCCCTGCTTTGGGCACAGCAGTCTACACTGTTCCAGTACACAGAACACTTTCATTTAGTTTTCTCCAAGCTCTCCTGCTGGGGGAGATCTCTCTGCTTGCATCTCACTGTGAGCTCCAGATCCAATGATGCCCTCAATCAGTGCCTGGGATCATTAAGTCATGATCAACATGATTTTGATCAGTGCTTAATCAACTGAAAATCTAAAATCTTGGAAATGAAAGATTTCCCCCACATGCTGTGCTTTTGCATAAATGTGAAAGGCTTCAAGAAACACAGCTAGGGATGAATGGCTGCAGTACATACAAAAGTCTGTTCTCACAGATACATTTTATATGCAGGGCTGTTGCTTTCTAAAATTCTCTTCTCATGTCAGAGTAGGAGACTTAGAAACCTTTCTTCATTTAAATGTGTTGTTGCACCAGATTTCTAAATGATAACCTAGACCTCTGCCTCTTGATAGTACCACTCCAACCAAAACATGAAGATGACACACCATCCTCTGCATCTCTTTATAGAATGATAGTTTCATTCACTAGTTTTAGCTGAAAGCTGGTGTGGTCAGGAACCTTGCTTCATTGGTCAGTCAGTACCTGCCAGTAACTTAGGAGTAATCTGTGACTGGGAACAATGACAGTTTTTCTCCATCATGGATTCAGTGGAATTGCAGCATGGCAGTGGCCAGCAAAGATGTTTCAGAGCAAATCACAGCCATCACAAATGGCAGAAACTCTACCAGAGCCCCAGCGCTATCACAACCACAAGCTCCTAACAATTCTTACACTTGAAGGCCGTTCAAGCATCCTATGCCAGTTTTGTGCTATAATTCACTAACGTTTTGTGTAATTATGGAAGTCAACAACCTTTCCTGCGTACAAATATAGACCCTTAAGATGTTGTTCACTCCTACTAACCTTACTTCTCTCAAGACCTAGATATAAACTACACTTCTTTATTTTTAACCTGGAGACATCCCTGGTTTTCATTTTTGTAACTGCTCTCTACAATTTGTTCTGTCCCCTCAGAAGTTTCCAACCTCCATACTATTTCACTCAACTCCCACCCCCTCCTTGTAAATCAGTAACATTTTCAGAAGCCTGTCTTTCTTCCATGGTCTTGTGCCAACACACAACCTGAAAATTCCATGTTTTTTTGGTTTTCACAGCAAGTTTTATCACTTCACTCTGCCCTTACCAAACAAATTAGCAGTGCAAGAAAATCTTCATTTGTGCCTTCTGAGACAGGGTTTCAGTACTGTTGTCTGTACAAAGAGTCACTATCTGTACAGAAAAGCCATGAAACAGCAAGACAGAAGGAACCAACATGTGCATTTAAAACCAGGGGAGCAATGAAAAGGCCGATGGAGTAAATAGTTATAACTATCAGTACAGAATCTGACCAATTTTTATATTCAGCATTTGTTTCATGTATTCTTAAAAAAAGGTATTAGTTTCTAATCATCTGAGTAAACTCCATTAGCTGCTAAATAGTATGTTCACAAGGTCTTTTGCCTTGCAAGCTTAGTAGTGTTCCCTCCTCCTCACAACACTGAAATATGAAACCTGAGAAACTGCAGATTTTTATGTTACTGAATCACTTCAGAGGCAGAAGCAAATGCATCTCCCCTCTGAACAAAGTTGTAATAACTAGAAGAAACTGTACAGAATTTAAAACTAACATCTGCAAGAGCAGGCCATTTTTATTATGTTAAATGTATGGGAACTGTTGGTTTGGGTTTTATTGTTGTCATCATTTTTTAAAGCAGGTTCCGTGTAGAGAATTCCTATTTCCTTTTGAGGCATAGCTAATCCAAAAGTTAAACTTAGAGGGTACAGCATGCCAGGGAAGATGAAACAGTAGCCTTGCTAAGACCACAGTTACACAGAAGGAATATGAGAAGATGGAGAAATGGGAAACTCACTGATGATTTCCATTTGCTTTCCCTTTCTCAGGGATAATCATAGAAGATAATGGTGGAGATGGATACATTTTAAAAATCATAAATGTAAGGTGCAATGAAGCAGCAATCTACAGTTGCAGTACATAATAACACAAAACAAGGAAAACATAAGTATAATATAAATTCCTATGCAACCAGTGAAGATGGAAAATATTAAAACTGTAAATGGGACAGAGAGTAGAAGAATACAGATTACTAAATCATTAATGTGCAGTAAAACTAGTTTTTTATATCAGTTAAAATGAAAGTTGAAGTTCTCCAATTGCCATTCTGATTTTATGTGTAAATTGATTAGCAGTGGCAATTGCTGCTTTAAAAAAACAACCGGCTGTCCCCTCTTCCCCAAAAGACAAAAACAAACAAAAAATCCAAACTAGCAAATCTCAACAACCAAAACAAAAAAAAAACCCAAAGGTTACCCAACCTCCCACAAAATACTGTTTTAGCATGATCCCATAAAATAGTCAAGCTTTATGATTAGAAATACAGCCCTTGCTTTTGATTATTATTTTTTTCTCTTTCATAAAGTACATAGAAGACACTTAAAGTCTTGGGAAGGAGAGAAAAAGAACAAATCAACTATTGGTTGTTTCAGAGAACTCTGGATGTGGTCAAAAGATCTTGCAGTTCAGACACAGAAGAGTTTAGAGGTGAACATTTTATTTGCTCCTGGAGATAGTCTGGATTGTTTAGGAGCAGAAATTTTTTACTGGCAGCGAGGATGCAGCTGATTTTCCATTACCTGGTGTTACTGGGTGTTGGAAGGGTCACAAGCAAATAACAGCTTTCTGGTCTGCCACATCTCAGGTGAGTTAACACCAACCTGAGCATGTGGAATTTCAAGTTTTGAAGAAGATCAATAGCTTTGTGGCCTCCCCTAGCCCTGCATCTCCACTTCCCTGCTTGTGGGGCAGTAGTGAAACAATGCTTCATTATCACCTAGGGTGAGGAGCAGAGGCTGAGGCTCAGCTACAGAGCAGGAAGGGAGACCCATTTCATGAAACTGGGAAGCCACACACACTGTGAGCACAGGATGCAGCATGAGTGACTTTGTTTTCCTTTTAAGAAGGAGCTAAATTCTTTCATAAAGAATATCTGCGTCAGCCAGAAGTAATAAACTCCCATCGATGCATCGCTGACACTGTCTCCTTACCCCCTTAAACAGTGGGTCACACTCCAGATCCTCTGAGGGAAGGAGAGCACATTTGGAGAAAGGCACAGGGGCCTCAAGCCATATGACAGAGCCTGCATACACAGCAGTAGGTGCTGAGGCTGCTGACAAGTGTCCAGGCAGTACAGAGGGCTCTGCCCCCTAAATAGAGCTAACAAGTCTGATGTTTCACAATTTCCAACCTGTAAGAACACCTGTTGCTAAACACTCTGACTCTACAAGTTTAGAAAGGAGAATTTAGAAAGGAAGTAAATGGACACTAATATAATTGAAATCCAAAGGCACACTGGACTAACATGAATGTTAGTCTTGCATGTAACACCAAAGTGTTTGCACATTACAATTTGCACATGTGAAATCCATCTTGCATCACAGCAGAGCTGTTTGAGCTGGTGGGCACAGATGCCAAATTAACACAAGCAGCAAAGCGCACACTTGCAGCAGAACTGTTGCATGAACACTGCCAGTAATATCTGCAAACAGTGAGGCTAATGGCAAGTTTATCACCAATATGAAAGAGCTTTTTGTCTGCATCCTAGTATTTGTAAGGCTTGTGATCAGCAGAAGATGCAGTAGCAGTGATGAATGCTTTGTTCTGTGTGTTCTGGACTTTCTTTTGCACCATCAACTCTTATATCTGGACAGCTGTACCAACCTGGTGTCCACTCTTGCAGACATATCCCAAAGACATGACACAGGATTTGCTCCCCATCAGGGTTACTACCATATGACTCAGTAATAGATCAGCACTTCTATTAATATCTATATTTCAACTCATAACATTATTATTAAAAGTATGAGATCGCCAATAAAATGAGAGAGATTTATTCTTTCACTAAGACTTTAGCCAGTGTTATCTAAATCTGTGGTCAACAACCTTTTTTTACTCACTTGCAGTATCACTCATTTCACAAGTTTTACACTGCTAGAGCACTGCTAGTGCTTCTACTGGTGTCTATAACGTTAAACAAAAATGCAGCAAAAATCTACACATCCAACCTTTGCCTCTAGCAGAAAAAGCTTGCATCTACCCCCACTGAAGTGCATCCACCTCACAGAGGGCAAACAGCAACAGCTCAACAACTGTTCATGGCTAAGCAACAGTTCAAGATGAGATTTGTAGAAACCTTGACTCTCTGCCACCTCCCAGTTTGCTCAGCTTGATTTCTCTCATGTTTCAAATAAAAAAAGACATATGAAAGCATAAAGTATTCCACAATAAGCTTCACAGCAAAATGTATCACTGGGCACCAAATAAAACAAAAACCAATATAAACAGTTTGGTAAGACAGATAGAAACCAGATTACTTACAGCCCTAGCAGCCTTCCATCATCTTCTACACAGAGTGCTTCCCAATTAGAGTTATATATTTTAGTAAACTTTGTTGTTTGTGTAAAAATGAGCACAATAAAAAAAAGGGGGGCACAGAAATGTGTTTAGGATTAACCCCTACCTTTGAGGTTGTGGTTACAAAAGTATTCCAACTCCCTGCCTCACACTACTGGTCCCTGGAGAGCAAATGAGCTGTGTCATCCTTCTCACATGCAGGGCAAATCCACAACATCTGGCTAAGCAAAAAGATATTCCCCCACCAGAACCTCATCACGTAAAGCAAAGATCCTGCAATTAAGCCAATCTGTTTTACCTCACTACAGCTGTAGCTCAGCCCCACTGTTATAACCCTTTCTTGTTTGTATTCTTTGTGTGGCTCTTTTTATACAATGTAAATATACATTTTATAGTCAATGAATAAAGCTATTTTTGAGAAGGGATTGAATCAGCTTTGGAGAATAAGAGAAATGTAAAACAAGCACAGAGGCTGAAAAATTGAAATTACATATCAAAGCATACCTTAGAAGGGCATCCTCAAGGTTGTAAAGCCAAATACTTTAAAAGCTACAAAATACTAAAATTAAATTTGTTTATGTAACTTTTTTTGGGGTTCTTTTGTGGATATATGGTATAATAAAATCCTAAAAAGTGATCATAAGCAATCTATTCTTCTGAACTCTCTCCCTTTCCTTGCATGAAATAGACAATGTTCACTTAACAAGAAGCTATTCAGTCTTTTGCAGTTTTGTTTGTTTGTTTTTTATTTTTTAATTATTTTACTTAATATTTGGCCCATGCCTTACACCCAGCATAACAGTATACTTCTGTTGTAAGGACAGAAGTATTAATTTTTTCATGGTCTATTTTATGCTGTGTATTACACTGGCATCCAGCTGTCCCAGAGACAAAGATGATTTTAACATGTCCCTGGTATGAGAATGGAATGAGCCAGACTGCAAATGAAAAGTGGATCAAAAATTGGTAAAGTAAAAAATACCCTATACTTTTTGGTGTCTGGTTGTCTGGTTCAAGAGGTGTACATACAAATTTTTTTTTTTTATTCTCTCAATGACTGTTTACATGTGTTAAAACAGAAGGAAGGTAATAAGGACAGAAGCCCATTTAACCATCTGAATACTGAAAGGGAAGTTTCAAAGGAGCCAAATGTTACTGTTCCATCACTCTTATTTTGTGAACAGAGGAAGAAAGTTTAAATGCTAATTTAGGAAAACTAGTACAAGCTCCTATGGGGACATCACCACAACAGTGCAGTGCTCTTCAGTATTTTTAATACTCCTGCAAAATTCTTGGTCATTCACACTTCAGCCTCTATTTCAGACCACTATAAGGAAAGTTCAATTTGCTGTAATGATTTCCACAACCAAAATACATTTTCAAAAATAATGCATGGTTGAGCTGGATTGATGTGACTCTGCATGAACCCTGCAAGATTGTTTACTTTCAGAAGTCTCCTCTTAGATCAGTTGCTAGATTCCCACAAACTACTCAAAGTAAGTGGTTCCACTTCTTGTTTTTATCATTACTGCCTTACTCAATTCCACCTGAGCTTATAGTTTCTTTATTCTTTTCTTAAAGCCAGTTTCTGATATGAGACTGTAGCCAATACATCAATCACAAGTTTCCTGTTCCAACTTCCTTTGGAGTAAGTGTCACTGGAAGCTCCAGCCTCATGTGATCAGCAGCTCAGGTCAGCACTGCATTAGACACTGCAGACTGGTACATTTCAGTTCAGCCAAAGTATTTAAGACTTGTGTTTGACAGAGCCCTCGATAAATGAGTCTCTTCCAGAAGCAGCACAGTGAAAATCAGAGCACCAGCTGAACATAAAAAATGGCTGGTAAGGTAGGAGATTGCAAAGGTTTCTGGGGATATTTTCCAAATGAAATATTTTCATGTCCTCTATGAACCTGGCTCACCTCCCTATCACTGAACATGAAGACTGGCTTTAGTCATCAGTGACTTATGTGGTTTTATATTGATCCAAAATCAGTGGCCTGGAGCTTTTCCCGAAAGATCATTTAAGTACCACAACTATGTTTTCATCTCTGCTTTAGTCTTGGTTCATCTCAGACAGACAGTAACAGCTTTCAGGAAAATGTCTTTTGGGTAATGGGGAAAAGAGGAAATAACCTCTGCTATCAAGGATAAAATCATAGAAGGTTTTAGATTGAAAAAGGCCTTTAAGATGACCGAGTCCAACCATTAACCCAACATTGCCAAGTCTACCACTAACCCATGTCTCTAAATGACACATCTACATTCTTAAGTGTTTAAAAAAATACTTCCAGGGACAGTGCCTCAGCGACTTCCTCAAGCAGCCTGTTTCAATGCTTCATAAACCTTTCCTAATCTTTAGAAATAGTAGAAATTTTTCCTAATATCAAATCTAAACCTAGCCTGGTGCAACTCAAGGCCATTTCCTCTCGTCTTGCCACTTCTTACCTGGGGGAAGAGGCTGCCCCCCCACCTGGCTACAAGCTCCTTTTGCTCTAAGGTCCTCCACCTCCATGTAAGCCCATAGTAATTACAGTTGATCTTAATTTGTGCACTCTAAATTTAATGAGTTATGTGCATAAAAGGCAAAGTTGAACAATTTTGACTACACTGGTTTATTAGCAGAGACAAGCCAGTCAAAGTCCAATAAGGGTCATCACAATTTATTGTTTTAAATATTGAGTTACAACATTTGCATCCATCATTAATTCCATGTCTGGGTTCCAGTACTCTTATGGCAGTAAGATAAAGTTTTGCATAGGATTTAAAGAAAACCGTTTTAAGCTTCCAGACTATGGGAGCTAAAGCAGCAAAGAAAATTCTCTGCCTCTCAGTACAAGTTGTTATACAATTAATTTGATCTAGGAACAGAGTATTTACAGGGTAATTTGCAATATGTAAACTGTTAAGCACAAAATGGCACTCTTTAGTCATTAAACACAATTCACCTCCATTACGGGCACAGTTGGGATCCAGGGATTTCTTTTTTGTAAGTGTGAGCAGAAAAATAGGTGGTTGTCAGGAAGATGACTTCTGTAGAATTTAATCAGGTCTAATACCAAGTAGAAGTGATCAAAATTATGTTAGATCAACACAACTCACAAAATATTTCTCCTCAAGTCTCTGATATTGAGCTTATTAATGCACTCAGGAATTCACCTTTAATGTGTAAGTCTATGAGCACAAAGCAGTTAATGTGATCACAGTCAAACTGCAATTAGGTTTCATCAAGACTGATATAATGGTATTTTCCTTCATGCTAGATAAACTGTTAGCTAAGGGACTATATCATTTTTTCACATGCTTTCTGGTTTTAATAAGCATACAGACTTGAAAAAGCCCAATAGTGGCTGCTTTTTAGCCTGTTTTAATCATCCCAAGCAGTTATCCCTAAACTGAAGTCTAGGACTACATACAGATTTAACTGTTTCACTGAGTGGTTTTAAAGATTCGAATTCAGTTTTTCTTCCTGTGATTTATACATCTGTAAGGGCAAATAACACTTTCCTAATGATCCTGGACCTAATTAAGAATAAAATACTTTTCCTCATGTGAAATTCATGCTGATTTCTACCAGCAGAAAATTTGGGTGCAAGTACCAAACACTACATTATTGTCTGTAACTTTGAAAAGATGGATGGGCCAGTGGGCACGTTCATTCTTGTGTACAGTTTCCAAGAGCTCTCCCAAACTAGACAGATGCAGTCTATGCATGTGATTTCCCATCTGTGTTCACAATCTAAAGAATAAATTCAACACCACCATTGTTTTGTACAAGCAGGAACAACTCCAGTGTCTGTACTTATGTAGAAGGCAGTAGCCTGAGTCTTACTCATGTGGATGACAAGAAGAAAAAAGAAAAGTGTTTCTAATGAAAGAGCTCCTCAAAAACCAGGTCAAGTCAGTCTCCTGTAAGAACTCAAGAGACTTGCACACTGAAGTGTAAAAGGTATAACAAGAAAGTAGAATTTTCTTTTCCTGAGAGATGTGAAGTTGGATTCACTATTGTCCTACCTTCTTACTTAGAGCAGATATCATCTAGTGAACCTACAGACAACTCAGACTCAAAAAACCCTACAAGACAAAAATTACTTGCAAAAAGAGAGAACTGACAATGGCCAGGGATTTTGATTAAGAGAACGCAATAATTAATTTCCCAGCATCCAACTGAAATACAACTCTTAGAACCTGGACTTTAAGAAATAACAGTAAGTATTTCAATACTTTCCTTGATTCTTTTTTAATTTTAGTTGAACTAATGTATCTTGAGGTGGTATTTCTTAGACTGCACGATTATGGCAAGAGAGCTTTTAAAAATATTTGTATCCTAGCTCATAGAGTTATTCACCTCTCTAACATTTTTGTTTGATATGTAAAAAATTAATAGAATGACCCAGATTTTTTTAGACTTCCATATAAATTAAAATCGCAGAAACACAGGACAGAAGGGATCTCAAGAGGGCACTTAGTCAAACTCCCTGCATGAACGAAGAATCAAGAACACTTAAATCATCCTTACCATATTTAAAATGTTCTTAAAATGGTTAAGGACTTTACCAGAATGTTTCTGTGTAAACCAGTGCAATTTCTGAACACACAGACTTCAGAAGTTAAGTGCATTAATTTTTGACATCATTGTAGGCCACAGAGCATAAATTATCACAAATTAAAAATATGTGGGTTGTACTTGGAAGTTCCATTTTTCCTGTAAGTCTTTAACTTTCTGGGATAATTAAGCAATGTTTATTCAAACTTGCTCATATGCTCTGCCTCATAGACATCTCATCATTTTTCTATATATAGGCATCTTCTGTAGTGTGATGTCCAAACAGATACTTCTTATTTATAATGTGACATTTCTGTTAATACATCCCAAAACAAGTTCTTTTTTTTTGCAACACCATCCCATTCCCTGCTTATAACTTGGCTGTAACTCCCAGAATATATTCTGAACTTTGTAACTGCTCTGTTTCTGACTGCACCTATTGATTTTACTCTTGTTGACACCAAGCCATTTCCTCAATTTATCAAGATGTTTTTGAATTACAGTTTTGTCTCTCAAAGTGCTTGCAGCCAAACCCTTGTGTTTTGGTGTCACCCCCAAGTGATGTAACTGTATTCTATATTTCATTGTACAAGATACCAGTGAAAATAATATAAGAACTGAGTGAAGAACTGGTCCCTGTAGACATCCACTTGAAATTTCCAAGTATTTGAGAGAATCTTTTAACAAGCTGTGCATTCCCATTACAGCCATCACATCAGGACTGCCCTTTTCCAATACCCTTTGAGAAAGCAATGTCAGAAAATACCAGATTCTCTATGAAAGATACAACCTATCTACCATTTTCCTCTGAATCCCTTATCACAATCTGATAAAGAAGGGAATTGAATTGCTTTGATGTGACTTACTTCCCATGGATATATCCACCTATATTTTAATAGTACTATTGTCTTCTGTGAAGAAAATAGTTCCTTCTAAATAGATAATTCTAAAATAATTGTGGAGATTGATCGGTCTGTATCACTCATATATTCATTTTTCCATTTTTTTATTTTTGAAAGGAAGATTCCATGTTTATTCTTTACCAGTCTCCCACAAGCTCACCAGATCACTCAGAGTTTATTTTGGTTAATTTCCTTAAGTACTCTAAAATGAACATCCTCTGGTCTTGAGGCCATATCCCATACAAACTCGTGATTACAAGAGTGTCTTTCAATTTTCTCGTCTGGTTCTCTCTGGTCCTGTAGAAATTCACAGTGTAAATAAATATGAAATGGCAAATTGTTCAATACCTGTATAATGATATATATTTACACTACTGACTTGTGTGATGTGATGTAGCAACTCATGAAGCAAATTACTCTTCAGTTCCTATTTTGGTGATACGATGCCACTTGTCTGTGGCTGAGAGATGGTTAAAAGAAAAATAAACTAGAAGTCAGGTGTAGAGAGTGTAGAATGGAAAATTGTAGATTGCTGTTGCTTTTGCACTGCAGTGAGAGCACAACAGAAAAATTAAAACATTACTAGTTTCAAGTCCACTTAATTATCTACTACTAATAAAATAGTTTCAGCTGATGCATCTGCCCTAGAATCCCTTGACATACTTTAGTACTGCGACCATACTTCTTCCTCTTTTTGAAACCAATTTTGTCTTCTGTGGGCCTCCCGTCCCCACCTTGAACCACAGGGAGTAAACTCACTGACTGAACATGGAATGTATAAAAGGTGGAAAATTTGTTATGCAGCAGTTGTAAGGAATCACTTTTTTAACAGCAAGCTAGAAACTTCATTAAAGGCCAAAGAACAGAGTTTCTATTCCATTCCCGCTTGAAAAAAATCCCCATGGAAATTTCTGGACTTCTAGTCAAAGGAAAATTATTTTAACGCCTCATACTTTTTCTCCTGGAAATACGTCCTTGATAATTAAAAGTTTGGTCTGAATGTTAAAATGTTTCTAAGTGTTACAATGTCCCTTTATTAAAAGACAGTCAAAGTGCCAGAATTTCTTAGCCCAATGAGTAGAGTACAAGTGTGCACAGGTAAGAAGTGCACAGTTTTGTACACAAAGATTTCTAGGTAGTAGAGAGGAAGGGGGAGGAAAAGCAGGGATGATAAGAAGATGGACTGACACTGCATTGTGCAAATTTAAAACTCCCCCCTTCTTCCTTTCAAAACCAACCCAAAGTAAAAGCAAAATTTGAGACAAAGAAACACTGCCAGAAGTGTTTACTAGCATTTTTAGTACTTTTTTCCAAAAATTATCTGTTCACTTTTTACATATCTGATTCAAAAGTCTCTTCTTATACAGTAAACAGTATATGAGGAAATGTAGGTCCATATGTAGGGCCTAGTGATACCAATAAAGTTGTGCTTCATATGGAATTACAGTCATACTACATAGAGATTAAAATTAGGGGTGTTTTTTCAAAGTAACCAGAAACTGTAAGCATAAAGTGTGTCTGGTCACATATTCCATGAAGTTATGAATGGCATGTCCCTGCTTTCATACTTCTCTGTGATTTGCCATAAAATAGCGAGTTGATAAACCTAGAAGTAGATACATTTCAGAGAAAAAAAAGTTATACAGATATAATTCTCTAAGGAAAGTTGGAATCCTAGGAGTACAGAAAAGGATATCACCATTAGGAGTTATTTCAAGGGCTAAAGTCACAGTATCACAGATACTGTAGACACTACAGACTTTATAAATTATTATAATTTCAAAAACCTCTAAATATTCCATGAACTAAATTGTATAATCTGGCCAACATTTGCTGTAAACCAAATAAGTAACTAAGCTGCCCATTAATTCAGAGAGCAGAGTGTGATAATAAAACTGCTCTTAAAAATGGGAGTCGTTGTGAATGACTGCTTTTAACATTTTAATAAGCATCATTAACTTCATATGAAAGGTTTATAAACATTTACTTTGCAAAATTTCTCTACTAGCAATAGGATAGATTTCATTGCTTGTTCTTACAGAGGTTCCTTTCTTAAATCATGAACTGAAAGTAGGCAATGTGCAGCCCAAACTTCACTGCAAAGCTTCAGACCGTATAAAATATTGTAAACTTTCTCCCATTCCTGAGATCTAGTTCCAACACATACCATAAGATGGTCACTTATATTCCACAGAGCTCACTTTTCTTTGGATATTTTCCTTCTTTGTCTGTCGCACTTCAGGCAAAACCTTCCTTCTCCCCATATTTAATGGAATAAACCTATTAGCAGTCAATCATTAATTCCTAGGGGCTCAATTCAGTAAAGAAAAAATTACCTCCACAGTTGTCTGCTATGAGATCTCCTGATGGCTGCACAGATGAAGAGTCTGATCAAAAGAGCTTATGTGAAAGTAATAAAAGAATACATTGCAGTTACATGGCACTTTCTGACTTAAGCATCTTCACATATTAATTAGTGAAACTTCACAACACCCACGTGAAGCAGAAAGGATAACCAAGGTATAATGAGTCGAAAAGTACTTCCAAGGGTAAACAGTAAATGGTTGATGGACTAGGGATTAAAGCTGCTCAGGAAGTCACTCTGTGCAGTTTCTCACACAGCATTGCATTTCTGCAGGTAGAAGTTTTAACCACACACAATTCTCTTTTTTCCTCCTCTGTGATGAATCCCAGTTCTTCCCTGCACTTTCCTGTGCCCCTTTGTCACCCACGCCCAGCTGAGGGTGGGTGCATTGCCCCTGAGAGCAGAGCAATGTCACCAAGTGTGCTTGGCACAGAAGTCTGTATATCATATACTCAGCATTTCCTGACCAGTGTTATGGAAACAGGAAATCCCAAAGAACACTGGGTGCTTTGTGTGCTGGACTGCACTGGAAACAACTAACACAACTAAGTTTACTGTCAGAGAATTTCTAATGAAGTCATTGCTCTTATTTGTTCCTTACAGCATGGTCTGTTACTGCTGGGAGGCATTTTATCTGCTAATAAAAATTAGGCCAGGAGTGCATTTTTGCTGGTAAAGATAAGACCTTTAAAGATCTTTAAGAGATGTAAGAAATACTGGCAAAAGTCTTATTGCAGACTAACAAATATCAAATTAAAGGCACTTTTGTTGGTATAACTTATTTGCTCACAACACCCAGTATCAGCTATACTGTCAAACCCATTTTTTTTATCCTGGTTTCTAAGGAAAAGAATAATGAAATCACACTACCAGCCTGTCTGTCAGCCCTGACCCTAATGATCTTGAACATGCCAGCCAATTTCAGCCACATCTGACAATGCCTTCAGGACACAGGTCTCAAAAAATCTTCCTCTCCCAGGAGCTTAATGAAATTCGGGCGTTGGTAGAAGAGAGAAAATGGCTGTGTTATTCCTTTCTCTGAGGAGAGGACACGGAGAAAGGAGCAGAAAGGAGCCTTTCTTTATTGACCTGGCAGCAGCGAGCCGGGCAGCCGCGTGCTGTGTGCAGTGCCCGAGCAGAATAGCTCGGCAGGAGCACAAACATCCCTGCTCCAGGGCTGCCCAGCACACAGGCACAAGGGACACTGAGGGACGGCAGGGAGAGCCTGGGAGGGGCACACAGCTGCAGGGAGCAAAGCAAAAAACGTGTGACATTGCAATAGGGGGTGATTTTAGGAGCAAGAGATGGAGGTGGGGTCTGGACAGGGATTCAGGAATTGGGGGAAGGGGGCAGATTGTAAGCATCTTTGGGAGAGGGGGAGCAAATGGGGCACTGGGTTTATGGGGGAGACCTGCAGATATTGTAGGCAGGGCTGCCATGGGCTGACTTACTGTGTGAAGGAGATGTAGGTTAATTAAGCCTGCTGCTTCTGGAATCATTTATCAAATTACCTGCAGCTTCTGCACTAGAAAGGTTGGCTGCTATGTGCCTGGATAGCATATTGTTTAGGACAGGCCTTACACAGGAGTGGCTTTCAAATACAAGAGGGGCATTAAAAGGATTGTGCTTTTTGCTTTTTTCATGGTGGGCAAATAGGCAATGAGTCAGTTCAGCTAAGGGGAATGATTTAGTGATTGATCTAAGTGTCAGGTTTGAAATCACTGCTGTAGACTCCTTGAAGTTACAAGGTCATCTCAGCCCTTCATCGTTCCAAGGAAGAAAAATTAAGTGCCACGCAGTTACCACATCTGGTCCTGGCCTTTAAAAATGAAAGCCTATTTGTTCTACACGGATTTGAAAGAATCTGAGGAACCTGCTCACATTTTCACACCCCCTAGTGCTATGTAGCAACATGCACAACACGGATTTGTGTGTTTATCTACATCCAGCTGATAAGGTATATTACAGATAGATAAAATATATACATATATATATTACAAAAATATCTATTATACAGATTAAAATATGAATGAGCATATATTTTGCACTGAAAAATGAGAGAACACTATTAATAGCAGTGCTAAGCATCATTCTGTATGAACAGATTTTTAGATGACTGACAATTCACCCCTGCTATGGTACACACATGAAATTCTCCTCTTTTCTTACTTAGAGTAACAGTATAATGCTCCAGTCAAATAACAAAATAAATTAATTTATCACAAGCTCTGTGCCACGATGACAATCAGAGATTCAGCAGAAGCAAACATGCTCACAGGGAGTTTTATTTGAATTTCATTCAGACCCACATATTTGGGTATTCATGAACTGTTGTGTTCACAAGAGTATCTTGACTGAAAACACCCAAACATCAGCTCTGAAAGACTGAAAGCACCTCTTCATCAGCTCTGCACCGACTCTGCACCCAAGCTACACACTGGCCAAACATGGAGCTGAAACAAATTTCTCACTACCCAAGGTTACTGTGCCACTGTCCATTCTGTCTTCTTGTTTGTACAGTACACAGGGTACAGTAGAATCCTCCTCCGTGGCTGAGACTATAATGTACTGCAGAAGCTGTACCTGCACTACAGTACTGCTAATAAACATTGTCCTCTGGAACTGTTAGTGCATCAACTTTCCATCCCAGCCATACATTCACTGTCAGATTCTCAGTTTCAGAGAAGGAGGTCAGATTCTACCATTTCACACTGAAAACTAATGAAAAAGAAATAACCCGAAGTAGAAAAATTAATTTCATGCCACTTTTAAAATAAACTTAACAGAACAGAGAGAAAGCCAGGTAATAGCTACTTGTGTTTTCGGTAAGCTACTTTGACAAGAAATCAAATCAAGTCAGGGAAGCATGTTTCTCCAATATTGAGAATGTAGCTATAATAACTGTTACATTAGCTAACACAAATTGAGAAAACCTCCAAATCTGTGACTTGTCTCCACATGTCAAAAGGAGCATCTGGTCCTGTGATTTGCTGAGAATGAAAAATACAGCTTAGTGTAGGGGGAGGGCTGTAAGTGACTTCTGAACAAAGGACACAGCTATCTGAGTGCAGAAGGTGTCTGGTTTAAGTTCAGTTTAATCTTTGCACTTTTGCCTTCTTTGTTTGAATGGATCCCTTCAGATGGGGAAGGTGAAAAAAGTCTAAATGAAAGGAACATCAGGTACTGTTGAAACTCATTTAAAGTAGAATCTGCAATAGGCAGGGACTTAGTTTGCTGACAGAATTATAGCATCTGAGGGGCCTGGAGAGAGGGGCCTTAGCAAAAATGTGTGTGCTTTCGATCACAGATAAGCCTTGACTTTTTTCTTACATGGTCTGTGCTCTCTATGAAGTCATTGCTCCTGAAAGAGATAAACTAATAATAATGAGTTGGGCAAGGCACGGAGCAGACAAGGAATGTGCAAACTACACACACAGAGCCCTACAGGGAACCTGTGCTACTCCTGAGCTCTTCTAACCCAAAGGTTCATTGAGCTGGCCTGATCGTCCCAGCTCTCCCTCTTAAGGGGATGGGTGATGTGAGAACTTTCACAGAATTTTACTCTTGAATAGAGTAAATGTACTTCAAGGTATTGCCAGTTTATCCATAGTTTACTTACTGTCTCTGGATTTCAAAACTCATCTTGAACTATCTCTACATATTCTTCCCAGTTTTGTATAACTTAAACCCCACATTTTAATATTGACTTACAATTTCTTTGCCTTTATAGGAATCCCATGAATAATGGTTATTGATCTCATCCTCCTTCCCCCACTTACCTGCAAAACACCCTCTCACCTTCCTATTCCAGACCACTGAGCTAGTCTGAGCTAGTTCTCATGTAAAACTTTCCTCTTTGCTTCAACCAAGGGCTGGCTGAGCCTATTCATCTTTCCTTTCTCTTTCCTCTAGCCTGCAAAAATCCTGATTGCTTGCATTTTTTGCTCTTTGAAAACTTATTTGTCTTTCTTTGTCCTTGATTCAAGTTTTCTCTTGAGATGTTTCTCTACTCCTGCAAAGTTGAACTGTGATGGGACCAGGTCTGCAGAAACAGTTTTATTCACTCACCCATTTTGTGAAGGAATGAGATCTCTGTCCCTTACAAAGTTGGTGGGATAAAAGGTAAAAAACAAGGGACATGTAGAAAAATCCCATATGGAATATGAAGGAGGAATTAATCTTTCAAAGAAAAGAAATCTGGAGGGTTTCTGCCAAAAAGCCAGGATATGTGGAAAGCCCCAGAAAGATGGATGCAGTTGGTTTCTTCAGCAAAGGACACCTTCAGTTTTACAAACATGGACTCTTCTCATGCTATTTTCTAAGAGAGGAAAATGAGAAAAAATGTAACAAGGTATGTACTTACTAATTTTCAAAATCCTCAGCATACTACACAACTCCCTATCCCTGCATTTTCCAGCATATCTAATCTCCTCTAATTTCATGTGTTTTTGACTCAAAGCTAAACTTCAAATAAAATAAATGTATGCATTCTTTTTTATGCTGTCCTCATCTGGTTATCTACCCCTTTTCACAGGCTCTTGGAGGTCAGACATCAAGACTTCAAAGTTTAGCTGTAGCCTAGCTTGTGATAAGTATTTATTCCTTGCAGTACTGAAATGCTTTGAGACTGAGACTTGGATCATGCCAGAAACCCTTCAGTGATTTGTATGCATTGTTTCACTCAACTTTGCTTCCAATATCCACAATCCTAAACATGCAATTGTTTTTTATTAAAAGTGTGTCTGTATTGTTTATCCGTGTTATAATTCCTACTGATTTCAAGTAAGAGACTATCGAAAAAAAAGGGGAGAGAAAGGAATACACATCAGATCTTGAGCTGGTGTAAATAGCTATTGATTTACTGAAGCTTTACTGAAGCTGACAAAGCCAGGCTAATTTACTCCACATCAAGATCTAGACCAAAACTGTGCAGGACAGTCTCTAGCTGAGTGGCACTGAAATCCAGGTGTTTCTGGATGTGCTTTGATATGGACAGGGAAATATTTTATGTGCAGTGAAGATATCATAACTTGAGCAAAATCACACATAATGCTTTTGCAGTTTAGATGTGCAACCACTTTGTGGCCTCACTTACGTAGATTTATTTCACTGCTGACTCCTTCCTGCACATTCAATCTAATACTATAAAAATCCAACCTGTCTTATGGAAAGAGTTGATGTCCTCCAAAAATACCTGAAAAGAAATAAAATTAAAAAGTTCTCCCCTCCTCCTAAAGAAAATAGAAAATGGAGCTATTTTTTAAAGATTATTTTTCACTCAGTTCTACTCACTATTTTTATAGCATCCCTTGTGAATAGTAAATTTTATAACAGATGGTTGTTAGCCTGTGTCAGTTTTGAGGAGAAAAGATAGTGCACTCTAACCTCCAGTAAGTTAGTAAACATCTTTATTCAGAGAAAAAGACAAATGAAAGTAGAAAAATTCAATGGAGTGATGTTTCTTGGTACATTTTAGATATTCATTACCTTGTCTATACATTGATTGCCTTGAACCAGGGCATGAACAATTACCCTGCATCTAAGGCACTGTGAGTAGTTGGTATTCTTACACCAGCATGTTATTAATCAGTCAACATAATTCAGAAATAAGGCTCTTTGTTTGAATATAGTCCCTTCTTTTTGATACTCCCTGAACAAGCAGCTTCTCACCCAAGCAAGCGACCATTGAAAAAGCAGTGTCACGTCTCCAAAAAAATGTGCCACAAGCCAGGTCCTTCCAGGATGCCACAGGATGCTACATGTGCTGCACAAAGTGCTCTTCTGGCTGGAGAATGGGAATCCAGTATTCAAAAGCATCCAAGTGAGACCTGAGAGAGAGTATTGGTCCTCAACTCAGGTACTTGTGCCCTATATTCATCACAGCAATTAAGCATAGGAGTAAGGTGAAGGTGAAATTAAGGTGAAATATCTCTCATCTTGAAGCCAGTGTCAGTTTTGACATTCCTTGAGTAAGGACAATGTTTCATCACAAAGTATATTGAAAGTTTAGTAGATACTGAAATAGTTTTCTGAGTACTTGTCTTTTTTGGCAAATGCAAACCCTGCTTTTTAGGTGGTTGTTTTTTTTGGTTTTTTTTTTTTTTTTTTAATTCCCAATATGAGATCTATTTCTGCAGCTTCAGATTCATGATACTCCTTTTCTCATTTTCTGGAGAGTTCACATTTATCTGGAACGTAGAGACTAATGAGAAACCTCTGAAAAATGCTGCTTTCTTATCACAGTAGAGCCAAAAAAAACCTTAAACAAAATAATCTAGCTCCTTTTTTGGGTATGGAGTGTCTTCTTTTATAGGAACTGTTTCCCATTTTATGTGTTGAAGGGAGCCAGTCAAAAAATCCAAACAGATAATCCATTTGATAATTTGAGAGAGAGCTAGTAAACACTCTTTAAATATGCAAGTAAAAAGCAAATAGATTTCATATGAGTAGTCACTGTAGCCTCCTCATTGCCAGAGCAACAAAATTGATTAAATATCTAAAATTATGGGAGTTACAGAAAATAAGAAAAATGCTATTTGCAGTATTTCCACTTTACTATTTCCAGCCCACATGTTCCTGTTACCTCAGATCTGTTCCTTAATCCCTTAATTCAAAGAGCATTATGCTGTTCCCATACTATTATGCTGCCCAAATTTTTCTTTGAAAACCTGAAGTTCCATTAGAGCACATGTTAAAATAATCTCCTTAATCAAGAGTGACCCAACACGATCTTGCATGCTGCACCCAGGGGATGGGCAGGCCTGCAGAGCCTTGGACATTTTGGGATGTCTTTGATGGGGCTGGAACAGCCCAAGGCAGCAGCTCCCACCTTCCCTGCACACCGTGGCTGGGCACAGCAGGGTCTCACAGAGTCTCCCTTGTCCCCAGTCCCTTGCAGGGGCAGGGCTCTCCATGACTTCCACTCGTTCCCTTTTGCTCCTGACATGGACACTGTAAAACCAGTGAGGTCTGTACTCAGAATCATTTTCAAATAGGTTTCGAGACATTTAGTGCCATTATTCCAATTAAAAGCTTTGTATTTTCATGTTGCATTCTTTTGGGAAAAAATCCCTACTTCTGTACTTAAACTGGTTAATGCTAAAACCAGATGAATTGGGAAAAAATCTATGAGGTGTGCTCTGTAGCTTTCAGTGCAAAACCAATGAAGTTCCAACTGAGTTCAGTGGAGATTGTGCCTAGCCTATAAAACCTGTCCCCTACCAACCAGTCTTCTTTACAATATGAATAAGGGCTGCTCTTTAGAAAAAGAGCAATCTTTTCCTAACTTTAGAAAATATCCAATATTTTCAAATCATTTATAGTTTTGTTACACTTATTATTAAAATTTCATATTTATAACCCCCAACCTTTTCCCCCCACAGGGCATTAAAATTGTTCTGTCCCACATTGTACACACACACACACACACATATATATATATTTATATGTATGAGCCTAAAAGGCTTCCTTCTGAGCATGGCCTGAGGCCATTGCTGTCCATACAGCAACTGACTGAAATCAATTGGAGGTTGTGTGATTCTCATTTTTTCAGCAACTGTATTTAATTTCTCTGGAAAACAACAAATATTTTAATTTTATATCTTCTGCTCTCTGCAGCCATTGATTTGTCAGTAGAATGGAATGAAAAACACTATCAGGCTCTGGCAGCAGAACTGCAGTGGTGATGAAAGGTTGCCCTGCTTTTACTCTTTATTGCACCACTCACTACATTTCCAATGATGATTTGTCTACACTATTGTTTTTATTAGCTTTGGTGCAAAACAAAGAATACTCTTCACAGGTCATAGTTAGAATGGAGAAAAAAAGTAATCCTTTCATTTCCATCAAGGAGTTTCCATAATAAAAATAGCTGAGAAGGAAAATATTTCCAATTTAATTTCTATTTAATTTCTTCCCTGGCTATACAACACTTAAAATATAAATGATAGCAGAGGTTATGGATAAATTAAGCAAGCTGAAAAAAGGGAGATGGAGGGAAAAAAACAACTTTTTACCATGTTCTTATCAAGATGTTTTGTGCATAAACATTGTGACTATCCCTTAAAACTTGATCAATTTTCAATTAAAAAAACCTCACATATCCCAAAACACTCTGTGGTAGAATATTTGCTTATGTATATTTTTCATACAGCAGCAGCAAGAGAAAGAGAAAGAGTTGGAAAATCATTCATGGTTGTTGCAAGTAGTCCATGTCCATAGGGATCAGTAATAGTCTCCCTGCCTGGAGCTTGAGCCATTGTTCTTTATTTCATTCTGCATCTTCTCCAAATCAGTCTCTGACTGAACATATGAGGAATGTAACAAAAACATAGGTTTTAGATTGATTTGTAGGCTAAAATTGCTTCCAACTCTGAAAAGGTCTTTATTTCATACTATATTTATGGACTTTTGGGGACATTGTGCTCCATATGAGAAGGAGGAAAGAGGGAAAAGCCCCATTCCACACAGAGGTATTAAGAGAGCTTGACACTCTGGGTCTGTTGCCTGGGTATTTACTGATGCTGTGTGTGAAACAAAGACATACAGGTTTAAGGTTGACTAAGCTAACGTAGATAAAGCACTCAGTCGTGTCAGGATGAACTCATTGCAAATTTTACTCATGAGAGCAATCCCAGAGAATGCAATGGACCTGCTCAGAGGAGTAAAGTAACCACAGCACTGTTGTTGGGCTCAGACCCATGCAAGATTCCCACATAGAATAGCTGATAGGACAAAGGCACACGTGCTCAGCAACAACTGATAATGCTTAATGAAGACCATGTGTATTAATAGGCCTGAGCACAGGAAATGAGAGATTTCCCCCTGCTCTTCTAATGATGTCTAAGAGCAAGTTCTGTGTAAAGAAATATTTCTTTAGGAAATAGCTGACTGACTGGAATCCTTAAGAAAAAAAAGAGACAGATTTCCATTACTTTTTTTGTTGGATTAGAGTTAGTCTTGGTTTATACTGCCTTCCCAGATTTCTTAAAATTGTTTTCCAGACATTCCCACGGTGCTAATGTCAGACCAATATCTAATAACTTTTTCCTGAAGGCTGATATTCTAACACAGTATCTTTCAGCTCAGAGTGCTTAAGCACATTACGTTACTCTCCCAGCCAACACTCAGGACACACAGAAAAACCTTCCTGCTTCTTATTAGTAGCAGATACGGTTTTGTAATGGATTGAGACAAAAGTTTCCAAGTGCTAACAAGTTTTCATGACATGTTACTGATGTATATGTTTAAACTACAGAGCCTGATCCATGCAACTAGTTTATAATGTAAATTCTTGAGCAGTCCAGGTCTAGTAGTACAGAAAAATACATTTGTTGCTATTCATAGTTAATTATTGAACAGAAGCTGGAATGTTTATTCTTGTACAATTAACTATTATCACAAATAAAACTTCAAGTGTAGTCATAATTTTTTACAGTTATTATTTTATTGCTCTATCAACATAACCTGATTTTCTTGAGATGTGTCACTGTACTACCAGGAATTAGATATAATTATATAAGGAAAAAAATTCAGCAAGTTATTCCCAACACCTTATTTATTAGACAACACATCAAATTTCACTAGCAAATAAGACAACTTATTTTTGTTAAGCAAGGTTGTGCACAATATTTATAACACCACTAACACATGCAATTTTAACATACCTACTAATAAAGAGATCTTGAGGGAATCCAAAAGCCTGTGTGGCACATTATCACATACAAAGTGCCATCTATCTTGGAATACTATTACCTGTATTAAGATAGTCTCACACTTGTCTGCATTTCACACCAGATTAACCAAGCTTTGTCTCAGAATATCTCAAAGAGGTCCAAGATTTTCATATATGATCCTAGCCTAAATCAGCAGTAATGTGGCTTTCCTCTTCAGACTGTTTTTATGGCTCTTTATACTTTACATGTTTAATACATTGTGAATAGCATGAGGCAATTTCTGTGAAAAATGCTATCTTTTCACAGGACTTTTCATAGAACCAATTGCTCCTTAAAGAAGATGTTTTATGTTATCTTCAGGAGCTAGAATAGATATAAAATGTATATAGCAAAATGATGGAATGCAATTTATTTTAAAATCTGTTAAAAAACTACCATCACAAAAAAAGCTAAATCAAACACGGTGATCTTCAATTTTCTGTTGCCAGCCTTTAGAAAAGCACCTTTGAAGCTACTCCATTCAAGTATTTGGCCATGCCAGCCTCAGTCTATATTGTTATGCAAAGTTCCTAATAGCACTTGGCTGATGTGATCGTGATGCTGCCCCAAATAAGTGGTTGCTCATATGTGTTACAGTTCTTAATCTGATTTTTCTTCCCTGCATTAAAAGGAGTATCCAGCCCTTTCTTGATATCTTATCCTCTACACTAGCTCCAGATCTGGGCAGGGAAGATACCTAGTTTTCTTCATAAAAATGAACCTTCAGAAGCATGAAGATTTGTCTTTTTCTGGATAAATCATAATCATTTACTTAATAGCCTCAAAAGAAAATTTTTGGAATGGCTTGTTGAAATATTTTTTAAGAAGCTGTTTTCTTAAGAAAAGAAAGAATTTTGTCCAAACTTCTGAACCGGGGCCATTTATGGAAGTAACTGGAGGGCCCCTCTGCATTTTTAGGATATTTATGCTACTAATAGGAGAATCTCCACATTTTTAGAGTGTTGCTGCCAGATAGGACCAGCTGTTGTTGAATTATTCACCAACATGATTCCCAACTGGATCCTAGAGGAATTTCTTCAGAAAGATTTACCAAATATGTTCCAAGACTTTGAGACCTATTCCTGAAAGTGAGCAAGGCTGGAATAAGTAAATCCCCAGTTTTCATGGGATGCCCTTGTAGCCGGTCCTCAAATCTCTAGAAGATTTTAAAAGCATCAAAAATGATGCAATAATGTGTCAAAAGGATCAGACAAGGTAACAGCTCAAAATATAGACAATTTTAAATGGAGGTTCAAAAAGAATGCCTTTTCAGGTTTCCTTCTTTAAGTATTTTTGCAATTCAGTTACAATAAATATTTTATTGTTTTTAAGATACTTGCATTTGCATTCTGGCCTCCTAAAAAAAAGTTTTTCTGAGGTTGAGATGGCTTTATGTGACCTTCACTTCACCTCTGTATCTATCTTTTGCAGGGTCCCAGTCTATAACCAAGCAAGCAACGGGGGATCCAAGTCTGAACCACCCAGCCCTGTCACTGCTCTGGACTGCAGGAGCTGGTTCAGGCAGTGTGTGGGCCAGCTGGCCCAAGGTGATGAAAAAGAGCCACCAAAGTGGTTCAATGGCATATTTTTTCAAATATTTTAGTTGCCAGAGATATGTGTGTGTACATACACACATGGGACACACTACAGAGAAGAAGATAGCAGCAGCCCAGAAGTTGAGTCCACGTTGTTTCATTTGCTCTTGCTCTGGAGACATGTTTTGTTCCTCAAATCCATCACTGAGTGGAAGGTTAGCCTGGGCAGACAAATTCCTCCCAGATGGAGGGAGAGGTGCACCTCCTTCCATGCACTGACCCACTTCCCTCTGGGAGGGACAGTGCCCTCAGAGAGAGCTCTGCAGAGCCTGCAGCTGACCCCCTCCAAAACCCTTAATCTCAGTCATTCTACTGCAAGAATGCCCAAATAATCTTGAATATGATGGCAATTAAAAATTACCTCACAGCCTCATCTATAGTATGCATCTGCAGTTAGAAAAGGAAACTTACAGTCACTTAATGAGAAAATACATGGCACACCAAAACATTCAGCAGGCTGAAATAAATTTGCATTTCTGCAGTCTAAGTGGAAAAAAGCCATCCTCAGATCACCACCTACATGGGCAATAGAGCTCATGCAAAACCTGGGGCAGACAAATGCTGCAGTTGCATGGAAGCAGCAAGGAAGGGCCTCAGGACTCTAGGTGCCAGGAAGAATGATTTTCAAGTTTAGATTTCAAGGAATCATCTACTCTATTTTAGGTAGATGACACTGTCCACCCTGAAGAATTAAGAAATGTGTCATTCACTGGAAAAAAAGGTAATAGCATATAAAACTAATGAGAAATAATATGAATAATAATGTGACTGTGAACTATGCCATGCACTTGACATGGAACCACTGGGATAAGATCACTTAAAACTGTGGGCAACAGCTTGCTTTCAAACCACCAAGTGTTTTGCTGTAGCAGAAAGGAAGAGTAAAGGGCTGACAGGTTAGAGAGGAACGTAACCTCAATGAATGCCCTAGCATAGGGCAGTTTTGGTGCTGGCCTTTGGGTTCTGCCTCCCACTGTCTACACCCACTTGCAGCAGAGTGGCTAACTGAAGGAGAGATGCTTTTTTGCTGCTTTACACTTCTGAAAAAAACTGAAGAACCAGAGTTGAGTGGACAACATTTTAATTAATTCTTCACAGTGTGCAGAAGTTTCTCCTGAAATGCCAATCAGCTGGGCTGGCTCTGTGTGCTGGCAGAGGGATGGGCACAGCAGCCTTGCACCTGGCTCCAGTTGTTTGGAATTGTTGAAAATACTCAGTGCATTTCATGACATTTTGCAGGCAGGGCTGCAGCAGGAGAACAGAAACAGAACATGTGCCTGCACATGTGCCACCGCAAAGCTCTGCAGCTCCCCAGTGTTAGCCTGCCTCCAGCCAGCTTTTGCAGCTAAGGCCCTGAACTTCCTACTAAAGAGTTAAAGTACAAGCACTAAATTCCTTCTGCTGAAAGGAAAGGGAAGTAATGGGTAGGGAGGCAGACTATAAAACTGAGGTCAATAGACCTTAAAGTTCATTGGCAAGATCTCTGAAAGTGTAATGCTAGAGCTAAGGCTAGCCAGACAACAACAAGTCATGGAGCTACGTAAAACACACCTCTAGCATGTTATTTGTATATTCACCGCATTAATTAAAAAGACAACCCTTCCTCTAGTAGGATGTAATGCTTGAAATTAAAATAGGAATATATCCTATGGTGTTTCACCTTGCAACCTGTTATGGTTCTAAACTAATTAATTAGGCTTCTTACTGCAAAGATAAATATTTTCAGTAATGTTTTAGATGGTCTGTTTATAACTGAGGCCAAAAGACAGCTTGACTTTACTTTTTTTGCCAGTAGCTATTGAATGTATAAACCACCATCCTAGAGACTGGCCTGCAAGTGACTTTGCCTGTACAGCTAAATGGAAAGTATTATTTGTTCTAACTGCTGCTTGCAGATGCTTTCTTTGTGGTTTCACAGCTTGGTCATAAGGCAAACCTTTTTAATTTTTATTTTTTATTTTTACAGCTGTTTAATTGGGATAGTCCCTGCTCTGGTATTTATTTGTGATGCTTATTTACACAGAAGGCTTTGCAAAGACTGAGTTTTGCTGGGAAGGGCCAGGTACAGTGTTTGTGCAGCTGGTCACCAGGTAACCCTCCCAAACACTGCTGGAGACCACTGGAATCAAGTACAAGGATTGGAATGGTGCTCTCCCCAGGCCTGTTTTCATTGCAGCACAAGCTCTGATGTTTGCTCAATTTTGTTTGATATCATGCAGACCCATAATTCTACTTTGAAAAGATAAAAACTGTGAAGCAGCAATTAACTTTCTTCAATAAGCACATTTTAAGCAGAAGAAAATTAACAGTTTTATTGCTGAGTGTGGCTGGGGAAAACCATGACGGTTTATTAATAAAATTTCAGTACATGGTTAAACTGAAGCAGAAATTAGACCAATATGCTTTAAAAAGATAAAATTAAAAAATCAGATTCATTCTCAAATAATGAATTTGAAAGTTTACTTTTATGTGATATTATAGAATTAAGCCTTAAATTACAACATGTTTTTGAGTTTTTCTCTCTCTGGTTGAGGCAGTAAAGAATGTGGGCCTGACTCTGAGCACTAAATTTGTCTCCTGTCCCCAGGACTGGGCACAGCATGTGTGTAAGTAGCAGCCAGCCCTGCATAAGAAGTGAAGTCCTACTGCAAAGCAAGGCCGGGGGGTGCTGGCAGTGCTGGAGGAGCCTTTCTGGAGGGCACTGTTTTACTCTGAGTACCACTGGCTGTTGATAAAGGTCTCTAAAGCTGGCAGTTCTGCAAACCTATGTGGAGCACTAACGAAAAGGTTTGAAGTTTATACCAAAGAGTTACAGAACATCCAGAAACAAACAAACAAACCGACAGAGGAAACCAAAAACCCCACAATCAATTACCCAACATGTAGAACACAATTTAATTGTGACTGTTCCCAGCTGGATATTCATGTAGTAAAACTCATAAGAGAAATATCCCATACCTTCATGAATAATAATAATATAAATAAAAATAATCTGTAATGTAAATATTAAATCCTCTCTTTTCTCCATCCTTTAAGCATGTTAGAAGACATTCCCTCCCAGAATTACTTGGGTGGATTGGGTGTGTGCTGTTGAAGAAAAGTTGTTGAGATTTTCAGATAGTCACAGGCTTTCAAAATCTACAAACTTAGAAGAGCATTTCTCACCCTGGTCACCTATAAGTAGGCTTGAAAATAGTTAAGTAACAGGTTTATTTGGAATCACTGGGAAGCAAGATAAATCTAAATATTAAATAATATTTTCTTTTTTACCTTGTAACAATGAAGAAGCACCAAGACAGTACAATGAACAATTTATCAGGCCTCATATTTTTAATTTTGGTAATGTGCTGCATTTCATTGTGCTTGATATGTTTACATTTTATAGTGGATCTGCAGCATTTCTAGCCATCCCTCTCTGAAACCTGAATTGTCATAATCCCACTGCAATTCTGCACCAAGTGCAAGATAGGCAGCCTGCATATGGAAAACTGGCTCAGAACAGAACTTAGCCTATTGAACATGTTTGTGGGCATGTGTGAGACAACAGAAGAGCAGGAAGGCCTTGTCCTTAAGGAATATGTCAGGCACATCCCTTACCCTGAATAACCTAGATAGTGAATGTTATTTTGTCTAAATTTCTATTTTCTTTTGCCTGGATCAACCACAGTGAGCATTTTTCCTTTATATCTTATAGTCACCTTCTGTCTTTTCATCCAGATATAACTTCAAATAATGGATTCTACCAGGGATTTTTTCCTTTCTCCTTTCCAACTTCGAGAAAGAAGTTAAACAAGGAAAAAAGGTTCTGAGCAAATCAATGACACTGAGGTTAGTGGCTTTTAAAAACAAAACCCCTAAAGTACTGATACTAGTGGGTAATGGTAATTTACCAATCTGTTTCCATTCCCATGGTAACTAATCTAAGTACTATGGTAACAAACCTAAATAAACATAAATATTATCTTTCCTCTGGTCTCAAAATTTTTACATTTAATGCTGTTTGATAAATAGCTACACTAGCAGTTCCTCAAGTGTTGTTCACAAAGACATACTACAGTAAATACACTTTCACTGTGCCTACCAGAATCTGCAAGCAGTTGCAGTGCTTAATAAATAATAGGTGATTATACATCCAGAATTGGTTTTATTTAGCAATATAGGTGCAGGTAACAGTAAGTAGCAATATGTCAATGAAACAGCATTTTAAGTAAGACAGGCTTCATGAACTTACTGGCATGGCTTATCAGTTTGTTTGACAGTCTGCAAAACTAAAGCTATTATCCATGTTCGTAATACCTGTCATAAACATATTATGTGATTAACTTATGATTGTAAGGAGAATAGATGCCTTTAAAAATTATTATTCTAGTGGAAATTCATCTCGGAGTTCATGTAGACACTTGGCTCTTTTCTTCTTGATCTGTTTCTCAATGTTATATACATTATTATTTGCCCACAATTCAATTTTTGTTTGGTAGTTTGATCACATAAAATCTTAGCTTTCTAATACAAATACACCCTGCTGCTCCCTGCCAAGTGAGCTTTCCAGTATACACATCCTGGAGACTTTGCAAGCAGCTGCCTGAGGAAGCCCTGCCTGTCCCTAAGGGATCAGCTGAGCCCTGCCCACCCTGCAGTGACCCAGCCTGGGGCTGCTGGTGGCAGGTGAGCTGGCTCCAAGCAGTGCCTCACCTGGCTGTGCTGCACTGCCCTTCTCTTGGATCAGCACTGCCAGCTGCACACAGCTGTCAGCACACTGCAGACACAGCACATCTGGCATGAAAGTTTTGCACAGGATTCTGATCAGACAGCTTGGTTTTTAAGTAGAGAGGAAGATATCCAAAACAGTGACTAGAAAAGCAGTTGAAATGCAATAGTCATTTTACTTATCTCTCCCTCAGAAATCCAGAAAGTTTGACTGTGCTTAAGAAGACACAGATACACCCTCTTTTATGAGGGAATATCTCCATCATGTAATAGTAAAAGTGGTTTCCAGAGCTGGGAGGCTCTTGCCCTTTTGTCATGTTCTGGTTTGCCATCACATGGGCCTGCTCAGCACTGCAAAGCGAGTACAGACCTTAATGCTCAGCCTTGTTGAGAAGCAATGTCTTCCCATAAAAATCTTTTTTCTAAGGTGAGAGCTTGTCTTTAACTTGATTTGATTTCAGTGGTAGAGATCAATTCAACACTCTGAGTTTTCTATCTCTGGCCTTCAGTATTCCATCATAGAATTCTAACCAGAGTATGACGAGCTCAGTATTCATAGCGGAGTGTGGTATTTGTTTAAAACTCATGCAGAGACCTCGTAGGCTCAGACAGATTTACATTGCTTGAAGAAAATAGTTCCTAAGCTGGCCAAAGTGAAAGGGCAGAAAACACTAACTCAAGTACCTAAGTGCAGGCTCACATCTGCAATGTTTCCACTAGGATTGCTGAAACTACACAAAACACACCAGCCCTTGATCCTGGGCTTGTTTGGGTTGGAGATCTAATGCAAAATCTGTTCTCAGCTCTAGTCAGCTGCTCCTTGGCTTTGGGCATAACCACAGTTTTGCATTACCTCATTTTATCTGGAAAACACTTTGGGTTCTACACAAATACAGTTAGTCTTAAAATGACAGATTTCCTGCTTTAGATTTATATATTTTTCTGCAATGTCTGGTTCACCAAATGTCAGCAGGGAAAACTGATCACAAGGAAAACTGATCATGTTGCCTGTCTTTCTTGAGCCAGTTCATAGCTATTGGAATTGCAATGGGAAATACATTTCCAGTGAGGCAAACTGTTATTTTTGCATAATGTGAGCTGATAGTCAATGACTGATGGTCAGCTGTCAGTGGTGCTCACAGATAGAAGAAAAGGCAATTGGCACAACTTGAAACATGAATTTCCATCTCAATAAAAACCCAAAATCACAACTTGATTTAGTATAGAACAGGTTGTCTAGAGAAGTTTCAGAGTCTTCATCCCTGGACATACTGAAAAGATGACTACTCCCAGTCCCTGCTGTGGCAACCTGCTGTAGTTAGGTGACCCTTCTTGAACTGGGGGGCTGGACCAAAAACTGGATCTCAGAAGGTCCCTGCCAACCTCAAATGTTCTATGATCTCTGTTTCTGGGCCAAATACTGTGCAAAGGTAAGCCAGGAAAGGAGTCATCAAACCTAAGTGAGGGTTTATCTCTTCAGTTTTCCGTAGTCAAAAGTGATATGAATCGCACTATAGCACTTCCCAATTCTATTCTTAATTTGTTGATAGAGAACTCAAAATCCACTGGGACTTCCAAGACAGATGCTTGTATTGAAGACTATGTTACTGTCTCAAGACAAACATTTTCTTTCAAAAAGTTCCTAAATTCCCTGACCTATAATACAGGTATAGTCACCTAAAGACATCTGTTCTTTGCAGATGTTTTCAGACTTAGACCCAGAAGTATGTCTGGAATGTAGAAATTTCTCAACAGTGGATTGCATCTCAGAGGGATACAACTGGAGACTCTATTTGCTTTTCTTTGAAGCAGGAAGCTTGGTTACTTCAACAATACAACTTAGATTGGGAAACTTTCCCTTAGTTTGCCAGCTTTTGTTTTTATTACCATTTATCTTTGCTGCTCTCTGTCAGCTAACACCTCAAGAAAATGTCAACATCCAAACATAAGATTCAGCCTTTTCTCAAATCCAAGTTAATAGGTGCAAAGATAAAATCCTAGGCAGACCAACAGATAGTTGATGAACAATCCATATAAGGTATTTCAATAATCTGCAATCCTTTTTCCTCTTTAATTTGGACATTTTAAAAAAATATTTTTAAGTGGTCTAGCTAATGTCTCTAAATATTTGGTAGAAAAATGCATGTGTTTGATCTGTCTCTAACACTAGCAGTGTTGTTTTTCTGGATTCTGCACTGTACATGCACAAGAGTGTGCTCTGACAAGCTCACAGACAGGAAGTGAGGTATTTGCTTACCAAAATGCTTTAAAATAAACCAGAAAATCTGACACACATGTGCAGAAGTTTGTTCTCCAAACGTATTGTTCAGGCTCTTAAAAAATAAAACTATTGTTGCAAACAACTTTAAGTGTCACTATCTGCAGTTTGAAGAAAAGAAAAATGTCTTTTGGAGTGGGACACTGTAAAGAATTAAAAGGATTTAATTTTTTTTATATATTATAAGCAATCCATATTTTACACAACTTAGGCATAAGGAATTATTTTTTATTAAATTCTAACCTGCAATTCAGTGCAGTTTATTCAGATGACTTTACTGTCTCTACATTGCTACTAAAATTATGACACTAAAAACCTAATCTGAAACACTTCTGTCAACTGATGTTAGCAGACAGCACTAATTGCTACAGCTACTGCTTAATTTTACAAAAACCTAACCAAATTCACATTCTTTTGAACAAGTAAGTAGCAGAAGCTCCAGTTCCACCCAGGCAGCAAGTAAGTGATGAATAGAAAACAGCCACACAGTTCTAAAGCACTGCAGTGTGAAAACTAACAGGGTACTAACATTAACCCTGTAACTCCCAGACAATGTGTCAGATTCTCTTTCTTAATAGCCTGGTGAACATATTAGAGCTAGTTCTGTGCATTGTACACCACCAATACCACCATTTCCTACCTCTGTACTGCCTTTTGCTCTATATAATCTATTAGCCATTAATATTTTTACCTAAACTCTGCCATATCTGAAAAATCAATAACTATCCTCAAAAATAATAATAAATGTGAAACTGAGAAGAAATTAGCAAATTTTACTTCATATGAAACCAGGGTATTAAAGAATTAAGGCATTTTGAACAAAGAGAACCTGAGAGTAAGCAAAGGAAAAAAGGTTAGAAATAGAAAATTTGACACTAATATTGTAATGGTCTTACAGACTTACAGAGAAATTAAGATATTTCTCACAACCAGAATTCCTAGGACAGAAATTTACTGCAAGGAGGAATTTTTATGATGGTATTTCAAGGTACACTCTTTCTTGAAATTCCTAGCTCTGATATTTTTATTTTCAGTCTCCTAGCTACTAAAGTTCAACTTAAGGATGGTAGCTTTTCCTATACACCATCACTGCCATTAGCTGTGGATTTCTATCCATTACCAGGAAATCTAAATCCCAGAAGAAGAGAGGAGGACCTGCACTCTGGGAGTAGAATTTGTCCCCTGCCTCATGGCACTGTGGGTTCTGTTTTTTCATTCCTCTGTTCTAGAGTGTCTCTTATTGCATAGCTCCTTTCTGCTGCTAGAGCAGGAACGAGCAACACCAAAAAGAAACAGTCATTCATTATTTATTTCTTCACCTATCCCTTTTGGCATTGATATGATATGATACTATGAGGTTTTGGTGAGGGTCCACTGACACAAAGATGCAACACGTTGTTTCGAATGGTGGTTTGTATTTTATGTACACATATTACTAGAAGCAGCTTTCTCTTTGTGCCCAGCACACCACTGAAAACAAAATGGGCTGTATTCTCTCTTAAGGACTGGATGTATAAAGAGAACCCTGCTAGTGGGAGCACGTTGCACTGAAGTGTTTCTGCTGACAAGGTACAAGGTATTACAGTCTGACCCCTCATAGAAACACATTTCCACAGCAAATACACAAACTGTTTACAATGGCAGTGATAAAGCATTTCATGCTTCTCTCCTGTCTTCCTGCTTAGATCAGAAGCCAAGAAAAGGCTGGGGCTCTTGGATATTTCAGTAGTCTGGAAAAAAATGACCACAGGAGGCAGAGGTCCACTTTATTAAACTGAGTCAAGGGCTATGTTGGACACTTTTGTTCTTGTCTAGCTTGCACTTCTTAATAGTTTGTACATTTGGGTTATTCCAGTAAGTGTTTATTTCTTGTGATTACTGCAGTGACTCTACTTGGTGCTGCTGGAGAAGGACAGAAACCATCAGCTACTTGAGCACTAATTCCTTGCAGGAGGCATGGGGTGAGAGCAGCTCTGCCTCAGAGATCTGGGCAGGCAGGTGTGGGAAAGAGAACGCTGAAGCACAGAGGAAGACAGTCCTCCAGTGAGCCAAACACAGAGCCTTGCAAAGAGCAAATAAGAAAATGGACAATGTAAGCCCTGTAGCAGCTCTCTCTGCTGCTCAGCCAGCAGACACAGATCTACATTAGCATGTTCAATACTTGAATGAAGGCAAGGGATAAAGTAGTTTTCATAATTATGAGGCAAACACTCCCAACTTAGCTAGCTGCCTCCTCTCATCCTGGCATGGTACCCCAACTTATCACATCCATAAATACAAAAAAATGGAACAGTTGTTGTAGTTGAACATATTCATATACATTGGTATATTGGAAACTTTCAGCTTTGCTTCTTTTTTTTCTGTTTCACATTGCTGCAACAACCCACATCCCTGCTGGGCTTTGATTGCAGCTTTAGCTAATTATATTAGTTGAGGCATTTTCTCATACAGTGAATCAGATCCTCAGCTGATCTAAATGAATGCAGCTGCACTGATGTTAGTGGAGATTTTCCTGTTCATACCAATTATTCATTATCTCCCCAAAAATGAAAATCCAAACTGCCATACTCTAAAATACAGTTTTAAAAGAAAAGGGATATACCTTTAGTAGCTCTTTCCAATTTATTTCCTAGAAGACTTTGGGAACTTTATTTGTACTCTAGAAAGCACGGAAATAGCATGCTGGCTAACAAAGAGAAATAAACTATACTTTTGGTACATTCTCCAGATGTATTTTCCCATAGAAATAAAACTTTCAGACTATTACAACATTCAGATTATTACATATATCCAAGAAGTCAACAAGTATGGAAGTCTACTAGATGACTATTTTAATACAGAGTATAGGAGAAACCAGAATAGGGAAGATTGCCTCACAGTTTTCCTCCTGACATGGATTGCCGTGTAGGAACAACCATAAAAATATTATTTATCTTACACCAGTTCTATTTGGTCTGAAAAAGGTTGTACTTTCTGGCATGTCAAAAGCTTTATAAAACTAATGAATAAATCCCACCTAGAAGCACACTAGCTTTGAAAGGCTCCAGTGTTGCTTTTTCAAATGGTGTGGCATGAGATAAAAGCAGATGACTTTCCTCCATCAGCTACAGATTTTCTCAGTCTTTTTGCACACATGACTGTACACATTCTTCAGCTATCAGCACCTAAACATTCAAATTCTTCCTGGCAACATGAACTCTGGTTAAATTTCAGCTGTCATCCTGCCTTGTCCCTGATAGCTAGAGACACATCTTTATAGACCCACTCATTTTCCACAGCCTTAAACCTTCTGGAAAAACAACCCCAAAGCAACCAAAACAAAGAAGGCAGTCCAAAAGAGGTTTATTTCTGCTTTGGCATCTAGCTTAAACTTCATTTATCAGCTATTTAATGACTTGTTTTCCCCAGTACTGCTGGCCGCCGCCCCAGTGTGGGTGCAGAGGTTTGGGTGCTGTGTCCCTGGCAGGGCTGCAGGAGGTGGCACTCGAGCCTTGCCCCAGTGTGGGTGCAGAGGTTTGGGTGCTGTGTCCCTGGCAGGGCTGCAGGAGGTGGCACTCGAGCCTTGCCAGGGAGCGCCGCCGCCGCCCCGCTCGGCCCGAGCCCGGCCCGCCCTTGGCACCGGCCCCCGCTCAGCGTGTGTGTTCCCCGCTGGGAGCACGGAACAGCTTGCAGGGATGCTGCGGCTTTTCCAGCCGGGAGCTGACAGTACGTTTGCTGCTCCTCGGGCAGTCCCTGGCTCCCCCCTTTCCCCGGAGCAGGAGCCGCCCCTCGGTACTGGGGGTGGGCACCTGCTGCAGCAGCCGCTGCCTCATTAGCGCCAAGAATCCTCCAATGCTGGGGAATGCAGCCTGCTGCCGACGATGGCTCTGGCGCTTGCTAGATACTAACAAAAAAAATTTCTCATTGTTCAGGTGACTGGTGCATTTTCCCCCTTTCCTTTCAATTTTGTCGATCCTACTGTTCAAAATGCTTCTCGGGCATAACAAATAAATTAATGACAATCCATAATAATCGTCTACGCCCTTTCCATTTCTCATTTAACCCAATTCTTCCTGCTATATGTAAGCTGAGAAAATGTTTTCCTCTATTCTTTCTTCTGACATTGTTACGCTTTTCATCCCCACTGAGAAAGTCTATATTTATGAGACCACTATTCTTAAAAGGGCGATTTTGCTGACTTTTCCATCATAAATGCAGATGATTTTAAACATCGCAGTGTCCAATTGCTTGATTGTGAAACTCGGATGTTAACAGGATTATTCATGCAAGCACTCTCCACATTACGCAACAATTACATAATCACTGCCTGAATATTGCCTTAGGTTCCAGCTCCAGATTCTCCAGAATCTCATCCTCCCACCCTGTTACAAGTTTTTATGCTGCATGCAGCTATGACAAAAACTCCCTCCTATAAGTACTGAAGATAAAGCACTTAAATTGGGATTCTTTCAGATTTCCAATGCACATCTTAGCTCTACAGCTCTAGAGAAGGCTTGATGGGATTTGGAGGATGTTTTCATTTGATTCTGTGTCAGATTTTTTTTTTGTCCGTTGTTGTTTGCTGAAAGGAACAGAAATGGCAAAGACAAAACAGTTTTCCCCAGTTTCTTCCTACAAGTGAAACAGTTTTGTTTTATAGCAAACACAAATGGGAGTGCAGCTGTTCAAAAAGGATTTCTAGACTTTGCCATTCTGAAACAGAAAGAGGAAAACTAGGTGATCATTGCTGCTTTTTCTCAGCCTCTCACATTCTTTCTTTGTAGCCACTGCTCTAATAATTTTATTACTTTTCTAATAATTACATTGTTTCTATGTGGTCAAAAGGTGGATAAAAATATTCAGCGTTTAGAGGGTACATTGCTCTGTAGGGACCAAGGCTCATCATCCATACTAGGAACAGTAGTAAAATTAGAGACCATCTGGCCTGTTTACCTGCTGATGGAGAAGCCACAGGCCCCAGGCCAGCTGGAGCTGTGTTTGCCAACATTTTGGAAGTCCCCAAAGCTGAAATTAATGACCAGATGTTAGTGGGAGCTCAGCATCACCACCTCTACTTCAAACATCCTACTCTTTTCAGTCACAGTTTGAGTTGCCTTTGGGTGCAGAGAGCATGGAAAAGCTGGCCTTAGATTCTCTGAGCCCTGCTTGGAGGCTTAGAGTAATCTGATTTTGCATGGTAGTAGGGAAGGGATGGAGTGTGCCAGTGTGTCCTGGGTTTGGCTGGGACAGAGTTAATTTTTTTCCTAGTAGCTGGTACAGTGTTGTGTTTTGGATTCAGCAGGAGATGTGGATAACATACAATTTTTTTTTTAGTTGGCACTACTTGGTGCTGACCCTCAGTCAAGGACTTTTCAGTTTCCCTTGCTTTGCCAGTGAGGAGGTACTCAAGAAGCTAGGAGGGAGCAGAGCCAGGAGAGCTGAGCTGAACTGGCCAAAGGGATATCCCATCATACCCAGTATATAAACTGGGACAGTTGTTTGAGAGATGTTCAGGGATGGGTTGAGCACTGCTCAGTGGGTCATGAGCAATTTCGTTGTGTATTGCCTGTCTTTCTTGGGTTTTATTTATTTCTCTTTTTGTTCCCTCAATTTCCATTCTGATTATTTTATTTCAATTATTAAATTGTTTCTATCTCAACCCACAGGTTTTACCTTTTTTCCTATTCTCTTCCCCCGGCACATGAGCAAGTGGCTGCATGGTCCTTAGTTGTCAGTTGGGGTTAAACCACCCCACCATGAAACAATGTCTGTGACAGTAAATCTAGTCTGAACCTCATAAATATGCTTGCTACTTTGAGAGCTGCATGTATGAAAAGCTGATCAAAATTCAAATGCTATATACTCCCAGGCTCTATCTGTACTAACAGATTTTCAGTTTTTCTGTACAGTATCAATAGCAAGTGCCCTGAGTCTAGGCTTTCTGGTTTCTTTATACTTCTATGTCTGGCTCCCCTCCCCCCACTTCTGTCATTATATCACAGAGCTAGGAAAATACAGAGCATTGTAGTGTGTGCAGTCAGTATGTGCTGGCTTAGTGACACAGATTCCTTCAAAAGACAATATTATCAAATTTATTACAGCACTTTGTGAGTGCACTTGGCATGCAGCACAAGATGTTGAGATATGAAACTTGAAAGATGCTGAAGACAAACCCCTCAAATCTGCTGGTCTTTGGGGAACAGGATGGCAATTGTTGCCTGATGTATTGGGAAACTGCAACTACCATACAGTTATGGGTAATCTCCATGGCACAGGAAGAGCTGGAAGCAGCGTGGCATTGCCTTCCCCCAGCAAAACTCTTCTGCCAACTGACACCTAAATAAAGGTTGTGGAAAACTGGACTATTAATAGGTACTGCAGACAATAACAGAGACTACAGATTAACACTACAGAAGTTCTCAGTATCATTTGCTGAACAAACTACATTTCAAATATCCAGTAATGTTAATTTCAAATCTTTGCAGATTTTTTTCCTTCTCTCCTTATTAAAGTCAGGATAAGAGACATCTCTGCTAGTCCACAGAACCACTTATTTCATCCTAAGCAAGCCTGCAGATTGTTCAGGCACAGTTTGCTCTCGTCCATCTATTCTGACTGTCTCAAGCATTATTTTGTCCTAGATGGAACTGAAGATGGAAAATACAAAATGGTATACTGGTGATAGCCCACACAGATTCCTGAAAACTACACATCACTATTACAATGGCAAGAGTAAAAGTGACAAATACAACATGAAATCACCAGTATAACAATACAAGTGTCCCAACACTCTTCCCCAACACTCCAATCCCACGAAGCCCTCAGTATTCAAGCCTATTTTGTATATGTAGGATAACTCAAATGATCCTACGCTTTGTATAGCAACCACTGTTTGTTAGAGTAACACATTGCCAATCTCAGAAATTCCAGCCTAATACAAACCAGACAATATCAGCCAAAGCCAACAGAAACCCCTCCCTCTCTGCAGTTCAATTGCTACCAAATGTGCATGGTTTGTCTGAAGGGACATGGGGCACCTCTGCATCTCCCCATCTGAGCAGTGCTTGTGTGAGAAAAATGAAATGCTGGCAGCTGCATCATTTTAATAGGGAAAACACATTAGTAACTGCAAAGCAGCTAGGCTGTGTTTAAACCTTGCCTTCACTCCTTTCTTGGTGCTTACAGCTCCTTTGCTCAGGCACACTCCCTGTTAGATTAAGCGTGAGAAATTTCAGAAGCTGGCCAGTAACTGAACAAATTGGAAAGCATTCTATGCATCAAGTCATATTACCCTTTTTTTTCCACAACCAACCTGAGGCACTCTTAAAAATATAATAAAGCTGATATTTTTGCATACCTAAGGACTGATCTAAATTTCTTGAGAATCAGTGGCAAGGATTCCATCAACTGACACTGGACTAAACCCCTCCTGCTCAAGAGGTGACTTCTGTGCATCACAGGATTTAGACACACCCTAACTGTGTATGTTAATCTCATGTGTGCAAAACCTTCAAAACCTTCAGCTGGCTAAAGCAGAGAGGTCCCATGCGGAAGGCAAGTCTATAACAGGGTAGATGAATGACTTTCCCATCTTTTCACCCCCTACTCCAGAAAAAAAAAAAATCCCCATAAAGAAATGTGAGTTTCATTCTCTCTGTGTTAAACAGGTCTTAAGGGTATTTTCCTCTCGTGCTGGAAAATATTTTATCTCCTGGAAATATTCCTCTCTATACTTGGTCAAAGGGGACTCTGTTCTAAAGAGACCTCAGTTCTGGGGCAAAAAAATAGCATGCTGAGCTGCAAAAGTGAAGGAGGACAACAAAAATTATGCAGAAAAGAAATATCATGGTTATAGCTATAAGAGAAACTAGTCAAAAAGTACTTTACAATTCCCAGGAACTATGCCTGGTCTAGAGTTCAGGTTTGGACAAATTTGAATTGACAGCAAGACTTTGTCAAACACACATTTTTCCATAGAAAATAAGTTCTCAGGACCCTGCATGTGCACTGACTGACTCATTTTCTGTAAGCCTTACAATTATGAAAACTGATGGATTCTGGACAGACCTGTGGGGAGTCCAGCCCTGAAGTCACAGGCACAAGACAACTTTTCCCATGTTTTCACCCAATTCTTCAGCTATGCATCACAGCAGGAAGCAGCAGAGCAGCAGAGAGCAGAGCCAGGGCTCCAGCTGGATGTGCCACCAGATGCTGCTCCAGGGCCACCCTGCTGGGGCTGCTGTGGGGGCTTCCTCCTCAGGACACAGCTTGCAGTGTCTGCCACCTCAGAGACAAATATTGCAGGACTCTGCCCAGCTTTGGGGTGCCTTGCTTGGGCTCCACAGACTTCACTTTTGGGGCAAATCTCAGGACAGCTGGTTTTCCCAAGGTAAGTATCAAGTCCTTTCAAAGTTGCTGGTCCTGGGTAACCTGGATAGGATGCCTCAAGCTTTTGTGGTCCTTACTTTGGAAAGGTTTTGTTAGATGCAGAAACTGGACCACCTTTGTGAACATGAGGAGTGTTTTAGTTTCCACCAACTGTCTTTTAGCATTTTTACATATAAGAAAATTCCTTTGCCTGAAAGACCTTTTGCTTTAGTTCCTACCTTCTTTCATGGGCCAGGTACTAACAAGCTAAAGCCTTACCTATAGTCCTTGTCAGCTGATGGATCACAAACAAAAACTACATGCAACTAATTTAAGATCTATTTCATTAGCTCTAGTACAATTGTTTAGTCTTTTACTTATGTATTGTACTGCATTTATATTAAATTTCTTTCTTTTCATGAAAAGAATTCATGAGACATCAACTGCTCCCAAGATTTAATTAAGACCTGATCAGATAAGCAGGTTGTACCTTCCACACAAATATAACTACAGACCAGCAACCTAATTTATGAATATAAATGCCTCTTTCTCCCAAAATATGTCCTATCTAACAGGTCTCTGAAAGCCAGTTAATAAATATGCCATGAGATCCTATCTGCACTTTACACATACAAGCTTGTGACAGTACTCTTGTGTGTTAGTAGCAAAGCCATAAAAGCAAAGCACTGGAAAGTTTGTATGTATATGAAATGCTTTGCCAGGGACAGATGGGGAAATGGAGTCAGAAGGAAAGTTTTCAGTAAAAAGAAAATACTTAAAAGAAAAATGTCGTCTGAAATGTTTCATTATTTTTTCCAAAAAAATATTTGGTCCCGTGCAAAATGCGGGATGCACTTTAACTTATAATTTCGAAATGCAGAAATCTATTGTTTCTCAAAATTTCATCTCTGATGCTTTTTCCTTATTTTAAGTTCACACCAAAACACATTATGAATTTTCCAAAGGGTGAAACCTTAACTTCTGTGTCACTGTGATATTCCATTGCTCAAATAAATCCAAGCACAAAACTTCTATAGGCTATAAAGGCTTTAATGAAGCTATTGTAGTGTCATCACACTTCTTCACAGACAACACAGACATATTCTCTAACTAAAGAAAGATGAAAACATGGATGAAAAATACTAGAAGCCTTCAAAGCAGCACTGGTTTACTGAAGTGACCCACCCCACCATTGCACAACTATTTTTCATAATACACTGCAATGATCCTAATACACACTGTGTGGTTAGAAGCTCCCCTTGTCACAAAAAGCCTAAGTTTGTCTCAATTTTCTTAGTTTATTTTTAAAATAAATTGGTTTAGTTATTTTAAAAGTTAAAATTCCACAAAAGTAAAACAGAAAAAAAAAGTGAAAGCAAAAAGGGTATTCCTCTCAATTTATTTTCAATTAATTTTTGCTAGTTAATTTTTTTTTTCAGAATTGCATAAACCAGAACCCCTAATATAGTCACAGCTACTTCTCAGTCTCTGCAACAGAGTGGAGAGCACAGAGTGGAAACATGAAATACCCCAGTGTTGAGACTGACGGCACACTCTGCCTACAAGTAGTTTAAAAACTGCTTTAACAACACTGATGGAAAGATTTGCCTACGTCGTAACAGCATACAGCTGAGAAGTAGTTTAGCACTGAACATCTCAGAAGATTCAATCTATCTTTTTTTTTTTTTCTTCGTGTGTGTGTGTGTAAAACACTTAGGGAAGCTAATCCATTGTCTTTCCACTGCAAAAGTAAATTTAATTGATAGCTTGGTAGCTCTTCTGCCATACCTAAATTCTCACAGTTTTACACTTCAATTTATATTTTTGACTAGATATTTTAATACTTAATAGATTGACATATTTCCAGTGTACACAGCAGTAACACACAAAAATGGATTTAAATTCAGCTTTGTAATATTGGCTATCATGAACTCATCAGTTTCTATCTAAATAATAAAAAAAAGGTCAGAGAAAAGCCTGATGTGGTTTGGTTTGAGAATGTATGCCTACATCCAAAATGCACCATTAGTCCTGGTGCCTTAAAGTTGTGGCTTATTCTGTGTACTGTCTTAGAAAATGGCCAGTCTGGACAAGCAAGTCTGTTCATTTCTTTAAGTAAATAAATAGGAAAACAATGGATTGACCCCTGAGCAACTGAGCCATAATATAGTCGTCTACAGAAAGTTAGTGAACCTGGTTAATGTTTGGTCACTAAGAGGATGGACGTTAAAAATGGAACTATATGGACAAAATGAAATAAAAAAGCTTTTACTTTTAATGGAATACCCTTTTATCAATTATATAAGCAAGGTCAGCATGTAATGGGATAAAACCCTGGATACACAGGAAAGAATAAAATTTTTTACCATCAGGATAACTGTTATGTACTACAATTTAGCAAAATTGAATGAATGCTTAAAGTCTAATTCCAACCTTTTTAGGGTGTAGCCACTACTGACTTCATCCCACACAACTTGGCTTGTAAAGGCCTTCTTCCTCCATACACACCTGGTTTTGCTGTGTGAGATTGCAGTGACATACTGCAGATGCTACTACAGCATTAACCATGGATTGTGGAATGCCCTGGGATCACTGTTGTCTCTGTTGCAGGTTACCCAAGAAATAAGTTTTTGTCTTGCATACGCCAGGTACTTGCTGCTATTCATGCAGTGATTGATATTCAGCTCAATTACCTGACTCAGTGGTAAAACTTAGCTAGTCTTTTTCCAAAACAAAAACCCAGAAAGAAGAATATATATTAAAAAAAAAAAGGAACACACCCCTGGATATCCTCCAGAAAATACATCGTGCTCTTTTCTGTTTATGAAGGTCTTATTCTGGTCCAGCACTATTACAATTCATTGTACTGTTTACCATCTCTAAAAGAAGTGTCTAAATCTTTCTGTCTAGATAATCATAGGAAAGATCCATATTTTTTTTCAGTTTGTAAAGTTAGAATGATTGGTTTGAGGTTGAAGAGTTTTATATCCTCTATCACTTCCATTTTCTTGACCTCAAACAACAAAAAAATACCCCTGTTTCATCTAGGTCACTTCAAAGAGTGAAAGAGGAACCTCACCACGTTTACAAAGTTCAACCTCCTTGCTTTAAAGTACCACGGAATAGTTTCTTGGGATTTGTTACAAGCACTATGCACAAAGGCGTGTTAATTATCTGATCTAAGTTTACATTTGCTTTATCTTTCTTTTGTGCAGACTGTAGCATATTAATTTCATGCTGCCTTCTTAAAAATGGTTATTAGAGCAGCAATTGGCATTCAAACCAGCTTGAGGCAACAACTCTACACTGGACACATGCCTCAATAGCACAGCACTGTCCACTACACTCTTATGAAAGAAAGATGAGCCCAATGACAAAGAATAAAATCAACTCATCCAATGTTGAACATTTCTTTGAATGCAATTCATAATATGTGTCTGCAGTAGTTTTTCCGAGGAGAAAATTTTCTACTAAGTACAAATGTTGATTTTCAGTAAAATCTTTGTGTATGGCTCCTTGGGGTGTTTTGGAAATTATTCATTTTAGTGTCAGTAAAACCCTTGTACCTTTTCTGTTAGCCTAAATAGAAAACTTTGTTTAAAGGGGTATTGGGCTTAACAGAAACTTAAAGTGATAATGCTTGTACTCCCAGTGTCCAGACATTACAGTACAGTAAAGTGCAGAAGGCAAGTGGCCTTGTCAGCAGGTTTTTGGGTATTAGTCTACCTCTGAGAAAAATTATTGCATTGCAGGACACTAGAGACAGCTGTGAATGTTTTCCTTCATATGAGGTAAGGACAACTGAGGAAAATGGATGAGATTTTTCTTCATTTCTGTCAAATTCCATACACAGAGAAAACATTTCATTTCTGAACAAGGTATGAAGCAACCTGTCTAAAATAAACAAGTCTAGCTTAAAAAAAAAATCAGGTATGAGATGGCAAGGACTGCTGCCAGTATCTATAAGAAATGATTCCATAGAGTGGGGTAAGGTACATCTAAAATGACAGGACAAGATAAATATAGCTCTGTGTTACCAACTTCCACTGACTCACAGAATATAAAATCTAAGAGTAATGTTTCCTTCTGCTGTAGTTGGTCTAAAACAAGGCCTTCTATGATCAAATATTTAGGGGAAAAGGCTGGAAAAAACATATAATTATACCTGTGAATAAGTCACTTGTTTTTCAGCCTTGGTGATCTCAATTAAAATTCCTGCCTTATGAATGAGTTAATTGTTTTGACTTTCATGGCCAAAAAAACCAAGCTTCTACCTTAAGATTTCTAAGGCAAGGAACGCTTATTTCAGGGTTAATGGAAAATACACACAAAAATAAGTACCCTCACACATCAGGAGGGCAGCAGATTCCTTCTAGGGATCCTTGGTGTGCTGTTGCATATAGGTGCTCCCACATGAAACCAGTGTTTTTGTTGTAGCTGGACTTCCTGTCCTGACAATGCCAAACATTTTGCACATTTTCAACAGAGATGCACATCGAAATGCCAACAGCTGTGACCTGGAACTTTGCAGCTCAAAAGCAATCGTTAAGCACAAAAATGTCTTTTAGGGGTAGTGAACCACTTTGGCTATAAGCTTGCTGACAGTGATGCCTCAAGTTTTAGCTTTCATATTTTCCAGATTCTGTACTGCATTAGTATATAACTCTGAACTTCATATACAGTGTTAGCAAGTTCTCTTCACAGTTTAGTTAGACAAAACAATCTTTTTCCAGCCCCAGAACCAAGGACACCATTGCAACTTCAGGCCCAAAAAGTGCAAACAACAGGGAATTGAGGAGAGCAATCTGGGAGGATGGGACTGCATAACCTGGAGCTGGAATTGGACAATTAACCCCAATGTGTAGATGGACCAAAACTTATAAAAGTATGAAAACTCGTGACATGCTGTCCATCCTGGGTGGAGTCCATCTTGTACACCCCAAGGTGAGTCCTCTGAAGGTCTTTTAATAAATACCTGCTTTATTCCTTTAACACTGTCTAGCCTCTGTTCCAGGCAGCCTCTCAAGGCATTGATAGTGCAGTGGAATTTGTGTTCTGTTTGCCTATGCTACATCCACATGTAAAGAGCTTGTGAAGAGGAAAAAGCCTGATAATTAGTTATAGAAGCATTATGGTCTTGCAACAATTGTATTGTCTATTTTACAGACCGTGCCAGAAATCTCTGTGAAAATGAGCTGAAGTTTCAGCTCACAAGGAATTTCTAGGTGGAATGGAATTTCCACAGCTCTTGGAATTCCAGACTTAGGCAGGGAGCACAGAGAACTGAAAAGGTGACTAAAGCGAGGTAAATACCTACACAGACAAAAGTCTCTGAGGCAACAAACAAAAGCACAATAAAATCCACTGCAAAACATCCTGGAGGCAGAGTCCCATTTGTGATTAAATAGCACGTTTCCCATACAGGTAGCAGAACCAAAGGGTGCTCAAAAAGATCCCAGAATGGATAAGGTTGCAAGGGACCAACCTCCCAGCTCAAGCAGGCCCATGCTCGATCACACAGCACAGGACTTTGTCCAGACAATTCTGGTTTATCTCCACTGGGAGAGACTCCACAACCCACACAGTAAAGAAGTTCTTCCCCATCTTCAGATGGAACTTCCTGTGCATCAGTTTCTGTCTGTGACATAAGAATCTTCTAACAAACAGCACCACACCAGCCTCAGACTAGCAACAACTAAGTGGAATTAAAAACCCTTTTCTAAATAGTAATTTAAGAAAAAGCTCAATTCTTATTTATTCCAAACTTGAGGATGATTTGCTTTGTACACGAGTTGCTTTGAAGTCTGGGGAGTGTGTGAACAAGTTGTTTGAAATAGCACCATGATTAGAGGGGACAGCTCACATCTGGGGAAGAAATTACAAGGATCTGCAGAAAAATTGTTCCAAGAGCAATGGAGCTAAGTACATCTGGTTTCCACTGGACTAGTGTCTTCTAGCTGATTAACTTTTAACTGAATCTGTGAGGTCACCCTAACTAAATATCCAGCAGCTATTATAAAAATAAATATTTTTCTGTTGCTCAGTGTTTGAAAAGTGGTAATTCACACAGGAAAGAAGCTTTAGTTGAGGAGGGGATTCTCTAATATCTGAAACAGCAAACACTCCAAAAGCTGCTTTTTTCCAAGCAGCTAGGCATCCATGATGTACTATTCTGTGTTGGTTTTTTTGCTTTAGTAAGAATTTCAGTGACTCTTATTTTTCACCCTCTCCAGTGGACACCTTAAAAAATATATTTGCTTTCCAGGAGAGATATTTTATTACTTACTAGGAATTTAATGTGATTTAGAACTTTATTCACAAATATGTCTCACTCAAAATGGAAGATAGGTAAAGATGTTTTCATACATCTTATTTCATTAGGAAATGAGGATTCAAATAAACCAGATACGCAGAGAGGTGGAAACAACCTGGGGGACTGGGTAAACTTGGAATTCATAGTTGTTTCCTTGTTGATTAGTGAATCTTATTCAACATTCCTCGTGGTGGAAGAGCAAATGTCCTGGGAAAACCCAAGTACTTCTGTGATGACCAGACCTCCCTCTACTCCTGATGAGCCTGTGATCCATGCAAAGAAAGGAGGGAATATTATTGCTGTTTTACAAACAGGCAAACCTAATGCTGTTGCAATTTATGATATTGACTTCTCTGCATGTTCAGGGACATGTAGCTGAATCTGAGAGTTCGGATTTCCACACTAAGGCCTTGAGCACAGACCTGCTTATGCTCCTGGACCTACTCAGGGATACACGAACTTTTCCATATGAGTAAACCCAGTGGGAAAGGAGAGAAGTCTATGCAATGGAACCTGGTATCTGGTAGGCTGCCAGCAAACCCAGCACTGGTGATTCTGGATGTAATTTAGAAAAGGGAATTTAGGCTGCCTCATGAGGGTCCAGATTTTTCCCATTGTGGAGTGTAACAAGATAGAGAGACTAAGCAAAGACACCACTACAGAGAAATCAGGATTATTGGGTGACAGATAAAGGTGCAGACACTCTTTGCATGCTTGAAACAGTGCTCCACTACATTGATAATGACAATAAAAATCTACTGAAAGGAAAAATTTGCTAAATTCATATTTTAATTTATGGAACTATCAACAAAATAAGGTTTTACTATGGACATATTTAGAAGAGTAGCAATGTATTGGTTTGTTTGGTTTTTTTTTTAATATGTGGCAACTACTGGGATCTTTTTCAGACAATGACTCAGCTTTGAGATAAAGTGAGAGCATGCTTCTAACTGTTGCCATTCTCTTTGAGTAAAAACCCTTCTTAGAACCAGTTCCTGGCCACATAACATTTCCATTATACTTGGGGTTGGTTTTTTTGTCCAATTTAAAAGTGATTTAGTTTCTTCTAAAATGAGTACAAGTGATAAATCTACTATGAAACTACAAAGCCTACTGAAAGGCTTGCATTTATTTAACAGGGAACCAAATTAGACCCTACTTGGCTACCAGGCAAAATTTACTTTAGTATTTACACTAGGGAACACAAATTAAAAAGAACTAACCACTAGAAAAAAGAGAAAAGTTTCCTGTCCTGCCTTTAATACAGTCAGAAAACATGTAAACAGAAAAGAAAAAGGAGGGTGTTACCTCATTCAGAATGGAAAAAAGGCAAAATTAACTCAGGGTATCTCCACTAATTATCTGCTCCAAAAGGAGTGGGAATTATCCTGCCCTAGAAACTTTCCAAGGTATGAGCTCTAGAAAAAGCAGTATTTCATTAGCCAGTCCCATAAGCTAGAACCAACAACCTCTAAATTTAAAGTTAATGACTGATTCTGTTGCTTCTCACTTCTTATCACTTAATTGCATTAACATTAACGTATTCGTAAGCAAACGTGTCCCAAAAATCTCTTGTGGTCTCAATGGCTCCTAAATGCTCTATCCCAGCACAGAACACCCCAAAAACAACAGGCAGCTGGAGACTGAGTAGCTCCACTCTTCCAATGCTGTGCATCCTGCCTTAAGGCACAGGGAGGAAGGAAAAGTAACTTGGTAATTCTCCTCCAAGTTCAACAGGCAGCTTTGGAGATTAGGGGCAGTACTGGATGTCTGCTTGGAACTACTCACTGGGTGATGGTGAGGAAACATTTCACAAATACAATCCAGCTGCATGGAAACACTGCAGTCCCTCACCTTCACTCATGGGGGTAAGCTGCTCTCCAGGGCACTGAGCAAGAGAAAAACAGTCCTTCGTTTCCCAGTGCTGCTGCTGTGATTAAAAGCAAGAAACTTATTACAAAGTAATGTCAATTATGTGGAGCACTTGTACAGATTCAAGAATAAGAGTTCTAAACAGCATAGGGAACAAGGAACGCTTACTGCAGCCCTGATCATAGTGTAATTTCTATTCAATTTTTCCTCATTTAAAAATGGCTTAGTTCTAGTTCTAGGCAGAATTAAAAAGAAATTAATTTCTATGAAGAGATAGCACGTTCAAATACTACCTCCTGCTTCTTAAATGCATTAGTTTGTAATGGGGAAGAGTGAAATCAGACAGTTGGCCCTGTAAGGACCACCAGTGAAGACTGCAAGGCAAAAATGAAAATCTTTTATCTGCTTTTTCCCATTTCTGAAGCTGCATTGGCCATTTTCCATCACATTAGTAACAGCAAGAGGTGATGTCATTTTGCACTGCCTCCACCCTTCTATCCTAGTCTTCAGGGACGATGCTCTCCCACTGGGAATTCAGATCAGTTTTAGAAACTGCCATCCCCAAGAACTAAACACCACAACTTTCTGTTTTTCTCTCTTTTGTGTCTGAAAGAGGAGAAAGATTCAGATGCCTTCAGTATTTAAAGACACCTTTCCATGCAGTCTGCCAAAACTTCTCAAAGGATTCCCTCCTCTCTGACACAAGTAACTTCCATAGGTCCAGAAGGAAGTTGCACATTTTCTGATTGTTCCACACAATTCTTGCAACAACTGCTGCTTTTCAGTGGAAACAAAAGGTAGTAGGTATTGCTTACTAAAATAGACAGGGAAATCCCAGAGCCCATCTTTAACAATATACTTTAGACAAAGCTGATCATGCTCTCTGGAAGCTATATAAGCAAATAAATGTATACAAAACAACGGGCTGAGCATTTGATTCTTTTCCCATACTTCTGCTTTTGCACATTTCAGGCAAAACTCCTGAAAATATCTGTGGGAGTCAGAGTCTTGAATCCTTTCCACCTTCCTATGACAGTATATTGGTTTTGAATCTGTTTTTACTTAGTTCTAGAGGATCCTAAAAGAAATGGCAATTGTATGATGTCACTATGCAATGTGGAGACAATACAGTAGCACGTGGTCCAGGTGTGAGTGTATTAAGTGACTTGGCAAATTCATTTAAATCCTCTAATGGAAGTTCTTTCCCTGCAGTCACACCTAGAATATGCTATAAGTGATGTGTTGTGGGACAGAGTTTTGCATGAAGGCATTCATTTTTAGGCCAGACTGAAAGCGCTGGCTGTACTTTTTAAATATCATCTCACTCCTGCCTCAGGACAAGTGCCACCTACTGACAACAAGAGCTGCTTCTGCTTGCTTAACTAAATTCATCAAGAATCCTAACCATAGTTCTCGTTTTTCAGCCAGCTTTGCTTCAAGTCCAAATGGTGAAGAGAGGCCTCAGAGATGAAGGAATATTTCAAAAATCTGGAATGGTACGTACCTGATTCCTTTTAAAACCCACCTGTCCAAGATGCTGATGACTGATGAATTCCCTAACAGTACCATCACCAGTCATTCTACCAACCTCTTCTGAAAAAAAATCAGCAAATCCAACAAAAATATTCATACTCTGTGGATTATCAAGTATTTAATTCAAAAGGCAAAAAAAGAAAGAAATCAAAAGAGAAAAAAATCAGTAGAAATATATGTCTAAACCTGGACAAAGACAACAAAGCATTATGTAAAGGAGGCTGAGCATTACAGGAATAACAAAAATACCACTGCATAGTAAAAAGTCAGCTGCATGGCTTAATCTAAAAGTCTTCTGAAAAAAATTGCTATCAATTACACCTCTCCTCTACATGCAAGCTTCATAAATGAAGTATAGGGTTTTAAGAGACATTTTCTCTTTCTTTTGTCAAGTCTGGAGTCATTAAACAGAGATTAGCTGGATAAATAGAGGAAGTGATTTTTAAACTGTTTGCAAACTTAATGTGAAGAGCCCAGCCTTGCAAATTATCACGTCTAATCAGAGATGCACGCTTCACTGCTCCAGTAATTGTACTAGTATTAGTCAAATTCTTGTTGTCTCCTCATTAGCCATGAAAAGGAGACTCAAGATGTACTTCATTAGAGTATCCTGAATATAAATTTCTAGTGCAAGGAGGAAGAGATGTGTTACATACTGTACTGTATATAGAAAGAAAAAATATTAAGAACATAAAACATATTGAATCATTCTGGTTTTTGACTGAATATATATCTTTAACAACCAAACCCCTCTTTTCTCTTTTACTGTCTTGATCCCTTCTTTTATTTGCAGTGAGAATACAGCACTTGAAAAGGTAATTTACAACCAATGTCATAAAAAAATATTAAGAAATGTGCTGTATTATGCAGCCCTTCCTATTTCCATAGCCAGAAGAACACAGCTTAATCAAGAACTGTCTTTAGTAGAGACATTTAGTAAATTCTTGACTACTGGATAGGTGATCTAACTTGCATTAAATGTAGATCAAATCAAAGGGTTTGTTCCTTTGATCAGCAAAGCATCTAAGTACATGCTCATGCCCTTCTTTATTCAGCAATGCCCTTAAGTGTATGACACTAAATCAAGAGAATTTAAACACATGCCTAACATGTGAAGCATGTGCTTAAGGGAATTGGGGTTTAAAAAATCCAGCTTGAATAGGATTTCCAAACAGGTCTATTAGAAGGCTAAAAGTAAAAACATTTTCAAGAATTTCAGTAGAAGGAGAAGCAAAACAAATGTTCACATTTGTTTTTTCACAGCTATTTTTTTTGGTGCAAATCCCAGTCTGAAATATTTGCATTAATCAACAACAGTTAAGGGAAGCTGAAAAGGAACTAGGCAGGTCACCAAAATGCTACCAATAGATGTCTTCTACCTCTCTGCTTTCTGACAATTAAAAAGAAGCAGAAAGCAAATAACATGCAAAAATGTACCCTTTCACCCCTTGAACTACAGCACTAGATCATCACAAAGTCAGATGTGTGGAAACTAGAATCTAAGCCAAATGTGGTGTAGCATTTGTTTCTGTGGAACACCAGGAATGAGGACTGTAAGCAATTCCAAAGGGAGTTAACTCCATAATGCATTGTCCAGCAACTCTCTGTACTGCATGAAAGTGAACTGGATTTCTCAGCCTGAGGTTTGCTCCCCAAGTTGTCTCCTGTCAGAACTCAGCAATATCCTCACCCAACTTCAGCCCTCTCTCTCAATAAAATACCAGAATATTCAGTTGATTATTAGTTACTATAATTTATACAGAATGCAGGAGCTCATCGTGGAAAGGATGATGCTTGCTTGGTCAAAGTATTCTGGACAAAAAAAATAAATTTAAATACTTCCAGGTGCCTCTTTGAACAATATTAAAACACTTCAGAAACCTTTCATTTAGAATTAATTAACATAAAAAAACAGCCTCCACAATACAGCAGAGCCCTAAAGTGGTTTCTGGAATTTAATTAGGCTTACCTTCTTTTCACTACACTGGTACCACTCTATAAGAAGTACAAATCATTATTAATTCCTTTGGTGTTCACTGTAATAACATTAAACATGATGAACTCTTTTAGTAGTAAAGTGTATGTAGTACCTAATTCCATAATTTAGCATTAACTTGAAACTAATTTATAAAATATACTATTTGTCACCATACACTGAAGACTTACAAAATTCCTCCTCACCATAATATTAGGATAACAAGATGATATTGAAGGCCCCATCCAGCCTAAACTATTCTGTGATATGAATCTATGGATAGTTCAGTAATCATAATTTTGGGAAGAGAAGGCATGTCTGTGCAGCAAAAAGAAAATCAAAGCAAGGTCAAGTCCAGTCAGAGTGACTGTTGGTACTGGATCCCCTAAAGATCTGTGATACAGAGGTTTCTTTGGTGTTGAAAAACCTGAAGGACATAAATTTTTACCAGCATTTTTTGTTTCTCTGGAATTCGAAATAAATTCAGAACTTGCGTATTGTTTGTAAAGAATTTACTGTCAGAAAACTTCACTTGCTCATCAATTGCACCATTGTATGAAAAATATAGCATAGACCTTGAAGCTCAGGGAAAAAAAAAAGAAAAAAGAAGAGGCAGATACAAAGCACAAGTGCTTGTCAAGTGACACATCTTGTTGCTAGAAATGGTAAAATGATTAAGTTTAAGATGCTATCAGACACCAAACATATACAAACATCCTCAGTGAACGATACTAATGGAAAACAGTTTTGTCTTTCCACAGATGATTTGTTTTCATCACTGGACAATGCAAAATCTTTTATTAAAAATTCACAAAGGATGCATGTGGAATCCTTTTATCTGTCTGTCTAAAGTATTTCTAAGGTGCCAATCACTATATTATCTAAACATATTAACAGAATAGCTGGATTTTACTAAATACAAAAAGAGATTCCAAAAGAATTCAAGATGAAAACACCTTATCCAGCTACAGAAAGCTGTTCTTGGTGCTGGGAAAAGCTTCTCACAACAGCTCTGAGGATGTGCCTTTGGCCAAGTATAGACACAAGCAGCACTTCACCCCATGTGCAGGGCCCAGAAGCTGGTGAGAACACATTTACTCCCACAGCTCTGAATTCTTTCTGAAATCATGGCTATTACAGTTTTTGGACTATGCTATGGCTGACATAAACTGTGGATAAGAAGCAATAGCACATGTAAGCATATGCTGTGAGTGGGAATGAATTTTAGCATGTGTTTGCACACTTGGCTGAATCACTCCCCTCACCACTTGGGCAGATCCTCAGTGGATTCTGCATCAGCATTGCCTCAGCAGAGCTGCCTCTCCCTTAAATTGCTACAAGTGAAACACAAGTATGTCCCACAAATTTCTGCGTTGAGAAGTATTTCCCAACTTATATGAAAAATACTTAGCATATATTTTACTCTATATGATTACTTTCCCAATACACTAGGTTTATGTAAAAAATGGTTATTTAAACACTTGCTTCTAGCCTTATATTTGAACCTGTACTCTGCCCTTAAAATGTATTAAGCTAATTTAAATAAAAGACGACTTCTTTGGAAAAAGTCAAGGTTCCTTTGCCTCACCTATTTCCTTCCATGATTTAATGATGGATAAAATAGACCAGAAGGATCAGATGTCCTAGTATATATAGTTAGCTGCAGACCTTGCATAATAAATACCTTCCTTTTATATTATTGATAATGTTAATTACAGGAGACCCTGTAAAGAAAAATCAGCTGTGATCCTGTGGTACAGCCTGCACTAAGCTTCCTATTTAAAATGTACCTTCAGCTATTTAGTAACACACAAAGAATTCAGTTTATTTGCCCCCATATCATAACATTTATTTTTTGAATGCAGAAAAAACTTGAATAATGTATATATTAATACCCAAATGACTTACGTTTAAGAAGTCTCCTCAGACTCAGTGTTTAAAGTTGAAACTTGACTGAATTCCATTTATGTTCCATGTCAGTGATAATTCACTGTGCTGCAAAGAAACAAACAACAGTTTGGAAAAATTTTATTCTTTTCCTTTTATATTTAGTATTACAAGTGTGTTCCTCTCCATGCTGGAGAGCTCTTCCTCATTCTGCATTTTTCTGTGTTTCCCTCATTGGTACTGGAATTTAACCATCAGAATTGGAGAGGGACAAATTTCAATTAGCCTGACCCTCATTACAAGAGCTGTCAGGGCTCTTGTGTGAACTGCCACAGCCCAGCACTGGCCTAATTCCAAAACTACTTTAATGCTTTTTCTCCTGCTAACTCTGCTCTTTTTCTTAATCTTACTCTTCATTTTTTGATATGCTGTTTTCTGCATCACTTCCCAACTTACCTTGATTTTATATCCTTCCTCTATCTTTCTCTTTCCTCAACCCAGTATCTAGCCTCCAAAATTCAAACACTTGCCCTTTTTATTTTCTCTTGAAGTTTTCCCCTTTGATGAAGACCCCTCCTGTCTTCCAATCAGCATTTTGAAAAGAAATCCCAGCAAATTTCCTCTCTGTACAGAGACTTTCTCTAAAGTGACCATTTTTTATTGCAACTCAAAATATGCTTCTGCTGATACTACAACTTCACTCAACTCAAGGTCATAAAATGTAGCTTATATATTTTACCAGCCTAGTGATTTCGAGTGTTTATTCTCAACATATGTGAGCCTGAATTAAGATTTCCAGCACATGCCAGAAGTCACAGGTATTGCTCCAAACAAATTACTACTCAAATTACTTCATGACACTGTCATTCCAGGAAAAGTATCCTAGGTATTCTATCAAAGGCTTAGCCAAGCACCATTTGGAGACCTACACACAATATTTATGCACTCTATAAAGTTCCTTTCATCTCTAAGTGTGTTTTTTCTTTGAACTATCCCTATGTAGATACCTTTGGGCTGCATTTGTTGGACAAAAGAATCCCAAGAAGAATCCAAAAGCATCCCAAGAAGAAGTTTCAGTAAAGCATATAGGGTTAGATTCTTACAGAACAAATGGTGTAGAATATCTGATATTTCTGGAATAAACAGAAAGCTTGGAACTAGAAGACTCAGTAGAAAAATATCATATTGCTTGCTTAAAAACTTCACAATTGTAGAATGTGGGAATAAAAGGAAGCAGAATATTTAGGACCACTTTTTTTTTTAATAAAAGACTCCTTGAAAGTGTTCTCAGCAATTGGCTGTGATTTAAGACATCCTTTTGTGTGTGGAATTGCATGCAGAGAAAAAAGCTAAGTCAATTAATTACACACAGAAATTGGGCCAGGTAACATTCATGCCACAGTCTCCTCGCATAACACAGAACTCTTGTGAACATGAAAGAAACAGGAAGCTTCCCAAAATTATTATATCAAATTCTTGGCTGGAGTAAATGAGCACAGCTCTTTTGTGCTTTCAAAGAGGCTAAACTGTTATTTAATCACTGATTAATAACAAGAATCACATCTCAGTGTAAGATTTTATACTCCTGTCTAATATGCCCCTGCAGGTTTTAGCTCTGCCTTCAAAAGCAGAGGTTACCCAGCCATTTCCTAGAGCTTCTACCTCTCTTCAATGCTCAGAAGCAGCAGACTCGCCACCCAACACAAGGTATTGTAGCTGGAGCCATTTATTTCACTGGGAGCAAAGATACTTAAATGCCTCCCACACCAATGAAATATCATAAGGAGCTCCTTTCCTCCTTTTCCCCATCACACAGCAGAGGGACAACTAGGCTCTGTATTAGCCCAGTGGTCAGAGCCTGGTGCTAATAGTGCCCAGGTTGAGAGCTTGACCCATGTGCAGGCCATTCACTTAAGATTTGGAGTCAATGATCCTTGTGGGTTCCTTCCAATTCAGAATATTTGGTGTGATTCTGTGATTTTCTCTACTTGAGCACCAGTTCCTCTTCTCTGAGGTCAAGCAGGCACTTGCAAGGCTGTGCACCTATGTAAGACTGGCTTAGTTCTCCAGAGCAATGCAGCCCTTCAGCAAACTTACTCAGTGCTCTTTGTGCCCAGGAGATGCTTCCCACAGCAGACTGTGTCCCACACCTGCCCTGCCAGAGAAGCTTGCCTGGGAATTTGCAGTTACTGCTGGCAAGGTAAATACTCCTGCCAGTAAATCTGCATGGCCCGACTTCGTAAGCACAGACTGCTCCTTGCTCTTCAACAACCTATGGATTTCTTTTTAGAGACCTGTTTGATTGTGTGCCTAAGCTGCTTTAAGCATTACATATACTAATTCATTAGCAGCATTTTCAGGTAATACCCATCTATTTATATGGTCCCAGCTACACTAAAAGGAAACTTCACAGCTTGTCAGCTAAAAATCACCTAAAAAGGTAAATGGGTTGCTTTCAGTGGCAGGGAGATGAGAGGGGAGAGATTAGTAAGGGTTTAGTAGTTGCCTTGATTCATCTTCTAATAATAAAACAATTCAAACAGTGAATCTACTGAGATTAGCGATGTAGCTGGAGTAGCCAGTGAGTAACAAGGATCAATGCAAGTCACTGATGCTGTCAATTCACATCTTTTCAAGAACTGTGATGAAACCAAGGGCATAGAGCCACTTGCAGTGCAATCATCCAAAACCTTGTGGATGCTGCGCAGATCCCCTCGTGGTGGCTCCTGGAGATAGGAATCAAACTGAAAGAGAAGCTTCACCTCTATTCTAGAGAAGTATTACCCTATCTACAAAGTTCCTGGCAAGTTCACTGTGCCTCTATGACACAACGAGGAGAATATCAACCCCTTCCATCAGAAAAACCTTCTTCTAAAGGCTGGGGTTGATTCACAGAATCTGGTATTGCCTTACTGGAGAGAAGGCTGGCTGTGCCCTTCCATTAAATATGTCTGTGGCATCAAAGGATATTAAATCATGATTTTATCTAACTTTTTTTGGCTGCTTCTGTGGATGAAGCTAAGAGTTTACTGCATTTTTCAAAATCATTTGTTTAAGTGAATATTGCAACCCTGAGTAGCTTAAAGGAAATTGTCTTGATAAGAAGACATTTTATTTGTTGTTTTGGGCTCATATAAGGTACCAGGATCTCAATACACCTCTGCAAACTAAGCCAAAGTTCAGACGTGATTGTCTTTTTCACAATTAAAGAAAAAAACCCTCACTTCCCACACCCTCACCACTTTACTAGCAAATTCCAGCTCCCTCTCATGCTACTGTTACAGAGAAGCTACTCACTTAAAAATGCAGACATTTGAACAGTGGCTGTGATGATAACTTACCTTGTGCATTCAAATCACTCTTTCTTTACAAACATGTGTAGCCATACTTACAGAAATCTGTTAAGGATAACACACAATCAGCTTGCCACCAGTACTGAATGCATTACAGAAAACATGCTGGGTGTAAGCTGGCCTTTCCTGGATATGTAGGAATGGATCAGACAGAAATTGCCAGAGCAGCTCTGGCCAATACGCCAGCTGACACTTACAGCATATAAGGAAAATCACCATTTTTCCTCCTTTGTGATTACTCCAGTTTCCAGTCACAAAGGGAGGGAGATACACGAACCAAGAAAAAGTACCAGGGCTCTCTAAGGAAAGCAAGGAACAATCTGGAATCAGTACAAGCCAACAGCTTGGGAAAATATATGAAAAATGTTTAGAATTTTAATCCGTGTTACAAATAAACCAACTAACCAACAAAAAACAAAATAAAGATTTAGAAAGAACTTTTCAGCAACCCCTGCCCACCTGACTTTTGAAGGTATGAACAGCCTGTTTGCCCTTTTTCCTGCTTTTTTAACTTCTTCTACCTGCTCAGCACAGGTGTTCAGCATTCCCATTTTAGCACAGGTGTGAATCCTTACACAAGGCTCAAACAAGGAACTTGTGGGAGGGAAGGTTTGTTAGCTGCAGGAGAACCCTCAATTTCTTTCTAGCAAGTCTGTCTTTGCATCTGAGCAGTCCCAACATACCTCAGAAAACCTGATTCAGCAGGCAAGTTGTTCAGACTAGAACCCTAGTTCTGAACTCATGATAAAAATGACATGGAGGAAATGAAATTTCATAATCTCACAGAAGTGTTGGAATTACTGACAAATTTGTTCTAATTTTTCAAACAAGAAACACTAAATTATCTCCTCCTAAAAGAGCAGTTCTTTCTTTGCATCTGCTGTTATGCATTTGCAGGATAACAGCATTACTAATGCAAACATTGATCTGGATGAGAGAAAGGATTAAGGAAAACAACTCAGTGAAAATCCTTTCAGTCTCTCTTTGTTTAGGTTGCACCTTCCTAACTCCTCACTGCTGAGGATTTCCCAGCCCCTTGGTCTGCTGATTCTTTTTACCCTCTGCTATCCCCTGCCCCACCTCGCTTGGTGGCAGCTGTCACACAGCCCCACCTGCCATACTGGCCTCCCCTTCTAAAGCTGCATGCTTCTCTCCCCACTCTGCAGCTAGCCTGAGCAGCACTGTAGGAATAAACTTCAGCATATCATAAATAATCTAATCTAGTGGGTAAAAAAATAATCTTAAAATCATTAAACTCTCAGCCGAGTTATTTATATCAGGTATTTTTGAACAGGGAAGAAAAGACAAAGGAAGATGTTTTGTTAATTTTGTTGCAGGTTTTTTTTCCAGTACAATGCTTTAGACAAGTTATTTTCCACAGGAAGAACAAAACAAAAGATGGCATAGCAACCCTACAGTAAAAATATGGGCAGTGCCTTTCTTTTTAATCATATAAATTATTGCCAGCTGACTGATGAATCCACTCTGGGCAACATGACAGTTTACAACCTTAAGGATTACAGTAGTACAGATGCTATCATCTTAATTGGAAAAGCACAGTATTGCCAACTGTCCACGTTAGAAAATGGAAGATTGCATTATTATTTTTCCTTCACATTCCCTGCTTTCCTTTCCTCTAAATAGCCAAGAACTATTGGATCCTTTGTATGGTTTTCTTTATTGAAGTATTTTTATCAGCTCGTAAAGACAGTATTTTTGAGACAACATAAATCCCACTGCATGAGAGCTCAGCATTTCCATTCGCTGCATTCTCATTTTCCTATCAAGAAGGGGAAGCTGGAGGAAAACCTTTTCAAACATCAAGTTCAGCCCAAGAAAGTGCCTGAGCTTCTGCTCTATGTCAGTAACACAGCAATTACATCACATGTGATAGGTCACATCACATATGATGTAATTACATCATATGTATGATCACATCACCAGTAATTACAGTGAGAGAAGGGAAGAGGGATAAGCAAGTTATGGTAATCATCCACAAGTCAGGAACTTCCTGGTCTGACTTCTCTTGTTCTCCTCTTAGCTGTGCTCCAGAAGAACAGTTTAGAACACTTCCAAACTTTTTATGCAGCTGCCTCATACTACTGCAAAAAAATATAATTATCTATTTAAGGCACACAGGGACTTTCAGAAATGTCTGACAAGGCACTGAGCTAAATTGGCAAGGCTCAGGCTAATGCCATGGCCATTGTTTCTTTTTTCTGTCCTTGGGAGAATCACTTAAATCACACTGTGTCTGAATTTCCCATCTGCAAAAAGCCCTCTTAGACTGTTGGCTACGTGTCACCAGGTTTGGTCCTTTTGTGGGGAAGGTACAGTCACAATGCTTAATTACAGAATGTAAAATAATTCCAATTGCGTTTATGCATGTGGAGCAGCTGGTGAAAACCTTCTTGGGTCTGCCCTCCTTCAAAGTATCCAGAAATACTCCCTTGTGACGTGGGCAGTTTGGGAATGAGCAGGGAGGAGGAAGAAGAGGCTTGAGCCAAACTTTTGATTCAGGCAGTGATTTAAAGGAGATTGTTCAAATGCAGTTCTCTCTGCACAGTTACTAGATAGAAGAACACATTCCTACTGCTGGGGTGTGCTTATGATCCTTCTAGGACAAGCTTTGAGGATGCGAGTTTCAGAAGCATCCAAGGGAGTCAAGGACAAACCTCTGATGCCTTAGTGGGATTTCTGCTCCTAAATTCCCTTGATTCTGTGAAAAAACACTTTGCTTTATATTTTGGACTCCTTTTAGAATATGTGGAAGAAAGATTGCTTCTAGTACATTTTTTTTTTAAATCAGAATCATCTCACAGTATTTCCTAGAGGAAAATCTGTCAGTGGCTACTGCCTTATTCCAGCCAATTGAATCATACAGGTTACTTTGTAGAGAAGGTGGTAAGAGCAGGGACAAACAGCGAGATGCTCTGGGGTGGGTTGGGGCTTTAGGGACTGAGGAGATATTTACTACTTTTGAAAGGAAAAAAAAAGAGACAAAAGCTCTCAGTGCTGGAGACACTCTGGAGCTCTGCCTGTAGGGTAAAATGAATGGAAAATATAAATGGAAATAATTTTTTAAAAGGCACTAAAGCAATTAAAATAAGATACAAGATATTAGAGGGTAGAAAAAGGCTTAGTTTAAACAGCATAAAATTACATAAATAGCACAGCATGAAAAAACAAATTAAAAAGTCCAAGATACACTCCGTGGGTTTATTCCAGAAACACCAATTTACTCATGCCTACTTCAACCTTCATGCCCGATTTTGTATCACAGTTGTTAGGGTTTGTATGTAATGTATGACCATTCATGTAAAATAAGTCACCAAGTCACTGTTTCTAACCTTTCAAATTCTGGCTTCCTCATCTCAAAACCAGACACAGAGTAGAACTGAAAAAGAGAGAAAGCTCATTTAAGGGGGTGGAATGGTTTTCATACGTGTAATGACTATAGCTCTTCAACCTGGAAGAAAGACAGCTGAGTGGGTGTATGATAGAGATGTTTAGAACATGAGTGGAATGAAGACAGTAAATACAGAATCAGTATTCATTGTTTTTTCCAAAACAAGGGCTAGAGTGCATCAAATGAAACTAGCAGGTAGAAATTTTAGAAAAAAAGATATTACTGTGCTGTGCAGCATAGTTGTGGAAGTCATAACAGGGCATTAGAGGAGCTAAAATTTACATTTGTTCAACAGCTGATAAACTCATAGAAGAAAAATCCACCAAGGAATTGGAAAGTAATACATTTAATTTCAGAAAGACTGAACTGCAAATTGCTGAAGGCAGTGAAACAATATTTACCTGTTCTGTTCTTATGAACTTCTGTGGGTGCTAATGGTGTCGTGGGAGACACCTGTAAATCCCATCTAGTCCTGGCTAATATTGTTTCTCAGCAAGGCTCCTCTCAGCTCTGAGGTTTCAGCATATGAAGTCATTTGACCCCCCCAGAGTCAGCAGTGATGGGTTCTGTTTGTTGTGACTTGAGAGGAAGCCTTTGGCCCTGGTGCAGCCCTGCCTTCGGCTGCAGCTCAGTGCTGTGGCCCATCCTTCCCATGGTCTCGGTCCCACTGCTCTGCAGCCAGGCTGCTGAGCTGCTCCAGCCACACAGGAAACACAAACAGGGGCTCTGAGATTTGACACAAATGCTGTCCATGTGCAGAAGTGCTTCAGGCTAGAAGGGTGAGCAATTAAACCGCAGAACCAAGTGTCTGTATAGAAAATAATTTTTTTATATGAATAAAAGTAGATGAATATTACAGCTGATTATGCTCTATTCCTCTTCTTACTGAGGGACTTTGAAGTGAGTAAACTCTACTATTTCTTAGTATTTCCATAAGTAGAAATGTAGTTAATGTTATTCAAGCTTTCATGGTTTTTTTTCTTTAATTCTTCCCACCCCTCCAACACGTGGTAAAAAAAAAAAGTGAGTGTTCTAATTAACCTTCTGCTTAATCAGTGAAAACATGATATTTCACCCCTACTGGCACTACGAGATTGGGCAGAAAGGTCACTGGGTGGTTGTGCTGAAAACAAGGGGTCAGTGTGAGATGGAATGGGGAACAAATGGGAGAAAGATGAATTTGTGATAGCACAATCAGCTCAGTGTGACTGTTTGGCTAGGAGGTACATCCAGACCCACTGCTTATCCTACAGCCAAACAATTTTCCCTTTTTTGCTGTACTCTGTTGCCAACTAAATCCTACTACAGTATGTTGGTTCCCTTCACAAGATGTCTGACATCTGGGCATGCATTAAAGATGCCAGCTTGGTTTTCTGTGAATATGATAAGCCACAATAAATCCAGCACTTCGCACCTTTGCTTGATGAATGCTGTATACTACATGGATTTCCTTCACTTTATTATAAAAATACCATAAGGGAAACTAGAAAAAAAAATAGAATTAAAAGATCAGAGCTTCTTTGTACCAATTTAAAATAAAACCCACAACGTTAATTTGAGATAGGTAGATGATTATGAAGGCCAATCAGAGGTCACATATTAGTTTTGTCATGAGCTGGAATGGGAAATATTCTAATTAAAACTTGTAGTAGAAAGCTTTTTGGAAGTTTTCAAAGTTCGGTAAGCTTGGGATCTTATGGAGTGCTTAATAATGAAAAAATTCTATGGAGAATTTTAAGGCAAGGAAGAAGAAACACGACATTTCTTAATTAGTCTGTAGCCTGTTTCCCCATTGGGCAACCACGCCTCTCAAACAGTTTAAGTAAAGCAATCTGCAAGCAGCTGCTTCTGCGACAGACACGTCTTTGCATATTCGCTGGATGGGTGTTTGATTTGGCATTTCAAAACCAGTCAGATTCAAGGAGGAGGAAATCACCCAACAGTATTAAACCATATGAATACCCAGCAGATATTTTCATTTTATTACAGCAATAAACATAACCAAATAGCGTTTGATTCATCTGCAATGTTTGTTAAGACCTTCACCACCTACTGAGAGATGGATATCTGAAGCTCTTACTATTGTTTTCAAAGTTGAGCTGTACAAACCTTTTCACCTGGAGAAACACACCTAAGAGAAAACAGAGATCCTATCTATTTACATTCAAAGAAAAAGGAGAGATATGCAAAACATGAAAAAAAAAGGGAGAAAATGTAAACTCAGAGAATCAAGACAGAAAAATGTACATTTTGAGGATGGGAAACACAGAAGTCTAAAAAGGCAAATGAAAAGGAAATATCTTCAATGGTATTTTCTTGAAGCATATTATTATTTTTTGTATTTTCTGTTTCCTTATGTCTCTTCTACCCATCATCTCTGGATCACAAATTACTGCAAAAGGCAGTCAAAACAAATCTGGCTTTGTTAAGTCTTACTAAGAGCAATCCAAGTGAAAACTCAGCCACTTTTCATTAGCAAAGTGAGATCTCTGACTAAATCCTCTTCATCTCAGTTTCATTTATCATTCCACCTTTTATTTCCCCATTTCTTTTTTCCACTAAACCACCTTGCTTAGGGCCACATCCAGCTTTGTCATGAGCACTGACAGGCATAGGGCAACCAAAACTTCTGTGGGCAACCTGTTCCAGTTCCTCACCACCCTCACAGTAAAGATTTTCTTCCTAATACCCAATCTAAATCTACACTCTTTCAGCTTGGAGCATTATCCTTTGTCCTGTCACTTTGTCAAAGGCCAGGTTCCCTGTAGCATCCCTTTAGGCACTGGGAGGTGTTAGAAGCTCTGCTGGAGCCTTCTGTTTCTAGAGGTTGAACAGCACCAACTCTCAACCTGTCTCTGTAGGAAAGGGTAAATAAAAACTTTAGCATATAAAGACCTAAGAGCTTAGAGCCTTTTAAGTTTTCTTACACCTAAGAGCAGGTCTCCAGCTCCTGTAAAATGGGTGCTTTAGTGAAATCCATACAGCATTTTGGAAATGCATGGAGGAAGAAATCTGTGGTACAGGAAGCCTTATTACTTCTACAAAAAACTGGAATGATGACATATATTCTTCAATGCCATCTGCTGGCACTTTATTTAATAGTGAATTTTTCAAAAAATATCTACATTTAACGTACTTATAAAAACAAGAGTCTGAAGTTTCAAATTGTTTAGATTTCAGTGCCTGGCCAAAGAGGAACATGAATCTGGATTGCTCATGACCATTGCTCCACTTCCCCCTGTTACCCTACGATCTGTAAGGATATGTCATGGATTTTTATAGTGGCAGGAATGATTGACCTATTTAAAGGGCCTTTTTCATCTCTATCTTTTCAAAATTTTAATTCTATTAGCTATTTCATACAGCAACAATACAGAATAATTTTTTTTAACTGATAAGGAAGGTGTCTGAGATACTCAATTTACTGGAGATTTCCTAAATCTATATAAAAATGCATAATCTGTATCTATATATAAATATAATGAGAGCACTAATAATTACAACTAATGTGGGTTCAGTCAATGTTTCACCCACAGCCATTAACTGGAGCTTTTCCTTGTTCTTTCCTGAGTCTGTAGGCTCAGTGCACAGAGCAAACCCTGTGACGCTACAAAGCAGAGATATATTTATAACAGGACCAACAGCTGAAAAATCAGAAGACTTGTAAGAAGCTTAATGTGCAAAAGAGCTTGATGCTGGGGTGAAAGGGAGGGCACTGGGACAGCCAGTGCTTCTGATCTCTGCCTAGTCTCCTTTCAACATAATGACAAATGATCCTCAATGATTTCTACATTATGGACTCCTGATTACACTTAAATTATTTTGAAAGCTAAGATTTATGTTAAATTAACACTTTCTCATGATTTCTAGAATAAGGCTGTCCAGTGCTGCCACAGCCTGTAAATGAGCTTTTGCAGTATTCAGGATTAGTCTTGAATGGTCCAAATTCTATAAGAAATTTATCAAAAAGTTATGCAATTAAGATTGTTTTCATACTTCTTCCATTTGAGAGGAGCAGCAAGGTGGTTACTTAATTTTATTGGCACTTATTTTATTCACCCTTTTGTGTACTATTTTAATTATTCCAGGACTGACATAATTCAGAAGACCTTCAAAGTAATCAAACTTATTAACCTATTAATATTTTAAATTTTATTGAAACACTTTAAACACCATATATCAAATCCTGCATTAACTTACTGTCCTTGCAGAGTTAATCCAGGAGGAAGAAGTAGCCTCATGTCACAAGGGACAAAACCAGACTAAAATTACTTAAATAGCACGAGAAGATTGGAATGGTTTGTGACATGTAGCATGTCATTCCCCATTGTCTTGCACCTTTTGTAGTCATTTATATCAATACATTTATACCAATGTCTGTAAATGGCACACACATACATGATTGTATTCCCAGGAAACCCTGAGATCCTAGACCCCATTTTCACAGATACTGCACAAAGAAATTGACTACAATTTATACCCTGTTATTCATCTATGAAAGACTAATTTAAGGTTTTGATCTATACAATATTCATATCCTTTTAAATTATGTGAAAGCTACTCCTTTTTAATAATGGTGCCTCTTGCCCATATTAATACTGAAAAAATTACTTGCATTTAAAAAATTCTATTTGGTCTTTCTGTGCAATGACTTCCTTAATTTTGTGGAGATTCATTGACTCTAATTTCAGGGCTGAATTCAGTATGAAACAAATGCATAAATCTTTTCAGGAAATAGGCAGGTTAAGAAGCCATAGATGTTCTTTAAGCTAAAATGTAGAGGCAATCATTCAGCTCCAAAAAGGAAGAAACAAAACAAAAACAAAAACAAAAAACCAAACCAAACCAAAAAAAACCCCAAAACAAAAAAACAAACAAACAAAAAACAAACAAACAAACCCCCCCAAAAAACAAAACAAAAAAAACCCCAACCAACCAACCAAAAAAAAAAGATAATAAATTTGAATTTGAAGATAAAGTCAAATGCTTGTCAGCCTACCAACGACCCCATTCTTAATACATTTTAGAAGCTCAATTCTGCCAATTAAAATGATTTTTAAAAAACCCAAAAAAGGCCTATATTTCATGAATACATTGAACATATTTTCTGTGCTGTTACCAGTGGGACCTGCAGAAGTTAAGTTACTGAGTTTCAGAAGAAAGAGCATGAGCACTTGTTTGGAAGGATGACATTGATACACATAGGTTTGCATACTGGGAAAAACTATCAGGCTTTGGTATAGTGTTCAGTGGTGTAAGCCAGATTTTTTCCAGTGAGATCTGATTCAAACTGTGGTATAGCTATTATTAAAAAATGAGGACTGAAAAATTGTTGATCTGATTTTCTTATAAGCCCAAAACCAAAATCAATCATATTTCAAACTATTGGAAAACTACCTCCTTTTTAGCAACCTCTAATTGTAAAATTTTTGCAACTATTCTAGGCATGAAGCTTAGGAGAAGGAAAAGATGTATCCTGCCCTAATGATAGTCACAGAAAATGAACCAGAGCTGACAAGTCTCTCAAAAGAACCAGGAACAGAAAGTGCCAGATTTGGCCACAGGTAGAAACATTGCATGATCTGTCACAGTGCTATATTACCAATAATTTGGCACAACTATATCTTGTTCTGTCAAACGCTCCTTGTGATGGCAAGTGAATTTTTCCCCTAGAATTTAGAGCAGAGAAAGCAAAGGGGAAAAGGAAGTAACATTCCCCATGACTAAAGTGATAAACCAATATACTCTCAAAACACAAAGACTGAAATCTTCTCTTTGTATAAATCCGTAGGATTTAATTCAAGGATGAATTCAGGGTGAACGTTGCTACCTAGCCTCAAATTAGAATAAAGATTTTTAAAAATAGAATGCACAACAGCCTCATTTCCTTTCATGAAGCTATACAGACACACATGCACCTATCATTTATTCCCTTCTCTTGATTAAAAACTATTTTTTTTGTATCATTCCAAACTAATTTGGGTTTTGCTTTTCAGAAGATCAGCTAAAACATTTGCACTGATTTTTATGCAAAGATGAAAAAATAAAAAAAAGTAGGACTCTAAAAAGAGGGAAAGCACCAGGAAAAGTAAAGCCAATCCAGTAATTATATAAAAAAATAGGCTGAGGCATTAGGATAGGAGAAAGAGCATACCTTCCTTCTGGGCCAGGCTCCACCTTCTCAGGAGCCAGAGTCCCTTGTAAATGTATACTTCCTTTATTCTTTTCTTTTTTTCTCAAGTACAGTTACACTGAAAATTTAATGTCCATGACATAAACAGCTGGAATTTGTGCCAGCTAGAGTCACTAACTTAAAAAAGCTGCTATGAAATTCATCTTTCACAAAAAGCTTGGTCTTTTGATTTTGATCAAAACTATCAGTATTTTTATCAAGCCAGTAAAGTATTTTGAAGTCTCCCATTTTTTCTGTTGACAAACAAAAGAAATATGAAATCATAAGCAAATGAGGAAAAAGCAAAAGGCTTTTCCTGTGTGAGAATTAAAAAAAATTTAATCACTCAGAGACAAAGAGAAAAAGTAGTCCAGTACAGTGCTTATCTTACCAGTGAGAGAATCTCTTGAACTAAATAACAAGGAGTACCCTGCCCAGAGGGATTATTCTGTTGAGAACAGTGGTACCACGCGTCAGGGAAAAAAAGAACTCCTGTTTCACAATTAGGAAAGGGATAGGGACTATTTCCAAAAGTGCCCACTATGTGCATTAAGTCCTTTCTCACTAGCATCAATCAAAACTTCCAGCAGGATTGTTTTTGAGCCTTCTAAAATGGAAACTGTAATACTCAGACTATTTTGTGAAATCTGTGGGAAAAAAAGAAAAAAAAAAGAAAAAGTAAAAGAAATCAAGACTGAGGGAGGGCTTTTGGAGAACCACAGTATAGAAGGCTCTTGGATTTCAAAATCTCCATTAATTTGATTTAACAACGTGAAAAGTGACAAAAGTTAGTACAGGTGAGTTAGAAGTAGTACCTTAATATTGTGATATTGCAGTAAAAATCACTATCCTAGATGGAAGCACTGCATCTCTACAGCATCACAGAATTGAAATAGGAAAACAATTTTCAATGTTTACAAATTACTTAAGATATTGTTTGGATTCATAAATATTAGGAAAAAAAATTTCCCAACAGTAGGATTTCCTAGCCTATAAAACAATCCCTTAAGAGAAGTAAAGGAATCCACTATGACTTCCTAATTTGGGAAGGATAGGACAAAGTGCTGGAAGATATCCTGCAGTGAACAATATAATATTTGCCAATGAGCTGCACAAGATGACCTAATATGCCTTTTGCACAAGCCTGTGATTTAGCCAGATGCTCTAATTAAAAATATTCATCTGAGGGTGAGTGATTACTAAGCAGAGCTTCAAATTTTTGGGAGAATTTGGGAGAATGAACAGTCCCATTTTCAAAAAGAAAAGTAGAGCCCAGTGAGTGCACCAAGTAAAAAAAAAACAAAGTCACAGGAAACATTATAAGCCAGGAAAAAAAAATCAGGACAATTTGTTGTTAGGAAATGCACTTTATCCTTCTCTTGAAAATGCTACAAGTTTCTTTCCAATATCCCAGTTAAGGGAAGGATTTGAGATCTGTTCTTGCCCCTTGATGTCTGCTGGATGTTACACTTGAAAACTAGTTGGAAATTATTGTCCAGAGGAGTTAAAAAGCTTTTCTTCATGAACTATAAGAGAGGGGTAGTACAATTATATAAAACTATATATAAATTGAGCATAGTGCCTACCTCAGCATCCATATATCACGAAGTCCTGTTGCTGATGCATGGATATCTCTGTTATATATTATACTTGGGATCCATTAGTAAGAGCAGGCATGCACTCTGTGCCACAGGTAACCAAGCAGTTCTGAGCTATACTACTGCCCTGACACGAAGTTTCTAGCAAAAATGCTAGAAACCACTGCTCTAAAACACACAGCTTGGATGTGATGTGCAGCCTACTCCAAATGCACCATTTCACAGGCTGAAATTTTTTATATGCTATTGTTAAATCTGAAACACAGAAGTTGGTTTGCTTGAAGTAGGTGTGTGAGTTTTCAGTCAGGAACACACACTTCTATCACCTGCCCAGAAAAGCCTGGATTCATTTAATTTTCAAGCATTTTTGATCTCTTTTAACACCATTTCTACGAGCAGAAAGCTCAGAGTATTTAGGTGAAGTCATCTGTTTGAAGCAGACTAGAAGTGCCTTTAAATTGATTTGTCTTTATCGTTTTCTATTGTTTAATTACATGGGGCTACTTCCAGAGATTACCTGCAGGTACATTTTCCACACAGCAAACATTATTATATAGAGAGAAAGTGAAATAAACACAGTGTTGTGGTTTAACCCCAGGCAGCAACTCAGCTCCAGTTCACACACTCCCCCCTGGTGGGAGGGAAGGAATCAGAAGGGCAGAAGTGAGAAAATCTGTGTGTTGAAATAAAGACAGTTTAATAGGGAAACCAGAGCAAGAAATTTATTCTCCACTTCCCATGGGCAGGCAGGTGTTCAGCCATCCCAGGAGAGCAGGGCTCCATCACACATAACAGTGACTTGGGAAGGTGGATGCCAGCACTCTGAGCCTTCCCCCTTCCTCCTCCTTCCCACAGCTTTATATGTTGAGCACAATGTCATATGGTCTGGACTATCCCTTGGGTCAGCTGGGGTCAGCTGGGGACCTTACCTGGTCCCCTCCCAACTCCTTGTGCACTCCCAGCCTCTTTCCTGATGGGTGAGGAGCAGAAAAGGCCTTGGCTCTGCTTAATGCTGCTCATCAGTAAGGAAAACATCCCTGAATTAGCAACCCTGCTTCAAGCACATACCCCAAACACAGCCCGTACCGTACCAGCTACTAGGAAGAGAATTCCCCACCCCAGCCGAATCCAGCACCACACCCATGCCATGCCAGGGCACAGGGACAGGCTGTCACCCGGGCTGTGTAGGGGCACTGTGCTGTCCTGGCACCTCCTGCACACAGGCCAAGGTGAGGGGCTCTTCTGAGCTAGCCCAGCCTGCTAAATGAGCCAAACTGCCAGGGAAAGGCTGTAGGGTTTGGAGGGTGATGTTCAGCAAGACAAGTGTAGAATTCTTCAAGCAGCTGAGAGAGATATCACTAGAAATAATTTGATGGAATTGATAAAGGGGGTATTTCCGTGTAATATTTTGACGCTCTCATCAGTGTCACCAGGACTGGTGAGACTTGTTCAACTGTGTAATAATCATCTAGGAAAACAGATGAAGTTTTGTCACAAGAAAAATGGAAGAATAATTTGACACATCATTCAGATGTATACTTTCTGAAAGAGTTCTGTACAGCAAGTAGATAGGACAAACCAGCTCTTTTCTAGGTCTGGGGCCAACTTCTTATCAGCATCCTGAAATAAGGAGAGCAATCCTACCTTACATCTGACAGCTTGACATTGAATTTCTGTGAGGCTTAATGTCTACTTACAAAACACCTTCACTGAAGTCTCATAGGGATTATGACTCTGCAATAATGTGACATGAAAATTTTCAAATTGGTAATAGAAAACTCAAATACATCATAGGAATAAGTGATTATTTCTTGCTAAAATATCTCTATGACAGTACAAGAGACCTGATGCCTATGACAATTCCATGCCAGTAGTGGAAGGAACAGAACACAATCTGCTACTTTATGGACAAGGAGGCATGTTTAAAAAAACGTTGAAACATCTCTTGTTTTAAATGCAAAGCAGTTTTCAGGGAAAAAAAATGCTGCTTCCTGTTACAAAGTATTTTATCTGTGAGCTGCATTTTTTTCCCTTTAAAAGAATAGACAGCTCTGCAAAAGGACTTGATATTAGGATACTCATTATAGGGCAATTACAGTCTACAGCAAAGGCAGTTCTGGAACTTCCATAAAAATCTTCTGCCCCTTTTCCACTGGTCACAGATCACATTTTCCAGGCTCAGACATCAGAAGCCTCATAAGTGAGTAATCCTTAAAGAGTTTGCCTTCATCTTTTGCAACCTGCAGGGGAAGGTTTTCTCTGAGATCCAAAAGCTCACTGATGGTAAATGGTTCAGGTGAGACCATTTTCTCCAGCAGTTTTATCCTCACTGAAGTTAAACCCACTGCACTGAGTACTCAGTTGCTGTTTGAAGGAGAAAGGAAGAAAGAAAAGGAATAAAACCCAATCTTTCTCCAGCTCAGTCCAAATGCCTTTTCTGTAGACCTTGGAAACTGATTGCAATTTCAGTCAAAGGAGCTTATCTAGTGGGGGCTACCATTTCTCACAAGGCACCCTGGCCAAGGAATTGTGTACAAAATGCACCCCAGAAGGATTAAATCTGAGTGGGAGGCTCATTTCTCTCTGTCACTTGGTCTGCTCCAGCATGGCAGGGAGTAGTACGTTATCAGCAAGGGCAGGATCCATGATCTTAAACCCTTGCTTTGTCTGGACTAGGAGATGGGAGATACGAGACTTGAACACTCACTATTCCGCTGCTCAGGCATGTGCTTGACAGCTCAGTCAAACGTTTCACCCATGGCATTTCATCAAAGCTCCCACATTCCCCACAACTCCAAACACACACACACACAACCACCCAGAGAGGTGGAAATATTTAGGAAGTAACAGCAGTGTGCTGACAAATGTTCATTGTGAAGCATGCTGTCATAGCAGCAAAGGCATTCCTAAATCCACACAAATGGTTTCCATTAGCAAGATCCAACTGATGATGCTTACTTATAGGAGGCGAAATTACCACTTAAGAAAGACAAAGGAAAAAAACGAGATCATGGTTAGACTATTACAATATATTTATATTGAGGTGAATTGTATTTGCATCACTATGATTCCTCTTGACTGTGGAAAAAAGGAGACTGACATCTGCCAGTCTTTGCATTGTATTTTTCTAACAGCAGGACTTGTGGAATAAAATCTGTTTTGTTGGCTACTCATTTATCAACTCAACTAGAAATATTACTAATGAACAGCACTCACATTGCAGCAGTGGGTTAAATATTTTCCTCAGAAGAGGTGTCTGAATCTGGACTTTTCTCCAGCACTGAGCTCTCTGGAGCAGCTCTCAGTCAGGAGCTGCACATGGCACACCTGCATGGAAGGATGGAACACCTCAGCCAGAGCCACAGGAGGCATTTTCACCCTGCTGCACGTGGGAGAGGCAGGATGGGGAGCTGGAGCACGTGTCCTAACTGAAGGACCAAATGTATGAATTTCAAATGCTTCCTTTCCTACATCCTTGCAGGCAGATCTTAAAGGATAACTTGGTATAGATTTAAACAGCTCTTCTATAAATTCAGACAGAATGAGAAGATAATAAGGCAAGGCTGGTCCTGGCAGGATCCAGGACTCTTGTTTGGCTGGACAATGGGTGTGAGGCTGTGCAGTTGTTCCTTTACAATGTACATTCTGACAGGTTTTTAAATGTATGCTCTCCCACAGCTAGGGGAGACAACCCCTTGATTTTTGTTTCGTTGTAAACAGAACAAATAACATTTTTTGTCATTCATTAACTCTCTAATATTTTCTTAATTTAATCTCTTCCACTTTCAATTATGAAAGCCTTTGAGATTTGAGTTGTTAGTCAGGCATGGGGGTGCTTCATTTAAGGGCTTTTTGCAATGGTTTAATTAGCAATCAGAGGCTTATCTGCTTTGCTCAGAGACACTGTCAGAAGAAATAGTGATCCTTTGATATTAAATTTGGAGAAGCAGATTTCTGATGATGTTTCACGAACTGGGATAGTTCTGATTATTTTTCCTTTCTCTGTTCTCAACACCACTATCATAAATATGTCCATTTTCTAGTCGTTATCCAGACAGGTATTCATTCTCTAACCTTGGATAAGCAGAACTTGAAATTTTCATTACTTAAACAGCAAAATTATTAAATCCTTGAGGTCAAGGATGACCATTTGTTCTGATAATACAATGCTGTAGGAGACATTCACAGTCAGGTCTGTATAAAAAGTGTGTTGCAAACTTACATGGCAGTGAGCAGAGACACCTTTTATAGCCTCATGGCATCAGGACATGCAGTTGGCTGCGTAGATGCTTGTGATCCACTGCATGTGCCAATTAACTGCACAGGCATTTTCTGCCTAGATTGCCAAATAGGTTAAGAACATGACACACTTTAAAACACCTTTCCTTTGGTTGGAAAAAACCAATTTTCATTATGTAATGATCTTTCCATTTTGAATCCTTAATTTTAACACATAAAGCCTCCGCTGTGGAAGAGTAGGCATCAGAGTTCACTGTATATCCACAGACTGGATGGAGTTGCTTTGTTTTAATGCATTTGGTGTTATCGAGGGAGAGCTGGTAGTATAGATCTCAACTGAATACTGTAGATTTTAATACAGGTTACATTTTGAATTTTAAACAAGACTATGCACACTATGAAATTGTAATTCCATCAAGCTACTTAATTAATGCTTAGAGATAGCTGAAAAATAAGTGCTAGCTTATTTCCTACAGTAATTTTGACATTCAGAATTATTTTCTGTAGTGGGCTTTTTAGCACAAAGGTAAAATATGAAAGGGTGTTAAGAAATGTTTTAAGACAATTCCAGAAAGATCTTAGTAAGATGTATTGAATTACCTCATTGTAGCATATAGTTTCTACATTTTCATCAGAAATATAATTGAATTTTTCTCATAGAAAACCATTTTCTTTTCTTATTTGCCACCGTGGAAATGTCCTAAAATATTTTAAACTATGATATTTCTGATTATTTAAGGTTTACATGTGCTACAGATGCTGTGAAATATCATATATAGAGCAGATAAAAATGTATAATCCAAATGATATAGCTTTAAGGCCTTTTTTCCATGTACTACTGAAGCTGTTAAAAACTGCTTTACTTCACTGGGAGTGGAGCCTCTGGGATAGCACAGTATTCTGTGCCTAAGTGGCCCGGAGGGAATTGCCACTAGGATTTCAGATGGAGTTAAGATAGCTTAAGGCCATCACAGGTCACTTTCCTAGCTAGGGCAGGATGCTTTCAGTGTCTGGAGCATCATGTGGTACCAGGCACCGAACCAGTGTCCCTTCCTTGCCTTGGCTGCTCTGGCTGGAGAAGGGATGAGAGCGGAAATGAGGTCCAGCACTGGCTCCCTTCCTTACAGCTTTGCAGCTGGGGGGAAGACACTGGCTGGAGTGTCAGTTATTTCCCTAAGGACAGCTTGCTAAAGAGGGGGGTGAATTAAGTGGGAAATACCTACAAGATGGACAGACACTCAGCTTCAGGACATCAGAATGCTCCTACTGAAATCTGAATTGCTCTGAGGATACCAGCTGAGCACCCATGTCCCTTGGTCTGGGCAGCTGTAGGAAGCTCAATTGGTGGATCTAAAAGACATGATCAGAACAAGAGTAGAAGACAGTTGCAGTGATTAAAACCACAATGATCCACGTTGTACCTCATATTTTAGATAGGGTAAGCGAAGTCATGAAGTTTAAGAACCTTTGGTCTAGAAAACAGAAAAAAAATTTTAAGGCAGCACCATAGAATTGCACAGGAGAGACCCTCTCAGACTTGGGAGAAATACAAGTAACCTGAAAGGCACTGGACATAATTATATCTATTAATGCAATTGAGTATTTGGACTAAAAAGAGCGGCAATGATGGTCAGTTACTGATTTATACACCAGAAACATGCTGTCAAGGATTAAAAAAAAGGTATATTCTGCCTATTGTATGAGGCCTCAGCATTACATAGAAGTATTTTTAAAACAAATTATGCTGACAGAATTGCAGAAGAGGTTAATATAAATAGCTCTTCTAATGGAGGCAAAGTGAATATCTAGGCATCTGAGCTAGATTATGGCTGGCTACTGTGTGTGCATGTGTGAATGTGTGTGACTAAAACGACCAGTTTCCCCTGCAGAATGCACCACTGGGGAGAGAATGATACAGGGAATGGCTTATGGCCTGTGTGTCTGATGGTAAAAATCAATGACTTGCCTTATTGAAAGGTGCCCTCAGGGGCAAAAAGCAGTGAATAGCTTATTAGTTTGTGTGTGCATGCTGGCAGATGATAAAGCAGCATTGAAATCAGTCATAGACCATAATAAAGTACCCATCCCCATCTTAAAGCCAGTGTGTACTTCTGTCTCAGGGGAGAATGCCTCCATTAACCCAAACTGTGCAGTAACTCATCTTTAACCACAGAACAAATATGCAGTAGAAGAGGAACCAATAATGATTTCTTATGGTTACTGATGCAAAAAATATAGCAAATAAATTACTTAAGTGTAGGGCAAGATTCTTTTTGGTGTAATATTCCATAATTCTATTTTCCTGCTATTTTGAATGGTGTGGAAGAGTTCCACTGTGAATCTGGCTTGATACCAAAAATATTTTAGTCATTTCCAAAATAAAAGAGGAAAACATACAGTGATGCAACAAAGAATAGATGCAAGAGACAGAATGTCCTGACCTTTTTATCCTGTCAGTGAACTCTGCTTTGGAGTATATTCAAATCATCCACTCAGATACACAAACTCAGATACAATGGGTTTATGTTGTCACTAAAGAATTTATTGACCTCAAGATGTTGTCATCCTAGGCATGACATGCATTTGTTGGCGTACATCTGATTAATGCCAATAATGCCTTCAGCAAACATAAGAGTCATTTAATGTGAAGCTTTTCCATAGGAACACTAGGGCAGATCTGGCCTAAGAAGCAGAGGTGATGATTTCTCCTCGCTGCAAGGTGAAAGTACCAACTTCTGTAAGTATTTTCATACTTTAATTATTTCTTGAGAGATGCTGAGGACATCTGGTCTTGCACCCATGGATATACAAAACTAGTACAAAGTGTGTATTTTTGAAAGGGCTTGACACTGCAAAAATGCAGTATTTTGCTTTGAAATATGTCACAGTGATGTCCATATGGGGCAGAAAAATTCCCTTAGCTGGAGTAACTGATATGTAGAGTTTATTAAATAGACAGATAGACACGTGTACACTCACACACAGATCTGCTAACATTATGATAGCTGTGGCACTCCCTGAAGGACGTGCCTCTGGAAACCACAGGCAGAAATCCTGTCATCATATTGTTATATAGAAAGGTGCTAATGGCTTCCATAACCGAGCTTTGAATGAAATGCTACAGAAAAAGAGCTCAGCACAGGGTAGTGGCATCCAGAGTCAGTAGGACTCCTGCACCATTTAACCACATGTTCCTGTCTTAGACATTTCTGGACTTCCCACTGTGGCAGCTGCTGAAGGAAGAGTGATCAGGCTGTCTTTGCAACCCTGCTTATTCCAAAGGAGCCTTGCAGCAGGGAGTTTCTCAGGTGTAAAGGGAAACAAGGGAAACAAGAGGGAAAGTCTGACTAAGCAGCTGGATTCCACTGAGATTTGTGCCTTGGAAAGAAGTGGTAGAAATATTGGTGAACAGGATAGAGATACCCAAGCTGAGAAATCTACAGCTAGAACATCTCTTTTTAAGGAAACAGTCCTCATCAGGCACAAAACATATTCCTCTTACATTTAGAATAATTCTTCACACTTCATCACAGTGTAAAAGACTATTCCCCTTCTACTGTGGCAGATGTATACGGCTTTATTGGCTCTACAGAGTAATTCAAAAGAAAAACAAGAAACAGAAACAAAAATCCTCATCATCTTGACACAAATATTTGTTTGTTTGACAGGTACACATATACCATGCTGCAAAGTACTGGTCAAGAGACAGAGCACTTGTGTCCTTCTCTGTCTCCTTCAGAAAAAATCATGTGTTATATCAGGCTGTAAACATTTTCAGTTACTGAATTCTTCATTCCACCATTCCACTATTTTGAGGGTGGTCTACATATGGGAGCTTGGACAGGCCAGTCCTTGTGTGGCATTTTCCCACCAACTGTGTAGGGCAAAAGCACTTACAGCATCAGCATGATGTGAGAACTGATTGTGAAGAAAGATTGTGAGATAGCAAAATCTTTGCTAATATGGAGAACATATGTATCTAAGACACATTAATATTGGCATGCTTTATGTGATATATTCTATAAAATGTGTTTGAAATTTGTCAACATTGCACTGGTCCATTAAGGATCAATCTTTTCCTTATCATTGCATTTTGGGCTTTCAACACAATCATGAAAGAAATAACACTGAGGGAATATTCATGCGAACGGACATGAAGGAATGGGAATTGCACTTGGAAAAGGAAGTGGGTCTTTCTGTAAAGAAGGTTTTCTTTTATCTCTGCGTGGGCCATATGCTGAGGAGAGCCAGCTATTCTCCAGATAAACATGCAGGAAGGAAAAGCAGATAGAAAGGCCAAAATGAATCTATTATTACTCCTAATTTTTTAGAGAGGAAAGACAGCTTTCCTTGTACAGGGTTCCTCTAGTTCTTCAGAAGATACAGAGTGGTTTTGGGCTTGTTGCACCACACATAGAGAGAGAAAATCAAAATGCTTGTGTTGCCAGTGGACAATTTCCCAGAAGTTTTCTCCCAACCAAGAGTAACTTGCAATCAAGACCAGCCACTATACACTTGATTATTATACTTCCTCCACAGGAAGTACATACTAGAAACTACACCTGCTGTGTACCTCAGTCCCTCCTAATTCAATTCTGTCAAAAAGAAAAGGACAACTGATAGCCTTATCTGAGGACTGATCCAAAACCTGTTGAATTCAATGACTTATTCATATTAGTGTTTTGGATGAGACAAGGCTTGTCCTTCTAGAAAAAATCCTCCACTTTTCCCCATTTAATGGGCTTTGGTTTGCTCTTGGAGAGCACTGGATTCTGTTTAAATGAAACTAAATGCGAAATGCACTCCAGGAGCATCCCTATGCATGCCAGCTCATGGTAGGAGGTCAGTCTGTGAAACTAGACTAGAACTCAAGTAACCCTCCATTCCCAAACACACACCCTGTGGGTACCAGGTCTTTAGCAGCCACTCTTTCAAGCTTCAGATACACTTCTGTTGTGCTGCCCTCCATGTGAATAAAGATGCAGCTGAAGAAGTTCTCTTCTGGACACCTGACCCACGCACAGCCTGACAAAATTGAAGAGAACCCTGCACAAACAAAAGGGAAGATTGGGTAGCATTTTAAGTCATGACACAGATTACCAGCCAAAATAGGAAAGTACATTCTGTTTTTCTGTAGTTTGACCTTTCCTCAGGAGCTGCAATTTTACACACAGGAAAGAAAATAAATGCAAAAATTACTGAATTACTGTGGACAGTAGCATTTTTTTGTGCTTTCCCAGGAAACTTGTAATAATACTATCCTGATTCCCCAAGGAGGTAAATTTGATATTTCTCCAGTGACAATCCAGACCCCTTCTGGATATTAATCCACTTCACAAAGTCATTACGAATAATTTAGCATAAAAGCAGCCTTCTTCCTCACAAGACAAAGCACAGTGACTGAAGCATTTGTAGAGCAGTGTGAAAAACATACTGTAGCTGCCTTGGCTCCATTTGGATGGAGTATAAACAAGGAATTTTGGCTGCAAATCCTGTCAGTCTCTTAGTCTTATTTAGGACAAATATTCAGGAAAACAATGATAATATAATTTGGCTTGCCTTTTCTTCTTCCTTTTTTTTTCCTTTTTTTTTTTTTTTTTTATTTTTATAGTGCTAAGTCAATGCATAATTACTGGAAAGAATTTCTGACTGAATTTTAGATGAGAATTTTGATAAAATATAATATTGGAAACAATCTTTATCAAACATTCATGTGTAGTGTGAGAGATAAAAACAGGAATCCATAATTCATATGGCAGAATGTATTACCAAGTGTGAATAAGAGGCTGAATTTAAATGAGGGGGTCTGAACGATATTTTCTGCGAGGCATCTGCTTTAATCATTTACATTATTCACTAGGTTTTCCAGAACTGTAAATCTTAAATATATATTTGTGTTAGTGAGAATGTGTATGTAAATACACACATATATGCACACATACACAAAGCATTATACACATCCACACATTAGCACATATTCATGCAGATACAGAAATGTGTTTGTATACAGAGACACAACAGCTTAGGGCCTGATTACAAACCATTCTACATGAATGAGAGCACTCTATTGACAAGGGTGGATTTTGGCATCAAGGCCTTAGTGCCTTGGTTTCTCACTCCACCTTGAGTTTCTGGTGATATGAATCAGACTAAAGTTAAAGGAAAAACAAGTCTTTATTTACCTTAAAATAATTGAAACATTTACTTATTTGACACACATTACAGGAAAGGGAAAACCCACAGTGAAACTCCCTACCCTGAGATGAAATCCTTGAGACCTTTCTGTTAAATGTATCTGACTGACCTTCTCCCCAAGTTTTCAGTACTGGCTCTGTATTTCGGGGTTCAATGACAAGAAAGACCTTCAGTAACTGTGCAGGGCTTGATGGAAGTCTGCTCAGGGGCTCACCCAGACCTCACTGTCCCACCTTAACTCAGAGGGAGGGAATCTTAATCCTTCTCCCAATGGTTGTCCCTGCTCAGTTTGACTCTGGCTATGCACTTAGATGTTAACTAAGCCAAGGTAGCAAAAGGAGTCACCTAATGATGGCTGGGTGCTTCACTAAGCCCTAGACACATTTTCAGTCCTTCGTGATTAACCAGGCCCTCTTATCATTGTGCTTTCAAATCCCAGAGGGGTTTGTTTGTGGTTTTTTTTGATTCGTTTTTTGTCTTTGTTTGCTCATTTGTTTTGTTTACAAGATAATAATGCTTAGATTTCACATAAACGTATCTACTTGGTAGTAATACTTAATGCTTCCATACAGGTAAGCTTTATGTATGTAGCAGCTACTGGCTCATTTTTCACTTGTGCGAAGGCAGGTGAGGCTGATAATGATTTTGAGAGCCTGCTGCTCCCCACCCCTCTTCTGGAGGGACACCAAGATAGTCTGTCTTTTCCCAGTTGTGGTTACTGTGCACAGTTCAGCCTTCTGACTGAGAATTCCTTTTCAGAGACTTCCTTAGGACAGTGTAGAACCAAAGGAAGATTCATGATGGCAAATAACAAAAGACAAAAGCCAGCAGTAACCCAGACTCAGAGTCTGATGCTCACATATTCATTCTGACATTATATCCCACATAAGGAGCATCCCCTGTGCCAGCTTCTGTGTAACTATGTCATCTGCATAACTAATCCTTTTATTTCCATGTCCCAGTTTAGTGCCTGCTAAAGCAATGTCACAAAGCAGTAGCTGTCACTTTGTTTCAAGAGAAGTGCAGAGGGCTACAAATGGCTGAGTTCTACTGCACCTCTGCTGACAGGGCACAGGGGTTGCCTGTTCAAAGAAATCTGTCTCTGCTCCTTCCATTACTGTTCATTTGTTACAAACAACAAACAACCCTGTTTTGTTTTGGTTTTTTTTTTTCCTGTTGGAACTCTGTGTGCCTTTCACTTCTCACTCTTCTGTTTAATAATGTGTTTCTTGATTCTAGCAGATCTATTTGTCAGGCCAGGAACAGCTGGTATTGTTGCACAATACCAGGAGGTTGTCTTACTTTGGCATCTATGTGCTTATTTCAATAATTGTTACTTTCTTGGAGGGTAACAGCGTACAAATGATAGAAGAAAAATAGTCAAACACTGCAAATCTTTCTTAGTATAGCATTCACTGAGTTATGTAGGGCATATTAAAAAAATCATATTTTTTAATTATGTACAACGGAAAAGTCGATGAAGAATCATGCGTGAAATCCAGGCACTCTGAAGACCAATGAAAAGGAATTTCACCTCTTTTTATGAAGCTGAGACCAAGTGATTAAAATGATTGTACCCTATCGTTTTAATTCTCTTTCCTCTAAGCTTTATTTAATGGTGCCCTCTTCCTCTGCTTAACCAAAATGATGAATTAATCCAGTTTCTCCCCTGTGGGGCAGAAGAAAAGCAATATTCACTCATCCCATTCTGCCTGTACTTCATTCACAAGGCACATTACATTTACCCATTTCTTCCCTCCTTGATTGTTTTATATTGTTATCCTGAGGAATAGACACAGATCATAGAATTTGTGGCTGTGAGACATACTGATAAGACAAGAAATCAGATGCAGTGCAAAACTGTGCAATGTAATTTGGAACAAAGCACTGCTGAGAGGATGGGGAAGAGGGAGAAGCACATATTCCTAGATGATAAAAAGGGGCTGGCTTGGCCAGGGTGTGTACTCTTGAAGCAGTCACATAGCCCTAACAGCTTTGTGACCTTTAGCTGGTCACTTGGGAGTTCTGACACTGCTCTTTATGTGAGCTGAGAGCCTGGGTTGTGCCCCAGCCAACCCCTTAGAACACTTGTGAGGGTATCCTCAAAGCCAAATGCCCTGACCATATAATAAAACTGTGGATTGCTCTTCAGGGTTCTTGTGTGTTTCCTGGCTGGAAATTCAGGAAGTGTAACCCAGGGCCTCTGAACAATGGTCCAGGGCTTGGATGAACCATTATCCCAAAGTGTCCCTGGTGAAGGTTGCCTGAATCTCCCAGTTTGTGTCCCACAGGGCATTGTGTCCCTCAACACCAAAACTCACAGAAGTCCTGCCACTCCAAAGCTCACTGTGTCTTCTCAATGGCTCCATGGCACAGGCAGAACATGTATCCTTTCCTGATACATGCCTCATCCTCACATCAGCATCTAGATCCACTGTCAGCTTCTTGGCAAGGGATAAGAGACAATTTGGGGGTGGGAGGTGGTGTAGGTATTCTCTTCAACATTGTGCATTACTACTAAGAGGATATTTTGAAAGGCTTTTCTGAAAGCACTTTCATTCACAGATTAACTTGGTTTAAAGTCTTAGATGAAAAGAAGTTTTGTATCAGAGTTATAAACAGAGTAAAATTGAAAATAAGGATGTGACCAGTCACTTCTACTTAGATTTGGATACATTCCTTCCTCAGGAATGAGCAACCACTGTAGATACTTATCAGGGAAGTTGCTATAGAATTTATACGTGATGCCAAAAGAGGAAGGCAGGGATCCTCTATTTTCACCCTAACCTTTGCAAGGAAGAAAAATTTTGCTTACAGATGTGGCTGTGGGCCTTCTCCAGCCAAAGAATGGCCACCAGACCAAAGCAAGTTTTTGATGGCCTGGCCCATGTACAGTTTAAGCAGTCTCTGTTGTACATCTGTCATGCTGAGGCTGGCCACAAACCTCACTCCAGTGAGAGTTGCTATTTAGTGCTATGTATTTGGCAAATGGGTCCCTTCATTGGTGATTCTGCGCTCCATTTAATGACCATGACTCCAGTGGATGGAAACAGATCATCTCAGAAGATGCCAACCTTTCTTGAGTCTGAGTGACAGCTGGCTGCTCTAAGCTGGAGTCTTGATTAAGACTCTTTTGGTGTATCTTCTCTGAGTAATATTTCCCTAGTAGAAAGCTCCTTCCATCTCCTTGGATAAACCTTAGTGACAAATAAGGAGTAATGCAGGATGTCAGTGAATTTTCTGGGTTATTCTGCTCACAAAAAGGGGAAGAATCGAAGTGGGATTATTTATTGAACCAAATCTTTGTTATAGGAATGTGGGTAGGGTAAGAGACCTCTGTATTTGGGTCCAAACTGCAGGATCATCCATTATCCAGACTCTTGGCACAGGGCAAAATATTTTCACTTGATGAAGCCTTTGTCATGGTGATTGATTACTATATTGTCACATCTTTTCAGTTAATCACATCTTTTCAGACACTGCCAAGGTCTGGTTTGACTGCAGCAGGGTCATGGAAGTTATCATTCAGGGAGAGAATAGATTGTGACAGTAGCACAGGGCATCCATATGTTCATGAAAAACATCTGTTTGAGTGCACTTTCCAGGAGGCTAAAACTGCAGAAAATGAAGGCTAGAAGTGGGCAGAGACTTTTAGATGGCTCAGAGCATGTATTGGGCAGATCAGTGAGGTAAAGGCAAATACCAGAAGGGCCTTGCTCAGGGAGCTTAAAGAACAGCCTCTGAATTGCTTGAAGGTTTGTCTAACCATGTGATATGTAGATGTGATTCATTTTGGGTAAGTAGTTGTCCTAAAAGTATGAAGTGTGAATTTGCAATATGCAGCTCAGGCAATACCACTGGTGGAGAACCCCGGCCAGTGTCAGCAAAACCACTAGCACTAAATAGTGACCCAAAAACTTGAGATAGCCAGCAGACCTCTTTCACTGACCTGTCACTTTTACCTTGGAGATGAGAGATTGTTTGAGGGTAATAAGAAAATCCTCCTTTTATGCTTCAAGGCTCAGTAGGCAACATGAAAATAAAGAAAGTGAACAATGCCTTCATAGGTTGACCAACAAAACAAAGGAGATGCCCTTAAATGTACCTCCCAGCATCAACAGTAGCACCTTAAAAGGAAGCAATTTTAATATTCAGGGTAATTGAAAAATGACCCAGAACAACTAAATCCATAGCAGTGAAGATTAAAGAAAGTGCATACCACCTTTTTTGTCTGGTCAATTTCTCCTTAAGAAAGATAACTCAAGCCTATGTATACATTCATGAAAGAGCAGATTTGGATGAAATATTGAGCAAGAGCAATATTAAAAGGTAGTTTTCTAATAAAGATTCCATCCACATCCATAATGGCTTACTGCAGCCTAATAAACCTACCCCTCCTACATAATTATGTATGAAGTGTAATACTGTGTTGCCCTGGTCCAATAGTCTCCTCCCTGTCACACACTCACACACAAATTCCATTCGTAATTAACAGGAAAATTCTCTGTATTAGTTTTCTTTGCACTTTATAGAATAACAGAGAGATTAATTAAGAGGTCTGCATTTCTATTTCAGGGTTCAAGTACTTTCATTGAGCACATTGTGCTTTTAAAATCTGTAGTGTCAGCAGAATTCCTTACTTCAAAACACAGACATTTCTCTTCCTCAAGTTTTATTTTATATATGCATTAAATGATTGTGGGTAGTTAGGAGGCCCAGATCACACTGTCACCTGGTATATATCTAAGCTGTGCTGTAGATGTATGCAACACACACAGAAGAAAAGTTTTCAGTGATGCTCATGACTTACTGCTGTCTTTAAATATAGCCTTTCTTGAGCAAACCAGCCAAATGAATAGAAGAACACTCTTTTCCCTTGAATTATTATCTTCGCTGATGTGCTTTTTCTACTTTTTCTTTTTTTCAGTGGGTGAACAATCCCATTGAAAAGACTATTTATGTAGCTGCTAATCCTAAAAAATATTTACTTTTGTGACTAATTTCTGTACAGGAGTAGTGCCCCTAGGTGTAAGAGTTAGGTTGGACAACAAGGGCTGTGACATAAACCACTCAATCCTGTTCAGCAGAAATCTTTGAGTTTTGCTCACTAAGTTTACATCTCTCCTTAAAGATGAGCAGAGATTTAAATGGCCACCCTGAAGAGGAGCCTTGGTGTCTGCAAAGGAATATACAAAAATCAGGAAGCAGCAAAATTATGTTCTCTTCCACTTGTGCCCAGAAAAACACTTCTCTGCTGTTGTGCTGTAACTCTAGCTCTAAGAAATGGGAAGGGATCTCTCTGGAATGAAAGAAATGTTATCTCATGACAGAACTGGATGGAGATCTGGGGCGTGACTTCTGCTTGTTTAGTGCCTAAGAAGTTGAGTATTTTCGGTAACTCCCATGGAGATCTGCAGGCATCAAGAACACTCACTCACTAACAAGCACTGCCAATCAGGCATTAAGGGGCAATGCTTTTCTGTGGACTCTTGTAACCAAGAATTTAAACTCAAGGTCAGAGTTAAAATGAAGAAAGGAAGGGACCAATTTTCCTGCAAGGCAGGAACCAAGGAGTTACACTTTGAAGCTGCAGCAATTCTTTTACGAGGACTTTATTGTTGGCAGCATCAACACACAGAGTTCTCATGAGTGAGAAAAACACTATCATTAAAACAAGAAGAGTGCCAGAGGCAACTGATCATTCTGGGATGTGCTTGCAAGGGCACCCTTTTTGTCCATCAGGGTTAGCTAAGGCTTACTTTATACGATCTTGCATAATGGTTAATATATCAGAAAGTTATCACAAAGAAAAACATTAAGCAGCAAATAATAACTAACGGACCTAGATCCAACCATTGACTTTCTAATGGGTCACTGAAAAGTTCTTGAGAAATAAGGTATATTTGTATTTTTAAAATAGATTGTAGTGAAGTGTAATAAATTCGATATAAACTGCGAAGACAGTTGTAGCCAATCTGCAGCATATAAAAACATCTGGGACCAGACTCTGAGATGATTTCCGTACCTACTGACTTTCTTTTCATGACCATGAATAGCATTGCTTAAAGGCTAAGAAAAGGAATGGGATTGACATGTATTAGCCAATACGTTCTAAAAATGTTTTAAAGGCCTAAGGCAACTGGGTGTATTATAAAATATTCCTGACTGCCCCATATTAGGTGGTGTGAATATACTGGAATACACTGATTAACATATCATCACACCATTGTTTTAGACAAAGACTGGATGGTAAAGATAACCCAACAGCCTAGCTCTTATTCAGAAAATGTAGTAGATATTATTTCCCAATAATTTGTAATGCAGCTAAAATTTCTGAGCATTTTTTAAAGTTCTGTACACCAGAAAATTAAAAGACAAGCACTAAATCAAAGCAAATATAAGAATCACAGAAATGAGGCATTGTGGAAGAAAAGTCTTGCCTCTGTGTCAGCAGCAGTCACAACACTGACAGGTTCCACTCTTGCTCAGCCCCTGGGCTGCATCACCGTTTGTCAGGGCTTGAGCATTCATGGCTGATACATTTCAGTCAGAGAATCCAACCCAGACAGGAAAATAGCAAAATAAGGTAACCAAGTTAGAAATATCCATTTTTTTTGGAAGGATTAATGGATTTTTGTGTGACATAAGACCTTTTTGTTTTCCCTGGAACATTTGCTGAAATAATTTGCAATGCTAAATAATATCTGAAGCAAAAAAAATTTTAGCATTTTTATCTGATATACATTAGAAAATCTTGATTATTCTATCAAGAAGTATTCTGTTTGAGGCTTACTTGCACTGCCTGAGAAAGATCCCGATGAGATATTGTTCAGCAGGCCTTTTTCCAATTTCCAGTTGTCTTCTCAAAAATCAGAGAGCCACTTGGCAGTGCTTGCCCTCATTGACAGAGGGAGCTGAAAAGCATTGTCATGAAAACATTATTTTTAAAAATGAGGAATAAATATTCCCATTGTTCGTGTTGATTGACTTTAGATAAACATATTGAGATAAGACTAAGACTTTGGTGTATGCCTACACCAAAGAACTGAAACAACATATATAATTTACAGACAATTATTCATGATAATTTAATTAGCTCTTTGTTTCCCCTTGATTCACCACTGAACTGTGAGACACTTTGTCACGAATCTGCAGAGAATGAAAAAAATCAGAAATGTAGTGAAGCATGTATTTCAGAAAGTAATGAAAATTTTACACTTTCTAAGTAGTCTTTAACAGCCTGTCATCCAAGGGAAAATCCCCACGGGTCTTCTAATCCAAAACAATATTTTTGGAAAATCCTGTCATCTCTTCCCACTTCAGCCTTCTGTAACTGAGACTGAGAACAGGATTCAGTTAATCTTTGGGTCCACCTGAGTATTTATCACCCTTCAAGTGTGCCTTTCAAGGTGTCTATGTAAAGCTCCCTGGTTTTTGAAGAATAGACTGCTAAATCATGCTGTGCTGAAGATTTCTTTATGCAAACAAGATCTGTCTTCAAAATTGAAAAAAAAACAGAAACCAGAACTATTTATTCTAAGCAAGGCAAACTCCATCTGCCTTTAATCAGTACATGGACAACAAAGATACAGTGCAGATTTTCAGACATATGCTTTTGCACAGATGTGTAAGCCAGAGATTGTGGGTGTGTAAGATACAGGCACATACATATCCCTGTGTATAGATTTATCCTCATGCCCCATGACAGACACATGCAGAATTGTCCTTCCTCACCAGTTTGTGTCCACAGGTCTGTATAGCCATTAGAATTTTTTTGTTTAAGTCAGAGTTATTCTGGGGTATTGCATAAAACAAAAAAAATTTAGAAAATTGTTTATTGTTCTTTATTTAGGATGACTGAGGGAAAAAAAGGATCTTTTAAAAAGCCATTGACAGTGACAATAGCTATGAGGTTAACCTCTACTAACATGACCTCAATCTGAGAAACCTTTTCATCACCAGCTCCGATAGTAAAAAACTAAAATCATTATGTATCAGGTAGTTGCTCAGAAATCTAAGAGGGCGCGAATGGAGTACCTCGATCCATTTCTTAGTGGATAAATATGGATTCACAGTATGCACATGCTTTTCATGCTGTCAAAAGTCAGTAAGTTAGCTGTGATCAAGGGCTGATTAGAAAACATAAAGGTTATTCATCGTTTTTCCTCATCTAAAAACCACTCTCTACACAACAAGGCAGAACTTAAAGGATGATGGTTGCTTTTTTATATGTTCGCAGAGTTCAACAAAATGTGGGCCTGCACCTAAGGCTTTTACATCTGGAATCCTTCTCACAGCCTTTGTGCTTCATTAAAGCTTTGTAAATTAATGTGTCTTAATTCTTAATCTGTCCATATATGTCCATATCTGGTTGGAGCTCGTGTTTAACAAAACCTTGTTCCTGAAACAGATTTAGTGTAAGACAAGGAAACTTTTAGTTTTCTGAAGCTGTGTCATCACTCAGACTTGCCAGGCCACACTCTCTGTTCGTCATTACCTGGTTGGTAATGAAACACATATCAGCCATGAAAGCTCCTGCAGTGATCTCCCTGCTCCTTCTCCCTTTCCCTCAGCCCTCATGAACTCTCCATTCCTTCAGGAACATGCCTGCTTTGCTCTGTGTCTCTAGAATTATTTAGTTACAGTACTAATCTGTAACAATATGAATCCTGTTCCACAGAATTCCACAAAATTAATTTATTTTTAAACCATGTGTTTTAATTGTTATATTCAGCACATTTTTTCAATGGGGGGTGTGGAAAAAAAGAGCAGTGGCCTTAAAATATTGTCCCTTATATTTATTTTAAAACTTTGGTGTTTGAGGAGGTAGTAAAATAGCATCATTTGCTGGTTTGGGGTTTTTTTTGTAGGAGGGGTGGGAAAGGGAACAGGTCACTCAGTTTTCTTCTGCTGTATCCTTGGGGACTGTGTCTAGTATATCTGCACAATGCTTAATTAACATATTTCATGTTTTGGGAGGCATAAAGTTGCACCTCATGAGATGCATGGCCCTAATAAGCCCAGTGAGATGTGGCCAGACTTGTCACATTAGCAGGCTTTCAGAAAACAGCACTAAATTCATTGCTTTTTTCCCCATAAACCTGATTCAAACTCAAGTCTCAAGCTGAGAGCCTGGTGAATTAACCTAATGTGCCCACTTGACTGTCTCCTATGTATCATGATAGATTTCTTTTAATCTGCTGCAGAAAATAAATTGCTGGAGAAAAAAAATAAAGATTTGTACTCTTTAAAGACTAATCACTTTCAGGCACTGTATGGCAAACAGCAAGATTCAGAATGAATCCTTTTACTGCATTACTCATGACAGCTTACAACCCAGACTATTAAACATTCATCAATAAAAATTTAACATCCCATCTTCCCTTTGATATCCTCAACTGCTCCCTACATAAGACAACAAGAAGGCTTTCCACAGCTCAGTGTGATGGCAGGACATCAAAGCAGCCTCCACAGCTAGCCTTCTTCGAACAGTGTCTTGTATTTAGAAAGTAGAGTTGTCACATGGGAGAGGAAAAAGCAATGCAGGAGATTCTCTCTGGTTTGAATATATATAATCCCTCCCAAGGGGTGCATTATGGCCATGTTGTGGCTGAGCAGCAAGTTGCAATTCACTTTTCTTCGTATAAGGATATGACAGACCACACAAAAGCAAAAAGAAGAGCTGGATATTTTCCTTTGTTAAGCAATGAACACTGCATGCCAGACTTAACTGCAGGAAAAAGAAAGAACAGGCTTTTGCTTAAAAAATTACCAGAACTGACAAATTTGTTGTAGCTACTGTTTGCTAGAGAAGTGAAGATTGTAAACAAATAAATCTATTTGCTTTCGTGCTACCTACAGAAGATTTGTGCTTGCCATTGAAAAGCCAAGCAGGGAATTTTCAATGGGCAAATTCAGTTCAGTTGAGCAACTTCCATTTTTAGCTACTTAGCGGAAAAGAGCTGGAAAATTAGACCCTGAAATAATCCTCTCCCAACAACTGTTGGGCCTCAGTTGTACTTATTGTCCTGAATCTTACTCAAATCCCATTTTAAGAGTTCTGTCATGCAGGTAGGTTTTGGATCAGATGCCAAACTGAACAGGCCTTAGGGTGAACAAGCTTAGACTTGTTCCATCTGCCTTTCTCCTGCTCCTACATCCTAATGCTGGTCATTTTTACTGCCTGCTGTCCACCTGCAATGCCTGGGGTTTCAGCAATGCTCCTGGCCAAAGCCTGCCTGCTTCAGGAAGAAGGAAGGGCCAGAAGCTGGAGAATAAATCCCACAGTGTGAAGCTTTTCAGTTATCGTGTCCAGTCAGAGCTTTGCTATGGGAAGGGATGTAACAGGGTAAAAAGGAAGAAAGAAAAAGGAAGAAAGCAAGCCTTGGTTTTTTAATCATTTAATTGGAAACTTCCAGTAGCTCAGCACAGATTTTGATACCATGTTACAGTATCAGCTGACAAAATAAATTGGACTTATGTTAGCAAAGGACATTGAAAGAAGAGCAAGTTTTGTCCATGGTTATGTCTAACTAACCTGGTTTTGCTTAGTCTGTAGTGACCTGTTTAGCATGTGGAGTGCTGCTAAGAAATCTTAGAAAGGACAGGCTCCCTGTTGGCCTCTCTGTCATCCTGTGTTACTATCAGAGAACCAAAGTTATTCAGATTGCACACAGACTGCAATTACACCTGCTACAAGTTTTTTCTGTGGCCTTCCACTTAGCTTCAGTTAGTCTCACCCAAAACGCAGTCTGCTCAATTATAGCACTAAAATATTTGCAGAACCACAAGCTGAGTTTAAAAAAATGCAATAGAGGTGATATGTGGATTTTTTTCTGTTCTTAGATTTAAAATCCATTCCCAGTATTTCAAAATTTTCTCTAGCAATAGCAGCAGCAACCAATATCTTTTACTGAGACAAGAAAGTGTCTGTCATAAAGTCACAAGTATGTTATTGAACAGTTGGTGGTCTAAAAATTAGTGGAAATTAATACATTTTCCTATTTTGTTTCCTCCCTTTAAGAAGCAGATTTTGTTATTTAGTTTGGGTTTTGTTTTCAGTTTGGAAATAATTCTGTATTCAGCAACCTTGGACCTGTCTGTAATCTGCTTAAGGGCTTTCTATTGACTTTCAAGCTCTAGCAGTGAAATAAAATGGGGTGAGAAAATGAAATGATCTGGGTGAGACAAGAGATTTCATTTGATTTTGAGTCAAGAAGGACCAGGGAAGGAAAATCACACCTCTTTATGTTGCTTCAGAGATGTAAAATCATGTCAATACTACCAGGGCAGGCACTTTGCTGAAATCCTACAACTGGTAGCGCAATCAGTAGTGTAACCACTGGCTATTTGAAAATAGCACAGTGCTTTGTATGTCTCAGACCACACTGTAATTTTTGTTTCAATGCCAGTTCATCCTATGCTAGGCTTGCCTTTGCAATGAACAGATGTCACAGGATCAGTTGTGAAATCATAAAATAGCTTGGATTGGAAGGGACCTTAAAGATAATGGAGTTCCAACATGCCTGCCGTGGTCAGAGAGCCTTGCACTAGATGAGGCTTCTCAGAGCCCCATCCAACTTGGCCTTGGACATTTCCAGGAATGAGGCAGCTACAACTTCTCTGGAAAAGCTATTCCAGTGCCTCACCACCCTCACAGGAAGGAGTTTCCTCCTATAATAGAATCAAATCGAATCAAATCTAATCTAATCTAATCTGATCTAATCTGAAGCTACTCTGTTTAAAACCATGCTCCCTGGTCTTGTCACTACATGCTCTTGTAAATAGTCTCTCTCCATGTTTCTTGTAGGCTCCCTTTGGGTACTGGAAGGCCACAATTAGGTCATCCAGAAGCCTTTTCTTCTCCAGACTGAACAATCCAAATTCCCTCATTTTTTTTTCTCACAAGAGAGGTGTTCCATCCCTCAAATCGTCTTGGTGACCTCCTCTGGACCCACTCCAACAGGTCCATGTCCTTCCTGTGCTGGCACCCCTGGAGCTGGATGCTCCAGGTGGGTCTCACCAGAGTGGAGCAGAGGGGCAGAGTCCCCTCCCTTGTCCTGCTGCCCACAGGGCTTTGGATGCAGCCCAGGACACGTTTGGCTTTCTGGGCTGTGAGTGCACATTTCTGGCTCATGTCCAGCCTCTCATCCACCAGCACGCCCAGGTCCTCCTCAGCAGGGCTGCTCTGCATCTGTTCATCCTCCCGGATTGACACTGGGGGTTGCCCTGATCCTGCATTTCATCTTCTTAAGCCACACATGTTTCCCAAGGGCCCAATTTTTGAGCTTTTCCAGGTCCCTGTGGATGATATCCTGTCTTTCAGATGTGGCAAAAGCACCACTCAGCTTAGTGTCACCTGAAAATTTGCTGAGGGTGCATTTGATGCATTATTGAAGGTATTGAATAACACTGGTCCCAATATAGAACCCTGAAGGATACCACTCATGTCTCAGCAAAGATTATTCTGACTGAAAATTACTTATTTTCTGAAAAAGTTTGGACACTTCGTAGCATTTGTTGTGTTTTCATGAAAGTGATACCACTAAGCATACATTCCCTCCTGAGATCCATTTCAAGAGAAATTTAAACAGATAGGACACGATTCACCCAAATGTGGTTTTGCCATGATAGTGAGAATAGTACCTTTCCTTTCTCAGAAGTTCCATATGAATTTTAATGCCAGCATCCTTTGAAGCAGTCTCTTTCTTTGCTCCTTCTAGTTTCCATTACATTCCTGAGCAAAGACAGTGCAAATACACATCATGATTTTTGGTTCTTCAAATGTGCTAATATTCTCTGCTTATGGGAGTGTGGTGTGCAGGTTCAAGTCATGTGGATTTGATTAGTGAAACTTAATTGACCTAAAATTGTATGATGAACATTCCTATTAATAATGACTTTTTATTCTTTACTACTAAAATTGGTGCAGAAGGCATTTCTAATTTTAAACAGGACATATTCTTAATATAAAAATCACATGGTATGCAGAATAAGGCTTTGCTGCAGGGCAGAACTGCATCTGTTACCTCAAATATGTCAGCTGTGACTATCATCTTAAAAGTAAAATTATCTCACTTTAATACCTATGTGTACAATTTTCATTCTCCTTAAGTAGTTTCCAAACAGCGTCTGTCCTAACTGCAAAGTGATTTGAGGAAATTCTCAGCACTTTGGTCACAATTCACACCTGTTCAGAGAGACTGCACAGACCATATTGTCATTCAGGTCCCACTCACATTCAGTGAATCTTGCCTCTACTCATTTTCTAAAAGATGATGAAAGGGGAAGGTGCTCAGTATGTCAGAAAAGCAGGCGTATTTTTGTAATAGCGGGCATTCACTATTCTCAAGTGGCTGAGGTAGGTGTTTTGCACAGCAGTGAAAGAATTCTCTAGTTTAAAACCATGTCTAGTTAGTTATAATTCTACATGGAAGCAATTTTAGCTCTGAATTTGCAGAATGTTCTAAAATTCACATGGTCTTTTCAAACTTGCACCCAGATGTAAGAATCAGGGGAAGTATACTGTACCAGTACCATTAGTAATTTACAGCTTAAGTGGCATGAGGGTATAATAGCAAAATAACAACAACAGTGAAACTGTAAGCTGTAACTGTATTAATGCACAAGTCAGTCAAAACTGATATTTGTGTCGTAGAAGCAGGATATAAAAATAACTCATGACATTAGTATAATAAAAACATCAATGATACTAACACAGCTGGTAGATTTCACCACAGTGAAAGAGTTCTACAGGCAACAGGGGAAAAAAAGCATCTTAATACATTGGACCTCCTTTTCCTGCTGGTAAAAGAAATTTAGGGTCAAGCAGTCTCTCTAACATCAGCCATCTATCTTCACCTGAATGTTTTGGCGAAAAACTCCTGTGCATAGAACAAATACTCTTGTAAACTTCTCTACTCTTGCATACTGCAAATCTGAACTAAAAAGAAAATGCAAAGTATAAAATTTTTCCACTCAACCACTTTAACAGCTGACAATCAAAACCACATTAGCTGCTGTCAGTCACCATCACAATTTTATAATGTTGATATCTGTATAGCAGGAATTTAATCAACATATCAACTCATTTCACATATGTAAAAACACAGAAGGTTTTTCAGCCTTACTATACTAAAGATTTTCAAATAACTCCATTTTTACTCCTCCAGATTCCACTGAAATATATTATGAATGAGAGAATTAAAAATAACTGAAATAGTATCCTCAATCTATAGATAGTGAAGTAAAAACAAAAGCTGTGGAATGAAATAAGTATCACACTGAGAAAACCACTAATATCTAATTTTCAGTGCTGGGCCCAGGGGCAAAGGAGGCAAAGGAGAACAGAGAGGTCAGGACTGACACCAAAACCATTGCAGCTCAATGAAGTCAGTGCAGACCAACAGCACTGAGGAAATGCAGTTCCCCCAAAGAATGCCTCCCTCAGATAACCCTGAAGTTGAAACTCCTAACACAGCCCTCCCTAAGATAACAAAGTTTTTGTTTCATTACAGCAGTGGTCCCACAAAGCTGTGCTCACAGGAACAGTTGGTTTGAAACTGGTCTGCCCGGGAATAATCACGGAGTGGTCCAACAAGCCGTAACTTATCCTGAATTACAGCTGACCACCAGTGTGATACTAACAGCACCAGTGCAGAGTCCTGAGCCTATTCTGCATTCCTTAGAGCTTGCATATTTCTGTGTGTTCACTTCAATCTGAGACAAACTGCTTGAGATTCAAAAGTCTCTGTTAAAGAGTGGCAGCAAAGTTGCTTAACCCTGTATTTGAGCTCATCATTCATTCACAAGCTTCTCCTCCCAGGGTGAATTTGGCACAAAATGTACTGGTCCAGAGATTTCTCACCGCTCCCACTGTTCACATACAGACTTTTCACACTGAAGCACTTGGCTGGTGTTGAGCTCTAGACTGCCATGAGTGCCACTGCACTTACTGGGATGCAAACGTGCCAATGAGGGAGAAATTCTAAAAGCAGAAATTAAGAGCTAGCAGGCATTTAACACAAAATATCTGACCAGCATATGCTTATATACAATGAGCTGTCAGCAACAAAAGTAAAAGTGGGCAATGTGATGTTGAACTGTTCATTTTAGTGCATTTCAGTTGTTTTGAAGGAACTGCTGGTAAACCACTGTTTTGATCTTTTACAAATATAGCCAAGGCCCTGTAACAAAACCATGAAACCTCTTGCTGCGAATGTTGTCCATTATTTGTTGAAGCATTGTTCTCTGTACAGTGAGAAGTGGGGAAGACAGAAAGTGCATAAATAATGACATTAAGGCACAAAATCACAGAGTCACAGCTCTATATCTAGGGTGACACTGGTCTTAAAGATACACCATCAAGAGAAGACAGTTCACAGGCCAGAGCTCAAAATCAGAACTTGAAGCACAAGCTGGTCATGTTAAAAATCCATTTAAAATGGTTTACAGAGGGTTAATATGTACTTAATAAATTCTTTAACACATATTGTAAGCTCTTGTAGATTTTGTGGTGATTATACATGTTTGCAGATGTTCCATATACATCAGTAGAAAGTGATGAAGATGGTTATGAGTCACATTTGACCCTCCCATAAACAACCTATAATTATTTATTAAAACACCCACTAATCTTTTCTGAACTTTTCACACACTGTATATGGATTTCTTGGTTCCAGTGCTGACTAGCTGTCATTTCTCAGAACACTTGACTTCCACAGTTATAAAACAAAGATGACAAAATTTGAAGTCATGGACCTTATAAAAATACTAGCTAAAGTTAAGGTTCTGTGGCATGAGTTATACAAGTCAACTTGAGTTATGCAGTTTGGTCACTGTCATGACTCCTTCTTACAACAATTCTACACAGTTATTTGTCACAGAAGAGTTCCATGATACTTAGTTTTGTAAAATAAATTCACAATCCTAGTTAAAGGCTCACTGCCTTATTTGATATAAAATATCCACACAACAGTCAGTACCAATCCAGAACTAAGAAAAATTATATCTCCTTTATGTATATGGAACTTAGTCATGCAAAGATAAAGGACCACATTTTTCTGGGAGATCTTTACCTTCATCTGCAGACCATACTTTGTATACCCTGAGGAAAATGCCTGGGTTAATTTTTAAGATAAGGAATGCAGAGTAAAATCCAGTGCTCCAGTTTCCCAGTGCTATGGGATATAGTTGTGCTTTTACAACAGGATCATCCTGTCACTACTTGTGAATATCAGACATATATTTAGATAAAGTCATCAAACATTCAGGGCTGAGGACACCTGGGATATATATAATCCCATCCTCTTTATTTGGGATCTCTGTAGGTCTGACAATCCCAACTCAAAATAATAAAAATGTAAGACAGACCTCTTTTTTTTAAATTTTTTTTTTTACTTCAGTTTTTCTTTTTGAACTACCTTAAAAAACTATTAGCTTTTATCAATGAATAATCGATGTTTCTAAGTTTTCCAATCGTATCTTCCAAGTATAGGAGTTAGAACCTTTCTTTGCAAGTATTTAAATGAAAGCTAAATTACTTCTGAAAAACCAGCAGCCTCAAGACTTGCTAGAAAACCAAAGGAGATGGAAATACTGTATTTTTTACCATTTCTGAACATACAATTTCCCTCCCAATTTCCCAAACCAGACATTCTGTCTATCAGGTAAATTTGAATTATGCCCAACTCCAAGGAAATCCAGTGACCACACATTCCAGATTTTCTTGAGTCAAAGAAAGTTAATGTAATTCCTACAGATTCCTGTATGCCATCAAGATCCATCTGAGAATTTTCATCAGTTTCATTTTTGCTTCTAAGTAGGTCCAAAAAGAATACAAAAAAGGAAAAGAAGCTGAACTATTTTTAACTCAAATTAACAGATTTTGATTGAAAGACTGGGCAAAGTTCCAGTGGTGAAGTATGTGTTTTATACAATCCAGAGTGCTTTGCCCTTTCCTTCACACAATGCTAATGAGTAACAGAGTAACCTGAAAATCTGAGCAGTGAGGTGTGCTATTGTTTGGGTTAGTCTATTGCAGTTTTAAGAAGGATTACGGATTGGGAACTACAGCTCTACTGAGGTGTGGAGCTGCATTAATGGTTTTATGTGTAATACTAAATCACTAGACCTGCTCCTGCCATTCTTGAGTATCAGACTGCATTTGATTCCCTTCTCAAACAATTAGACCAAGCATCTACAGTGCAGCAGAACAGAAAAGAGCAAAGGGTAGTCGTCAGGGTTTAAGCCAGAACATGCCTGTATACTCTGCCTACACTGTGTAAACAGCCTGATTTTTGCAAGCAATCCAAGAAGGAAATCAATGCTGAGTACTTTTTTGATATCCTTATGAGGCAAACAATATTTTCATCTTTTGTCTTCGGAGGAAAGTAGTTAACACAATTGTTTGGAATAATTTTGCTTGGCGATGCTATATTAAAAATTTATAATATTCTGGAGTGACTCTTCAAAGATGACACTGATTTTGACTTTGGAACAGGAAGGTTGCACAGTTAACTCTTCCAGAACAGTTATTCTCCAGTAGCTAAACTGGTATGTTTCCTCATGTAAACATGGACACTGGTGGATTCTCTTCAGATGATTAATCCTATTTGTGCTTCTTTTATCCAAGGGAACGGTTTCATTCTCAACTAAAATTGATCTGAGTCCATGCTTCTGTCAAAAGGGATGGTCACTTCTTGTCCTTGAGTTGCATATGCCTGTTACTTTTCTCTTGTAAACATTTGTGTTTTTATGATTGCCCAGGGATCCAAAGGAAAGAAGAAAATTAATCCAAGATTGTAAAGGGATAGTTTTCATCAAGATCAATAACTGATCTTCCTGTGCACAAAGCTCTCTAAGATGCATGCTGGCAGAATAAAACATATTGCAAGTGCAATAAAAGTGGGGATATCCCATCTTTGTGAATTTGCATCAGTTGAAAGTAATAATGAAAGTGCACCTGGGCATCATTTCTCCTTTCTTTAAGATATGTCTTTACTTTAAAATCATAACATAAAATATTATGAAAATTATAAACCATAAAAATTATAAAACAAACTATTCATATAGCAACATAGTATTCAGGTGACTTTCTTTTTTCTTTTCCCCATGGATAAAATTTTATTTTGCTACCAAGATGAATTTTTATAAAAAGCAAAGTTTGATTTCTACATTAGGTCCAAAATATAGGTCATTTAATGTTGTTGGCAAGACGAATGATGACAGCTGGGTTACATAATGCCAATACTTTAATTTAGCAGGGGACACTTACTGAGCGACTGGCTGCTGTCAGAGCTTCATAGTCTGTCAGCTAAATACAGCTTGAGGTGCCATGCCTGTAAAATTGTGTCAGACTGCAAACATCCATAGCACTTCTCTTTAGCCTCCTGACTCAGGTGAGGAAGTAAGAAATCATTTTCTGGATCCTATACATGCACTAGAGGGACAGTAGCTTCTCTGGAGTTCAAGTCAAAGCTTAATGAGAGTACTGTTAATGATCAGAGAAATCTCTTGTTTTTTCTTGTGACTCTACAGAGAAAGATTTGACTTAAAGGGGAAAAAAAATAAAGGTTGACTTTATCATGTTAATAAAAAGAATGAATGATGTATCTTAGACCTTATTGGAGTGAGTTATATAGTCCCAGGTTTCACACTTGATTTGTTTGAAGAGACTGGGTGGAAATGCAATAAGACAGAGAGAGTGAAACTCGTAAATCATAGGAATTAAGGATAAGGAGGAGAAGCTTTGCTTTTCAATTCCACAAGCTCTATAAAGGAAAATGGAATTTCCAGAAATCCAAGACCAAATCATCTTTGAACAAAGTAATCATTTTATCAAGGAGGATTCTTTCTTCGTCTTCAACCCATGTCTCTCTATCAAAAGACCACCAAGGGCACTGTACCAGCATTTTCTGGCTTCTTAATATTGTTCTAGATCATCAGGAATCTTGAGGTTAAAATAATGAAATTTCTTTTTACTTCCTCCTTTTTTTTTGTCTTGTGTTTTCAATTAACTGAGAGATGGAAAAGGCTTTTATCCTTTGATTGTAGAGTGTGAAAGTGTATTGTATGTACATGAATCGCTATGATCCTGTAACATTTACACAAGAAAGATGTCAGAAAAAGGTTTAAGTATTCTTGAAATAATCTCATACTCTAATCTTGAGCTCTAAACTAGTTTTAAGACAAGCTCGTTGATTTCTTCACAGTGTGATTTGCTTTATTTTAGAAAATGTTAATTTTGCTGTTATGAACAGTAGCCTAGCACATGTGACAGCGTTTTCTAAGTGTTAACTTAAAAAACACTTTTAGTATAATGCATGAAAGGGAGTCTGTGTTTCTTTCCATGAGCAATGTGTTTCAGGGATCTTTTAGACTCCATCTATCTATAAGCAGGTTGACCTGAAAGCCCTGAGCAGGCACGGACTCACACAGAATTCACATCCATTCACATGTGCTGACTACATCTTCACAATTGGCCTTGTAGCTGATACAGCATGATAAACAGGAACTCAAATTCAGACTTGTTTTCCTGCTCTGCAGAAAATGAACTTAAATTTTCTTTTCTCTTGCATTACACTGGCCCCACACAAAGCACTATCACAAAAACTTCAGATACAAATATACATTTAACCTATGTGCAACTAAAAAGGAAAGTCATGGGTGCCAGCAGCATTTGTATTTTGCATACAACCAGTTGCCTCAGGCCACTAGAGGCTACTGTAGGCCAGTAGTAATACTCATTTTCCAGACTATTCTGCCATATATTGTTTAAAAGAGATGACACGGAAACAGGGATAAACACACCTGACATAATGAGGTAACTTGAAAGAAAAAGAAAATTAAGTACATCTATGAAGAACATTTTTGTCTGCTCCAAAAGATTTCTGCCAAGAGTCTGAACAGTGGCACTAATTAAAAACAGAAGTTGTTTTTTACCACATAAATTAATCAGTCTTTGAATTACCTTACACTGAAGGTCTTAGAGCAAAATTTAGAATTTCTCTTTCCTAACTCCCAAAACCTCACAAATCATCCTGTTTTGTTCTCAAACAAGTTTCTAAACAAACAGATAGAACCATCCACTGTCGCCATAGGCTTTGTTGAGTCCTTTAAACCAAGGTAAATGATATTAGATTGGGATTAGAACCCCTCATGTCTACTTTACATTCTCTCTCATTTTCATAAAGATCATAGACACTCTGGCCTGTATGCCCTCTATTTGCTTTATAAATTTTTTTGCTTTGTTGTCCTTCAGATGCAATAACATACCTTTTTAGTTACAAAGAAAAAGTGCATGTACATGAAGCATTCTTATCTGGATCTAGAGAAGTTATGTGCATTTCTAATACACAATGGCACCAGCACTCATTTCTGAGAGCTCAATAGGTTTTTATAGCAAAAAAAAAAGTGAGAAAATGCATCCAAAGCTTTGCATGGTTTATATTCTTATCCAGGCTAAGATTTTGGGCATTTGACAAGTGAATAAAACTCATGATATAAAGGTAATCATTAACAGCGTTATGTAGAACTTTTTATGAACATATTTAACATCAGCTCCTAAGGGAGAATTTTAAAATGAGAGATGAGGTGCTGCAAAGGGAATTTAAAGGGCACAAAGCAAAAAAAGGGATTAGGAACTCTAAAGCTAAAGAATTAACATCATATTGTTGCTGCAAATTTATTTATTACTCAATTCTTAAAGAATTTGCACAGATTCACTTACTTAAACAGTTCTAGAACATTAACCATATTCTATATATTTTAAATGCTGATTTTAGTGGTCACTACAAATCCTTATTTTCTCTCTACACTGTGTTTGTACAGTAGTCAGCATGACAGAAATATGCTCATGGGCTGGGCTTTTGAACACTAGCATCATGCAAGTTAATAATTCAGGAAAGATGATAGTGCAAGGTCACTAGTACAGGGGAAAATGAGTCATGTTTTGAAAACTCTTGGGTCACTGGTCCAACTGACAGCAGTAACCGTATTTTATTCACAATAATTTTAAAAACTACCTGCTCTCAGCTGCTGTTTCAGAGGTTTCCAATTACACTCTCTGAAGCAAGTGTATTTTCCCTCCAAGATGGTTTTATCTTATCTTATTTTAACCCTGTTTCCAAATAGGCTGTGTAGATAGCACTGCCAAAATAATCATGATAGCCTACTTTAACGTATAGGGGTTATCAACATCATAATATGGATCAGAAGAGAAACTGGACCACAGCTTGTGCTGGGATTTATCACCAGCTGGGTCTGTTAGCAGTGATGACTGGAGAGACCCATCTCCCTCCTGGCAAATTCCTGCTAGTGCAGGGCACTGTAAAGCTCAGCCTGGCCGGGGGCCATGCCCTGCTCTGCTGCAGCAGGCACTGCCTTGGCCTCTGCCCACTCTGGGCTGCAGCAGGGGACAGGTGCAGAGGTGGGCACTGTGCTGCTGGCAGCTTGCACCTGGACAAGGTCCAGAGACAGCGGATGGCTGAGCTGCTCAGAATCCAAATGGAAAATCAGAACAGATGTTAGAGGTGCAGGAGGTTCTAAACAAAGGCTATCTCTGAATCTAAGTCAAGTTTTGAGTTACACATGCTCTGACTCGGACAATAATGAGTCGTCAGTCCCCAGGGCAAAAAAAGTAATCCTGGATTTTTTGATCCAGTAACTGGTTTTGAGTTACTCATGAGCACTTATTTTAGGATGCTTCAAGAACATTGTGGGCCATAATGTCTGTTGCTATGAATAAAAAAACACCAAAGGAAAAGGAGCTGCATGACATTTTACTACTAATAAGTTTGGCTTCAAAACATCATTAACATAAATTACTGACACAAGTTTCATAAGGGCTTTCTAAGCCTTGACACTATCTCAGAGCAAAAAAATGAACATAATATTAATATACCTCATTCTTAGGGTATACTACTGGTAGTTTGCAATTCTATTGGGCTCCCACTCCTGAAGTTTTTGGTGAGCTATGCTGGGCTGGGCTGGCCAGATAATGTCGTACTGGCAGAGCAGTTTTACACTGTGTAATACACTTTTAGAATTGTATTACCAAGTAGACTGTCATGATATTACACTGGTGTCTTCTGGAATAGGTAGAATTAGAAGCTGTTTCCTTTTAAGCTAAGTTAATGAAAAAGACATACAGTAACACAATGAGACAGAATGACATGGGCACCAGGTCTGTAAGAAGAGTCAGGGACAGAACTTGAACTACTGAAATGTCTGTCCTGTGCCCAAATTAAGGCATGCTGATGGAAGAAGTATTTTGAAAATTCCATTTTCCGTGTCCTGAATTAGTAAAACTACCCATGAAAGTTATTGTTATGCAGTAACACTCAGTCACAGACCACAGAAGAATGGATTTTTCTGTCTCCATCTGTGACCAAGTTTGAGGTTTGCATTTTTTTTCATTCCAAGTTGTACAAATTTCTGTTCTGTGGAGAGTTTAGCAGGTCACTCATTACAATTAGCCTACTTAAAAGAACATATAAAATAGTCAGCGCTTTCCTGTGTGTTTCAGGATAAAAAAACTTGTCAGCAAAAGTCATATTTTTAATGCAAACTTATTCTTGTACAATTCAATTGTAATAGAGATAACACATTCCTCCACAAGAAAAAGAGGAGCTTGCCCAGGAGGGGAAAAATCGAAGACATTGTCTTAAACAATAAATATAAACAAAATATCTGGAAGAATAAACCATTCAGAGAAACTGCACTCAAATAAAAAGTTATCCTTCTGGAAGTTATTTTGTTTAATTTAAAATCAGATTATGTTGTCTCAAGTATTCATGTTCTTACTGTTTTAAATACCAGCATCAAAGAGTATTAAATATAATGTGGGTGTTTTGCTTTCACTTACTGAACATAAACTGTTCCTAAAAATTAGCAAGAAGATTGGGCTGAACAGAAATGTAATTCAATGTTGTTCAGCATGGAACTGTAGGGCTTCTGTTCTGTTCATATGGCTTACAGATAAAAGAATTCTATTCTGTGGCTCCCTTTTCCTTTATGAAAAACTTACAGAATGTTCAACCCAAGAGAATGACAGAAGCATTTCATTCTATTCATTCACTTCACAGCTCCTCTGGCAAGGTACTCCAGCACAAATATCACTCTCCAATGTAGCTGATAGCACACAACCAACATCTCACTGTCCTCAGCGAGCCCTAAGCATGTGCTGAAGCACTTTGACAAACTTAAGCACACGCCTAACCAATTACTCATGTTTGGATAGACTCAAATGTAATCTGCTATAGCTCCCTGAAGGCTAATTTGTAGTAAATTTGGGAGAGAACTTTCATATTATAAATAGAAAACAGATCTAACTCAAAAATTCAGTGACAGTTTAGCCTTTGGGGTGTTGTGTCAAAATAGGGTAATTATAACGGGCAAAATTGGAGAACTGCTGATGAAACTAATATCTATTTCTTGTTGAACTTCAGTCTCAGAATATGATACCCTAGTTATTGTTAGAATATATGCCTGTGGTAAGAAAATTATCAGTGTTGGTACTGGAGTTTTCAATTGATAATCACATAAAGGATGATAGTAATAACTCTAATTTCAAGCATCTTAATAACTGAATCTCATAGACTGTTATAATGATTCATTCCAGGGTCTCAATAAGGAAGAAAAAAATCGAAGTAAAACACCTTAATCATAAGTCATTCAAATGACAAATGTGAAACAGATTCAAAACCTTATATCCGTTTCTTTTTGGTGCTATGAGAATAGTCTTCTGTTCTGGAGAGGTTCATGGTACAGTGGCTGTAACTGTGTAAGCCATGGACATATTAATAACTATAACTGCATAGTCAGCCATTAAGAGCAGCTCATATTTTAAGAGGTGTCAAATGGATTTGAGTGCCTCAGTATCCACAAAATGATGTTTCTCAAAACCACTCGTAAGTTTTTTAAATGCAGATGGATAATTAGAACCCATTTGTAATCAGTCATACTAATATAGTTAAAATTTATATTATATTTATGCACACAAGATTATCCAAAAAGGTATGTGAACTGATTTTTAGAGAGATAAGAGCTAGATATTTGCATTTTGAAATTATTTCATTTTCACCCATATGTGTGTAATTTAAAGTGGCTAATTCAAGAAATCTTATCCATCATTTACAGAGCCCACCACACTCTTTGATGACTCTTTTATCCCTGAGAGGGGCAAGGAGTGAAGCTTTTAACCACATAATACAACAAAAGGAAAATAAAGAATTTGTAAAATTCTTCCACATTCTAAAGACAGGGGAGAAACAATCCTGCTGAGATGGTGGCTGCCAATTCACTCTGGTTTTTCAATGTTATTCACCTCTATCCTCTTGCAACAGATTTTCAGACTTCCTTGCTCTTAATTTTGTTCTCCCTGCTGTCAGTGATTTTTACCTTGCTGCTACATTGGTAATGAAAACAATGGCAAAATCCAACTTTAGGGAAAATCTTCACATGGCATTAATGTCTATCACCTTTAAAAGTCAGTACTTCTCACCATGCAAGTACTAACTATGTATTTCCCCACAGCTAATCTTTAGGATCTAAAAGGATAAAAGCAAACAGGGGTAAGAACCAACCTATCTGTTATAACTTTCACTGACCAAATCCTATGTTTTCATTAATTCTAAAGAAAAAATACGAATAAAATGCAATGTGCCAGAATAGCATTAGAGAGAAGTGCAGTGGCATTAGTGCTTTTGGTTTCCATTAATACCAGAGGAATGAAGGAAATGAAACTTCTTCTTCAATATAATCCCTTAGTTAAGTCAAAATTCATTGAGAGGGAAAGAATTTAAAATAATGTACTGTTGCAGCAGAAGAAAAACTGTATTAATGATTTAAACCAACCTCTTGTTAACAGTGCTGCTTATTTACATATTTGATGAATATAAAAGCATCATTAGTAACTTGTATGAACATGTTACTCTATTTCATTAAGTTTCAGAGACAATTTTCAACCCAACAGAAAGAGTGAAACTTTAATCACAATTGGCTGAGTTCAGCCCAACGCAGGAACAACACTTCACAATTAATTCTCTTGGCCCAGAAACAGATGCCAGGAAAACAGATTCAATAGGTCTGCTAAAACATTATTTGCCCTTATTAATGCTGAAATCCCATATTGTATATTCTCTAATCACCAATATTTCCCACAGACTGTTAGATGATTAAAGTTCTTCTATACCTTTAAAATTCTCATCTTCTTAGTTCTTTACCCTAATTTTACTTCCTGAGACCAAACCTCTCCCTCTCATTGCTGAGAAATTCGCCATGCCCAAAATTTCTCCTACTCTAAAAACTTTGTTTACTTAGTCAGTTGTCAAGAATATATTTTATTGCTTCCTGATTTCCTTCAAATAACATAATAAATAGTGAATGTCCATATTCCTTTTCGAAATGCCATTATTGTTCTTACAAATTTTTTTTAAAAATCTAATTTTTGAGGACTACTGTTTATTTTCAGTCAATTTGTACTGTCTCATTTTCCATCATTTTTCCCCAGTAATCACATTGCTTACTCCCGGTTCACTCGATTCATAGCTTTTAGAGTATTTAAATTGTTTATAGTTGGTTTTTATGTCTTACTTATCATGTAAGTTATCTTCTATATATTGATCTCAAACCTCTGTCCGTTGCTAGTTTTCTGCCTTAGTTCAAGGATTTGAGTGCTTTACAAAAGGTTTTTTCTGGAACTGATGGCCTTGTTATTCCAAAAAGCTTTAGCTACTTTTTTTTTTTCCTTTGGAATGCAAATTCCTTGATCATTTTCAAGTTGCTTAGTGTTTTTTTGATAGGTGGGCTTGGTCTTCGGGACAGTCTTCCAGAACGTGGGAAGTCTGTGGTTTGCAGACATGGCTTGGAAAAAGTGTGTCAGAAAAGTTCCAAAGACCCCTGGGGGATGGAACGAAGTCTAACAGCAAGACATGAGCTAGAGCAGTTCTCATGCTCATTTAAAGTACTTAGAGGTGCCAAGTGGCCCTGGAACAGCTTGGATATCAGAAATTACATTAAACATTGACAGGTATATTTTCTACCATCCCCCCAGCTGGGCCAAGTGCAGCTGATGCACTTTTCCAAGGAATGTGAAGACCAGATTTCTCTAAATTAAGGATGATATCTCTGTTTCTATCTATTGTTTCTGGGTAAAGCATAATTTTCAGGTATTATTATTTAAGATCATTCAGCGAATACGTAATCTAAATATTGCTTTCAAAATCTTCACAGATTCTGTATGAGATTCAGGACTGTGACATAGTCTCTGTTTCTTAATTGAAAGGCCCCCAGTGTCTGCTTTCACTCAGAACTTGTTCTATTTGTCACAAATAAAATTAAATGCTTTACTAAAGGTGATTTTGGATGCTGCCCTGATACAGCTGTTTATGAAACCTATATTTTAGAAAGTCCACAGAGGACACAGGCTCAAAGGATTCCACAGCTGAATTCATGAAGGCAAATATACAAATCTTCTCCTTTTCTATTTCTCTATAACCTTTTAATAAGCCCTCTTCCTGAATAATCACAAGGAGAAGTAATACAGAACACCTTTTTCCTTATTCCCCCACTGTAATGCCTCTTATTCTAGGGTTTCTTTTCCAAAGCTTTTATTAAAAAGGAAATCTGTCACAAGTAGTATTTTCCAAAAAGAGTAGTTGTTGCCTACCCAAATCAGTTGCAGGCAGCAACATTCAAACACACTGTGGCTGTAATGTCCACTTGATTTCTACACCTTTCCTCAAGGATTCATTGTCTGCATGGCAAATAAGCAAGGTTTCTTGTGTTTTTATTTCACTTGTAATGATAATCAAGAGGCAAAGGGCAAGCACTAACCTATCACAAGTGATATGATTATTGTGTAATTACTGAGTTTCTAATAAACAGACTTCAGATGTACTCTACTGGAATAAAAAAGAATTATTTCTATAAACAAACATAAAAAATGTTAATAACTGGTATGAAAGGAACATATTGTCTCAGCCTCACACTTGACTGATGCATTCCACAGTGAAATCAACATAACAAGTCTTGTTTTCTTTGTGTCTGTCATTTTACAGTTTTGACAAGTAAACATTGTTTAAGGAAAGAAATGTAAATATTAAGAGGTCTGATTTAGCTATCGAGGCTGGAAAATCAGATTGACTAAAACGGGATGCAATCACAGACACTACCTAGCATGTTGTCTGCACTCTAGGCCTTGGAAATGGCAATGGCTGTTCTGATTAAATGTGTGACTCGTTCACTGAGACAAATCATGCCTGTGAACACAAGGGCTGCCCAGAGAGAGGCATAAGAATGTGGCAGAGACAGTGAACTGAGAGCCAGCAGGGCCAAACAAAGAGAGATTTTACAAGTGGGAGAATGAAGGAGGGAGCACTTATACAACCTGGGTTTGTGTTCTGGCCCCAAAGGAAATGAGAGAGACTGGAAAATAGCTCACACACAGAAGGAAACCCAGTGCAGCCAGAAGCTAAAAGAATGTTTTTATTTTATAGTGCTGGAATGGAAAGATAATGCAAAATCTCAAAGTTGCATGGGAACAGCCTTACAGAGGTTTAATTACACTAAAGAGGAAAAGGAGGAGATAACTGCAGTTGGATAGCCAGTGGTGGCCATGTGGGCTCCAGGAAAACACTTCTGGACTCCTGAACAGCCTGTTTAGCAGCAGCTCACTACAGCCCTGGGGGATATACTTGTAACGTGTCACTGTTTGACACTGCAGCCTGTCAGATACAAGGACACGTGTGCCCTCTCTCTCCAGGCATTTCTGGGACTCTAACATGGCAGTTCTCTCCAGCCTGGATCAGCTCGTTGGGATATAAACTCTGACAGTGCATGCCTACAAGGGGTTTCAGGCCTGTGCCTCACTATCCTCTTTGGACATACCCATCTAAGAAAGGTACAGCCGTGCATATGTCAGGCTCAAGTGGAAGAAATAAATACTTTCTCATGTATTATTTTATTTTGTATTGAAATACCCAGTGCCCTATCACAAGCTGGTCAGATGCACCAACACCAAAGAGACACTGGGAAGACACCAAAGTATTCAGTGGCATCAGCTCTGTAGCCAAATGCCTACCATGAACCATTCTCAGCTGCTCCTCCCTTCAACACTAAGAATTTTATTGAACACTACTTCCATTAAATTATGGTGAGATGATGTTCATTTTTAGTTGCTGTGGACAAAGCAAATAGGTCACATATTTTTTATCAACCATATATTTTATTACTATTTTAATGTTATTCCACAATGTAGTAATGTCACAAATGCTTTATTACTGCTGCTACAATGAAAGAAGATTTGGAAAATTGGTATTTCGTATGGAAACAGTTATACTTTTTCCAGATTCAAAGGGCTTTCTTTTTCTTTTGTTTCTCTAATTAGTTCAGCATTTCAGTTTAACTTGTATTACAAAGGAAAAATTAACATTAAAATATTTAATGTCAAGTTATATTTTTCTTAACATTTATATTTGCCTGAACATTTCTATTTATTTTTCCAAATTGAAACTTGAAAATGGAGCTATTCCGTATAGAATTAAATGCTGGTATTTTGGTTAGCTTTACACTTCCATTTACTGAAGAATGTCACAGTAACTTAATGGCATAGTCATACATGACATACAGGAGTGACATCCACTCGAATGTGAGTTTTGTGCCACTCCTTGCAAGGTGTGCTGGCTGTTTCAGTCCAGCCCATGTATATGTCCATAATCTTAACTTTGCAGGTTCCTGGTGTGAATCCATGTCAAATGCCAGGGGTTAGATCTGCACTTGTAGCAAGGGAGGAGGAAAGTGACATCTGGTTCATGTCTCTATTTTGGATTTTGGAATGAGAGTGAACAGCTGGTGAACCTACTGGCTTTTCTTAATATGGTACCATCAAGGCTTTCTAAAAATGTAGTATGATGTGTGGGTCAGGCTTTTTGCTTTTCTATTTCTACCACCAAATTGCTTTTGTACGGATTTCCATATTCTAGACTGTGTTAATTATGCATTACATAGTTTCTGTGAACAATTCCTGGTAGCTCGGTCACTGTTCATTTTGACTTGACATATGGGTCACAAGCATCCTTGATTAAGTAACTATGTCAGTAAGCATCAGCTACTCTGAATAAATATGATGCTGAATTAGGACTTCACCCTCCATCTTCCGTGATACTTCTTTCAAAACTGTAGAAGCAATAAAGGCACTTGCTCCAGAAAGTGAATACAGGGAAATCCTTGAAATTTGGTTTCTAACAGTGCAACAAACAAGCAGCCAAGAAAATGATGAAGTATTCCTACCACACTGTGTTCATACCACTCCTGTCTTTATAAATATTTGTCTGGAGTTCAGAATTCTAACTTTTGTTCATACAAATAATGTCAGATTCTGAGTGGGTTTTCCTATATGAAACAAGATTTAGGAACAAAATATTGGAATAATGAAAATATGTGACATGTGACAAACATTAAATAGTATGTCACAAAATTTTATATGATATGCTGAATTTTGAAAAATTTGGGATATTACTGATAGCTTTTAAGATTTTTTTTTAAACTTTCAAAGAGTTTCTAATGGCTCATTCACTTTGAATATCTTATCACAGCTTTTATTTGATTTTTACTATCAATACTAAGGTCACAGAGCTACATGATAAAAACATGGTATAAATAAATATGTATGCCATGCAAGACAAAAGAAGAGAGATATTACAGAGCAGTATTCAAGAAGAGAATGATGTGCTGTGTACATGAATGATACTGGCTTGGTGAGACACAAAGGTAACAGCAACCCTCCCCTTGCTGCTTGGAACGATGACTGGAATTGACCCTGATCCAAGATTAGCAGTCAGGCGTGTCATTGGAAACTTTTACATAACCATATGACAGATGTCACAGAGCATACACGGGATGAATGCATCCTAAGAGTCAGGATAAGCTGCACTTAAAACTGATGTGCAGTCCTTATGCTTCCTGGGATTAAATGAGACGAGTTGCAGGGTGTGCTCAGTCATTGCAGCACACATTTGAACAGATTCTCTGATCTTCTCCTTTCAAGCAATTTAGGACCGGTTCTCTTACTGTATGTACTTTCAACTGGGGGAAAACTAGCTGAAAGGTTTTCCAGATTTTAAGATTTTTTTTTTATTGATTTACTTTGATTGTTTTGCCACAGAACACCAATGTATCAGGGAATCAGTCACCTGCAATAAAATATTGCCATCTCCAGGAAGCAGTTATTCTGCATCTGCAAGGTTTCGCACCTTGCAGTCTAAAAAACCCCCAAAAAACCTGATAAATTTGGCACCAGAAGCAAGTAATTGTATAGATAAGATCCCAGAATTATGTTCTGTAGCATGAGAAATGCTTGAAAATCTTTTAAAAATTAAGATTGTTTTATGATTTATGCAAAATTACAGTATTTTCTAAACACACTCCAAATATAGGATTTGTGGATGAGATTAGGATTAATGTAGACTCAGGTTCAAGGTAGAGGTTTTTGAAGCTCTCTCTTGCTTTTACCCCCTGTAAATATCAAACTGATCAAGATCTTAAAAATTAAAATGGCTAGTCTTTTGATTGGCCAGTGATTTAACCTGCATTATCACTCAGATTTCTTGTTGGGAAAAACTTTTGTCATTCACAATAGGAACAAATAAGAACAGACAGTGACAATACAGCAGCAGAGAAGTGGCTGCTTGTAGAAGTAGTGCTTAAAAAAGCACAGAAGCTGTGCATATGAAGTTTCAGACTTGTCTTAGTCTAGTACTTCTACTATTTCTTGTTATATCAGTCAGAGTTTTTAAATTTAATGTTGCGTTTCACAAGTGAATTGTGAAATTTTTAACTTTGCAAGAAAAGTAGACTTGATTTACTTATGCCATTTAAACAGCTCACAATATAAAGTGTTAACTAAAATTTCTGTATTTGTGTTCCATGTAGACTCTACCTCACATGTAATAATAGGCATAAAATAGTAAGAACAAATGGAGAACTGTAAGGAGGCCAATCCTTGTACAAAACAGGAATTTTTTATTTTAAATACGTGGATTTCTGCCAGTGCAAAACTGATTTCTCGAGGACTGCATCAACTCAACCACCTACTTGGCAAATGAAATTGTAATCATATAATAAGACCATAAACAAAGTTTTGTGATATACCCTCAGCATACCAATTATAATTTCTTCTCTGGAAACAAAGGATTTAAATTGCTTCTGCTATTCCTTTTGGTAAAGCAGATGTGACATGTAATATGCAATACAAGAAAGAGCTAAGCTTCCACCAGCACAGTCCCAGCTGAATCAGCCCTGCTGACCAAATGAGAGAACAGAGAACTTGGTGTGCTGATAACAACTGCAGCTTTGATGGCCTAGGAAGGAAGGAGAGGGAATCCCTTACAAAGTCTCTCAGGAAAGGTTTGTGTGAACAAAAAGAAAGCACTTTAGAAGCAGCATCTACCTTTCCATCCACACAACCTCATCACAACTTAGGAAGCAGGTGTCTGTGCAGGAGCCTCCACTGAATGAACAAGCAAACATCCACAGTCTGTTTTATATCTCTAAATCACTTGTTTGTTTGATAGTACTGACTGATCCCTTAGACTAATTTAATGTCCTTAGATGAGAACTTCAATTACAAGGAGAACAAAATGTAAACAGAACTTGAGATACCTCTTAAAACTATTTAAGTATAATGTAACATTACAGAGCATAAAAGCATCAACTATCTTTCAGTGACAAATCAATTTTCAACTAAGAGAAAAAAATCATTTAAAGCTGTCAACAATGTATTTTGTTTGAGATGATAGAAACCCCCAATTTCCAAGTCTTGGAAACTTGGAGTAAGTCCTGGAAGTTGTCCCACTGATAGCTGGTTTTTAAGACTCTCAAAGATTCAGACCCATGCAAACCCTCGGAAAACAATAAGTAGAATGTCTGAAACCTTCATGCAGGGGGCATATGGATTTCACTGTGTGAAAATCTAAATTTTACGGAAAGAGAGATACAGAGTTACACTAAGTGAATGCTCCCATTCATGCTGTATTGCACTGAGATATCAATGGTTACAATGAAAGCCATACAACACACAGACAGGTAGGATTATAGGAAACAAACACATCTTTCTTAGGCTAAAAGTTACAGGTTTAACATGAACTGAAATTCCAGAGGTTTTCAAATTCTGGACAGGCCTTGTGTTTGCAGTTCTCTGGGTTGCTGCAGACAGAATGTGTTTCTCCACTTACACTCTCGTCACAGTCAGTGGTTATGGTACATAATCAGCAATATCTACTGCAGATAACAGGTCTAAAGTAATCAGCAAGAACACCTAAATTTTCATCACTCTTCCAATAACTATAACTAAAACCAGAGCTGGTCCTAAGTTTGTTCAGAGCTGAAACTAATATTATTTGCACCTTTTCTGTCCCCATATGCTACATCACGAAGCTTCAAATCAGACTTTTAGCCCTCCCATCCCATTCACACAGACACTGAGCAGCCTGTAGCTCTCTCATTACCACTACCCCATGCTTATATATTCTCTGTCACAAAGCAAGAGACAGACTGAGTTGTTGCATAGATCTCCAACAGCAGCCTTATTTCGGGAAAAAATGTATTTAGCAAATGATGTTTATTAGGCTTGTGGGCTATCTAAAGCCTTAAATACCCTTGAGAAACATGGAAGAGATACTATCTTCCTGTGAAACTGATATTACATGAAAATAAGCATGAGTGGGTGATTTGAAATCCAAAGGAGTTCTGCTATCTGCTTCAGTGGAGCTGGATTTCTACAAGAGCCTATGAATGTAAATCTGTAAATCTCATAAGCTGTAATATTCCCAGGCTGTATGGTCTCCCTCCCTGCAGACGCTCATGGTGGAGGCGAAACAACACTGAATCACTCAGGGCTCTTCCTTCTTTACCAAACATATGCACATCCCTCCCTGGGAGCCTTCCCCAAGAAGGGAGGGAAGAAATCAGTGTTGGGATGTGGCCTTATATGATGTATAACTCCTCAGAGCTTTGGTGATCAAAGATACATCAAGCTCTGATCCTTGTGGACCATCATACTCCCCTCGACTTGATGTCATTACAGTTACAGGAGCTGCACGACATCCTTTGTGCCTTCACAGACATTTGTCTTGTACTACAGGGAACCATGCAAGGCCATGCAAACAGTTGAAAGAAGCTTCTTTTGGACTTTGCCTTAGAAAACCCCGTTATTCAGTGACAATATGAGGCTATCAAGATCTCCTCATGTCACTGTAACTTTTCCTCCCAAAGGAGAAAAGTGCCTCATAAGGAAGGTCTCTATGATCTTGAGGGAGAAAGGAAGATTTTAATATACTAATCTGAATGCCAAAAACCTGAGGGGTAGTTTGCTTACTTATCTGTAAAGATAAAGATTAAATAAGATGAACTTGCCTTTGCATCTCTTACATATTTTAAGGCACTTACCCCTCAGCCTTCATCTGGATTACTATTCCCAACAGAGTGTTGTGAAACTATTCAGATAAAATACTTAAAAGTGTAGAACTGGCAATTTTATATTGTCAGTTATGAAACCTTTATTTAGGTTCTACCTTTTATTAACCTCCGACATTCTCCTATTGTCCCTAATGACATTATACTGCATCAAAATTAAGCCAAAGCTTTTTTACTAGGAGTTGTGCTAGTTCTTATGACTTGGTAGTGCTAATGTTTAAATTCCAAGTGCTCTTACTGCTGATTAAACCTCCAAAGACTACAGGAAAATTTCTGCTTGACTGCTAGAAAAGAAGAAATCCAGCACAGTTTGTACCAAAGAGATCACTTGAAGAATGTACGTAAGGTTACTGCATTAATGAATAAAGCAAAGCATTATCATTTTTAATAGGAATTAAACAGCTAGAGGGAGAAATAGGGCAATGCTGTGATCAGTGCAAAGAAAAACAATCTAACCATTTTAATTAACTGTATTTTAATAGCTTTAGTTATAATTGAATAATTTAAATACCAAGGGAAATAGTTAAATCTCCTAAAAGCCTTCTTTTTATTTACATTTTAAATACAGTTCATGGAGAAGGGATGGCACTGTGAAGGCTCAAAATAAATGGATGGGGAAAACCTTACTAATTTCTGCAGCTGCTGGACCAACAGGAAATATTTATGGGATCTTAGTCATTGCTCTCTGCAGGAGCTCCAGTCCAAACCTTAATATGTTTTCTGCTTTTCTCTCCATTTCTTCAAAATATTATACAGTCCCTGGTGGTGCTACCCTTGACTGATTTTATAACCATAAAATGCAGAGAAAGATAAATGTGAAGCAAGGATCATCTAATCCAATTTTTTTAAGTAGGCATTGGTGAAGAGGATTGCTGCAGAAGATAAAACTATTGGTCAATGAGGAGTTTCACTTAGATTTAGACAGAATAAAGATATTTAGACAGAATAAACTGACACACACATTTATCTTATATAAAAAACCCAATACCAGTAATAAACAGAGCCCTTCCCTACTATACTTTTCATGTTGCCTATAACAATGATCACTGACTTTTGTGTTGGTTTTCAGAGTCAATCTGTTATGAGGTTGTGCTTCCTCTCACGCAGACTTTACCTCTTGATGGTTTCACTGACTGTCCATTACAGCACTTCAAGTGATAGGGGCAGGATTCCAACCCTGTCTGTCACTCCATCCAGTCTTTGAGATGTACCCTGCCATACATTGAGCCCACTGTCCTGCCTGCCACAGCACCCAAAACACCTTTGCAGGGTAAACACACAGTATAGCTCTCTGCAATACAATCTTCTGGCACTCAGCGATTTTTGCAGTTTAGACGCTTTCCCAGCTGGAGGAAATATTTCTGTATTTGAATAACACAAAACAGAGTTTCCTTCCAGTAGTATCTCTACACGACTTTTTAAAATGGTGTAAACTTTTCATGTCCAAAGTGTCCTATGGTGAAGCCCCTCTGCCATGCATCGCCTTCTGCTGTTTTGACCCTGCTGATACTCGAGGATAATTAGTCCTTCTCTTAGAAGTTACAATAAAGAATAATTTTCCAATCACTTCTGCTTGCTGGTTGAGATTTAAGAGATCTCTGTCATATTCCTTCCAAACAGAAGAACCCTGGTCTATTTAATCTTTCTTTTTTTAAAGTTCTTCCAAACTTTGATGGGTCCTTTCACACACCTCCACCTCTCTAAATCTCCTAAAACCTTTTCAAAAACAGAGAAACTGTAAATGAAGACAGTATTCTGTTCACACATTTTTACCTTCAGCAAAAGAATATTTCTGGTTTTCTTCCTCTGTTCCTCTTTTTTAAGATTTTAAGTAAAATGTGGAACATATTATGGCTGTACAGCATTTCACAAAGGATAGATGCAAAAGTGTCAGTACCTGGAAATAATTAAACTAAATGCATAAATTAAAATATCTGAATACTCTTCATGGAAACATGGAAACCCAAACACAACTAAGGGACAGCTCTTATTTTTTTTTTACCAGGTGTTAATAATGATATTAACTGAAGGAAATTTTGTCAGAATAATGTGGTTTTTAATGGAATTATTTGTAAAGTGTTCAAAAATCTTGATCCAAAAGCCAGCCTATAAATTTTGATAGGCTCAGGTTTCTAATTCTGGCTCAACTATTTCTGGAAATATAAAGACAATTCCATTGAATCTCATTTTTATTATTTTTTCTGGGAGCCTGAAGTGCCTTAGGTGCCTCACAGGGTAGGAAAGAGACTGGAGTCAGTCTCAAAATGCTTCCAACCTAAACACACAAATTTGATTAAGAATTTGGAGGGTGGACGCAATGTAAAAACAAGATGATCACTCTGGCGTGGCTGACATTTTTCATTAGGGGATATTTAGCAATACTCTAATTTCTAAAATTCAATTCTTCTCAAAATTCTCACATTTGGTTCCTAAAGACTTTAACCCCTCACAATCAAGGTCAACATTTTACTCAGTTTTAGCTTTTGTTTTCTCATGACTGGAAAAGTCACGACACACCTGCGTGCTGTAGCATGCTGTACATTTGAGTAAAACCAGGGAATAGGATTCTTTTGTCACCATGAATGGCAAGCTGAAGAATCCCACAACTAGGAATTCTGACCAGATTCCAGAGCATGTTTGACTGTTCCAGTGCACAGAGCGATGTGAACATCTAATCTAATTTGCATCTTATGCATTTCTATTATGGAAATACAAAATAAGAAAAACTGCAACAGGAGTCAAAAGTTTCAGTCCTGCCTTGAATTCCTCACTGATTTAATGGAAAATTTACTGCTTTTTATGAAATATATGAAAGTTTTAGAACCCAACTGAGCTTTTGGACAACTGGTTGCAAGACTGTCTATTGACTCAAAAGTATGTAGAGTTAAATTTCTGTATTATTCAACATAGGATATAATGAAAATTCTGAGCTTCTTACCATTAGTTACCTGAAATTCCCAATTCACAGTTAAAAACAGACTAATGATAAAAAAAAACAAAAAACTTTTATTAAGCCATAAAGAATTGTAATTTCTACATTCTTATTATAGTCTAAGAGAAGCTCTATTGCTCTTTCTCATTCATGTTTAACAATAAATATTTTATGCAATGATTCTGGATTCCACTTGGCAACAGTGCACTCACACTGTTTATTTTTGAATCCCAAATTCAATCAGAATATATTTTTCTTGGTATTTTACTTCTAAGTCGGGCTTTGTTTCTGAAAGTTAGAAAGAGAAGGCTAAGAGTAGAGAATTATGATAATACCATATATGACAGAAAAAAACCCATCCATCTAAGATCAAGTCATTTCCATAGCTGGAAAGCACTACGAAGAAATTGGTGTTCAACTGGTCTCTGGATGGGGAAAATTGACACTTATAAAAGATACTGTAATTATTGCAGTAAGGAGAAGAGAACAAGAAAAATGACAGCAGGAAGAAATTCCAGGTTCTGGAAGTGAGAAAGAAAAGACAAAGAAGTCTTGAATTCCCAAAAATTGTCTAACATTTGTAATAATAATAATAATAGCCAATGAGCAAATTGAGGCAAGAAACACCACTTTATTTTATAGTGTCTGCCTATGTATATTAACACAATTTTGACAGAAAACCTGTGCAAATCCCAGACACATACAGACTGAAGACAAGTCTATCTCCACATGTGGAGCTTTAGGAAAATACATGTTTATGCTGCTGAGGAATATGGAAATGAAAAGTCAGCGGGAAGCCTTGGGGCTGAGGTTTTTAAAAGATATAACCTATGTCTCTCATTCTACCAATTACATTCTGTATATATAGACAGTCAGAAGTTTTAATATGCATACCATAGATCCCTGACCCACTATCGTCTAGATCAAAATTGTTCAATCTCCTTTCCTTCCCTCAAGTTTTTTTGGATATCAAGCAGCACACTTACTAGGGATCAGATCTAATTCTCAATGACACATCTGGTGTGGGTGGCACTCATTAGAATATGCTCTCCAATAAATGATCTGCTGAGTTTCTGACAAAACAAATGCTTATTTTCATCATCAGTCACTTACTCCCTGCCACTTCAATGCATGTCCTCCCAGGTATGGCCTTCAATCCAAACTGACATCTGAATTACAGTCAAGTGTGATGCCAGATTTTAGTTTAGGATAACATGAAAGTGCACATGTAAACGTGGAAGACACACAGCTATTTGCAATATAGAAACATCCTCAGAGGTGAGGGCAACCAAAAGACAACAGTGCAATTAATTATGGAGAGCTTGCAAGAAAACGACCAGAAGAAAAAAAGGGATAAAGAATAAATAGCAGCAGTTTGAAGAGCCTAGCTATGAACATTTCAAGAGAACATTCTCATCTACCAGTGGGAACAAAGAACAGAAGGAGAGTGGTAAGAGCTAACTGGCTTCCTTATTGGATTGTCCAGCAATCTGTTAGCAATATGTACAGCTGATTTTATGCAAAGCCTATGTCTGACTTTCAGAAGCTTGTCAGTAACCAGAAAAGTAATGCAAAGAAAGGATTATCAGGGTGTGTGTTTGTAGATCTGTGATTACCATTGGTAGGTAAAGCTGGACATGCTGAAAATAACTATATGATTCTTTTTGACATGAAACTCACAGTAATGAAAGAATGGTTACAGTATGACTCCTTCTCACAAGGCAGAAAAATGATGATCTAAGCTGTATGACAGATGTCAAGAAAACTGATGTCTGGTTTAGGAAGATGCTTTTAATGACATGCTTGCAGCAGTTGGAAACAAACTGTCAGACTAATAGCAATTCTTTTTACTGCAGACCAGCCCAAGGAAATGGAAGTTCTGCCTTGGAAAATACCGAGGGGAGAAAGAATTGCATTACCACAAGCAAACAAATAACTTTCCTAAAATGATTTCAGAGTTAAAGTTTTCATTTTTATCATCTTCAGTGTTCAGTGGTACATGTCAAACCATCAGTCAAATGCTTTGGACCATAGTATTTTACTCTTCAGTGATAGCCATGCCCTGCCACTATGCTTCAAATTCCTCAGTGAGTGCATAGGTAACGCTACATGCTAGAGTTTAGAAACCAAGGCAGGGAGAAACTAAAGGACTTGCCAAGGTCATTACCAATTGAGCCCAGTCTCCCAAATCTCATTCAATGCCCTAATTACAAGATCTCTGTTTCCCTTTGTAGTGAAGTAGGAGATTTACCTGGTTTGCTGTTGTGTTTGAGGTAAGAAGCCCCACACGGTTTCTTACAATGTAGGCTGAAAATGTGGCAGGGAAGAAAGCAGAGGAGAAAGGGGTTTGTACTCAGTTCCTTCGTGACCCAGGGTGCTGTGCTAAGAGGAACTACTAAGGCCCTTAAGAGAGTAAAATTAAGTAGAACTATGGGACTCTCTAGAGAATATTTAGAACAGGGCGTTAGTTGGACCATATGACTCTCTGATGTAGCATGAGATCCGAGATCTTTCTTCAGATTTTAACTTCTCTATTTTTAATAAGTTAAACTTTATACCATGGTAAACAGACTAGAATTCCCAATCCTTAGTTAATTCTGCAAATTCATATTTTCTCCCTGTGCCCGGTTGCAGTTGGTGTTTTACTTGGTTTCCTTTCCTACTTGATCATTTAATACTACAGCACAATCTTAAACAGATGGCAGCACTTCAGAGACAGGTGACTTCCCCGGAAAGGTTGGCAGTAACACACAATCCTCGGAGATGGAAACAATTATTTAAATCTATTGTTGTCTTTAAAAGAAAGCCAGTACATGATTTCTGCAGACCCTTTTGCATCAGTTTTATTCTCAAGTCTCTTCTCACCTAGTATTTCAGTATCTTTACTTTCCTTCAGAAGGCAAAGTTTCCCTTCCTTTCTAATAGCATATTTTTTTATTTGTTAGCAGATGCTGGACCATCCAGTACAGATCAGCTCCCTCTTATGATGATCTCTGCACAGGCTCTCCCATAAAGACAATTAAACAGATTTTGAGAGTTAAAGGTTGTTCAAGACAAGCAACCAGTGGAAATCAGCAGTGAAAGAAGTAGGACTTGAAATATCTCAATTTAACAAGAAGTTACAAATACAGATATTAGAAATAGGTAGTCAGTTGATCTGTGTTGTAGACCTGAGATCAAGTCTGGAATGCAGTTTTCTCCTCATATCCTCTCTTTTTCTCTTTTTAATTTTTTTAAAGAGGACACATAATAGCAATGTATGTTTTACAAATAACATCTTCTTTATTGTATTTTTTTTTCTTTTTTAAAGGACTACTTTAGCTTGGAGGAAGTAAATAAAAGCTCTATGCTTAAATCTGCATTTTAATGGCAGTCTCTGTACCACAAATGAGTCTCTGATCATAGCTATGATCTATTATTATGTACCACTGAAAGTTCATTACTTTAATGTGTAAAACATGGATTAAAATGTGACAGAAAGAGACTACAAAGTAACAAATCAAGTCAAACTGGACTAAATATTAGTGTAAACAGCATTAAAATAAATCCTTTGAAAATGAAAACCTACTTTCTTACTTAGCTGTGGGGTTTATTTTAGCTCATTGTAATTTCTGTGCAGTGAACACTTCTTTTGGGGCAAAATCCATTTCCTAATAAGTTTACATAATGCATATTTGCAATCAGAAAATGATAATGCAGAATGACTTATACTATTTAAGAAATGGAGTACTTCTAGATGGCTATCATTTCAGACATAAAATTTTCTTGACCACAGGCAAAATATCTCATTTATGGATTGCAGTTAGTGGAGGGTGAGTCCTGTGGTCATAGTACAAAATGCAAATTACAGAGTTCAAGCTCATATTCTGAGCTGTGTCATACCATTCACAGGTGAAAATAAACAAGTCACAAGCTCACATATTTAACGATTGGTATTAATTACCATTATAAACTGGTATTTTCTGGACCGGAACAAGAAAAGTAGATATTGCATTTTTAAATAGGTCTGACAGTACCTGGGAATTACTTGGTGCTACCTTTTTATGGAAAAGGTAAATATGTCTGGGATATGTTAGTTTTAGTCTCTCCAGGAGAATTGGGGAGGTATAAATTGCATTATGCAAAGTATAAAATGTAGGTAGAAATTACTCTGCTCTGTTGCATCATCCACGTTCAAGAAAGATTAATTCACATGCAAAAAGTATGTAGAAAGGTTTTAGCATGGCTAGGAAGTGACATGAAAATACCCTTCCCAGGAAGTAGAAGAGAGCTGAGACTGCTTAATTTTTTGAAAATTAATGTCCTTATGATTATGGTCCATCAAAGACATCAACTTGATCAAGAGCTGAGCTTTCGATGCTCTGGTTCACAGATAGTAAGAGAAAAAACAGCAGCAAACTAGACAGAAAAATTTGGACAGAAAGATGTTTCAGTCACTAGAGATATGAAGATTTTTAATGCAGAAAAAAACCTGGTTTAAAGATGGACTTTAATGGGGGGGTTATGCTGCTGCTCTTTAAGCAGTAGAGTGGATTTGATGACCCGGAAATTCTTCTCCTGCCAATGCTGTAATTTCTCTGTAAAATCACCTCAAGTTCTGAAATCAGGCTAATGTTCTGCTGTTTCCTCTGAGTAAAACAATCACCAACATTTGAGAAGTGTTCAGACCCTTCAGTGTTGACTATTATTATCATATCCTCCCTCATTAAATAAAAAAAACAGGCTTGCAGTAACTCAACAATACAGAAAACTGGTCAAACTATTTATTAGGCACTTTATTTAATTCAGATAGATTTTCTAATTTTGAATTATCTACCAATAGGCAGATATTCACTAAATTCATTATGGCAGTATATTGCTGTTTAATAGGGTTAAGGAAAGTTTGCAACATAATATGGAGTTTGCTTTGTCAGTACTTCATCACCTTGGGCAGATATACATGAGATATAATTTCTAGAATACTCATTATTCCACAAAACCCTCAACGTCACTAATAGTTGAAATTTTTCTGTCAAATAGGTTTGTAAGGATTTTGTCTAATACAAAAATGGCTGAAGTCAATAGGAAGACTCCAAAACTCCATAAGATTTGAAATAATACATGGAAGAGCTTTTATTAATGCTATTTTTCCTTTTTTGTTTTTTTTTTACCACAAGTAGAGAGCTATTAACATAAGTTCCATTTACACTAGCTGATATACTGAGGCAAGAAACAGTGATATGTGGTTTTGAGAGTGATTATTATTTGATGGAATTGTTCTACATTGTTTATGTTAAGCTTTCAGTTGAAGCTTGCAGATTTAATTTATGGAAAATGCCTAGAGTGTTTGACAGACGCTACAAAATCAAAATGAATTAATTAACTTGTAATGAGAATAATAGGTCTAAGGACAAAGACATGAAAAGAACAACAAAGTGATTCAAGGTGGGGGAGCAGGGAAAGCAATGGACTCCATCTAATTAGAGTTTTCAAAAGATGACTGAAGAGTGGACTCATTGCAAAAGCTTTCTAAAAGCAAAGAAAAGACATTACAGAGTGAGGTAGAATATGGAGGTTCAAATATTTAGTTGGCTAAATGTCAAAAAACCTGACCATGGGTGAAGATTTACCTCTGGAACAAACTATTATAGACAAAAAAGACTCACTTGACAGGTTAAAATGAAGACAGGAAGTCTTTCTTGAACAAGTACAAATTAAAATAAACTTAAAATTACTTAACTGTGATAAAAAAAAAAATACTTACCTGATTACACTGAAACCTGTAAAGCACAATGGTCTGTGAACTACAAAAGGTGAGATTCCAAAGCAATACTAGAAGGGAGCACTGTGATCACTTCCTGTGTAAAACAGGTATTGTGGCAATCAGGTAACTGACAGATTAAGGCACTAATAAATTAGTCTATGACCTGTCCAATTTATGTGCCTCTTGAAATGTAGGACTGTCCTTCTAACAGGATCTGGGCATTAAGTTGCATAACTCTGTAATGCTTCTCCCCCCACCCCACATCACAAACAGACCCATGCCTGTTTGACAGTAAACTCAAACAGGAGGTAAACTGCTGATGCAGTCAGCATGGCAGATATTTTAGTTTCTTCACAATAACCTCAAGGCAGAGCTTGAAGACAATGTAGTGGAATTTGTTAAATAATATAAAATGACAGGGCAGCTACCATCACACAGCAATTGTACCCTACGGTCCTTAAGAGGCACGAGGCAGAACCAAATGCCTCCCTGACCCCTGCGGGCACGATTATTTTGTAATAACCATGCGCACACCCTGCAGCTGCTGTTTGCCTTATAAAATATATTTCATTCTCCTGTGGTGAAGAAAGAAATTGTCATTCTTTACTAATTAAAACCACAAAAAGTGGCAGTTAAGCTGGTAATTAACAGCTCTAGTAGACCTAACTTTTAAAAAGACGAGTCCAGTAAAGTCCACTGGTCCTTCTACCTGAGACATCAGTGTCTGTTATGTCCTAGTAACACATGAGATTAATCCTAGTCTGGCCTTCTAAAGCTAGACCCTGTAGCTTTCTGGGGTGCTCTATGGTTCTTTCCAATAAAAGGCCCCTTTACATCTTAAAAAGAAATTTTAAAAATAAAAAAAATTAAACACTTGTTTTATTGTATCCTTAAAGCATGGAAGGATAAATCTCAGTAGTGCAAGAATAAAAATTAGAGTCACCATAAACAAGAGAGACAAAATTCTCTCAGAGTGCTTCCTGGCTTTCAGAAGTAAATTCTGTCCTCTGGAAACATTACCATTCCATACTGTTTTACAAAGTTCAGTAAGTGGATGTTGATATGAACAAGGACCAGCTAGCAAGTTGCAGGCAACTGCAAGTGTTCTTAGGCAATCAATAGCTTGCACCAGGGCTGTGCAAGGAGAAGCCACTTCCTGTACATCAGTGGTTTAGTAACTTCTGTTGTTTGCATGGCTCCCCTTGACCCTTTGGTCTGCTTATTCATGTTGTTTGCGAAAAGTATTCCGTTAGATGCTATTTTCCTCCTGAGCCTGCTGTGCAGTCAAAGTGGGCTTCTGGTGTCAAACATTTACCCAGCAAAAGGAAGTGAGGTTATAGCTCTGGGATTATGAAGTCTGTGCTGCACAGGTTAAAGTAGAAAACTGACTGAATCCAAGAAAAACTTGCCATAATCATCTAGAAAATATCATAATGGCAATGTGAATATATACATCAAGTAGTAAGAAGGGGAGCAGGAGAGATGTGTTTGGTTTTTTTTTGCCACAAAGTAGAAGTCTTATTTCAAAACAAGCATTTGAGATGCAATTCTTACTGTGATGAAAAAAGACCTGATATAAGAGTTGAATAAACAGAGTTGCTTGAGGGTGTCCTTACTATTGCTAGCATATGGTGGCCCCCTATTTCATACAAAATAATTAAGCTCACAGAGTTGATACAAATCTGTTGCTCTCAATAAATTCTTAGTTTTGTAAGACTGAGTTATGTGATTGCCCATTTGATCCAGACTCGGCCAGCTGAAGCTATTTGTTCAGGTAACATGTACAAACACCACAGCAAAACAATGCCCCAGCACAAGAGCTAACAGGACTACTTTCTAATGCTGTTCTTCAAAATACCCTTCATCAAATCATGATAAAGCTTCACTGTTCATTAAAGCTACTGCAGTTCATTACAGACTATACAACCTCTCTTTGTAGTCTGAGAGCTGCTTTTAATTCATCAGATTTAATCTTTCAAATGAGTACTAAGTTTTCCCGCTCCTTAGTCTTTCTTGTAATTTCTTAGATACCTTACAGTCTCTAATGGAGCATTACATACAGAGCAGCTTTCTCCACAATCAAGTTTTTGAAAATTACACCGGACACCTTTTAGACCTAAAGAAGAAGAACAACAATTTTACTTGACGGAAAGAGCACTCAATTTTATAAAAACCTAGCTCAACGATTCATGACAAATCATGGTCATCAAAGGGAAACTTGTGACTAACTTCCCCAGCTTTTAAAAGGACAATTGCCTGGGAACCCTTTATTCCCTAAGAGAAGCAAGTCTTGAGAAAGAGGCTCTTTGCTTTAATAGTGCTAACAGGCTAACTCAAACATACACCCTATCTGCCCATGTGTAGCAGCTCAAAAGGAAAATATGAAAGCACTTTCCGCAAAGTTTGAAGCTAATAATGGGAGAAAAAAATCAAGAAAAGGAATGTATTTTTCTTTTTAACGCTTGTTTTCCCCTGCTGTCCCTCACAAAACGTCTAACCCCTAATAGGAGCCAAATTGACCCCTCTGAGCACCTCCCTTTTTACAGAGTGCTGAGAAACTACTTAATTCTTGACAGCTGGGTCAGGCCAGAGACTGGAAATCCCTGTACTTAGGGGATGCAGCTGTGGACTTCTCCCCAGTCAGGGAAAATGTTAACTCTTTCCAGGACCTGCTCCAGCAAAATCCATGCACAGTATCTGCTTGTAAAGCAAGCCTGAACTGTGCATGTAATGAAATGCTGAAGTTCTCTGTAAATGCCCTGTTAAGGAAATATTTCTTCAATCTGTATCACTGGAAATCTTCCTCAAAGGAAGTGTCTCACATTTTTTCTCCTACAGAGTTAACATTTTCTGAGAGATTGGTTTATATTATTTTGCACTCAGATGATATTTACATGAAATCCAGCCATGCTGATTAATAAATTAGTCAAATATGTAATACTAAAGTCTCTGTACTACTCACATTTGGAGAAGAAACTGTTTAAATCCATAAAACTCAGAGGAGTTAATGACAAAGTGATATTGAATCAAATTAGCAACCTAGGGGCTAAATTTGCCTAGATCCATTGCTCCATTAAACTTTCTAGCTGTGTGGGGTTACATGTCAATTAAGCAGTCTAGCCTATTTAACGTTATGAAAAACAAAATTGGATTGTGGAGCCAGCAGCTGAGCTGAGGTGTGTGAAGGAGAGCTGTCTCATTTGGTCATGGCACAAGTGCATCAGGAGGGATGCCTCTCCCTCCTCACATCTTCCTGTGTGCCTACGCTGGCTGCAAACACCCCAAGAGCATTTTTCCCTCTGCATACTGTAAATACTTCCCACAGTGCTGGTCCAGGGGAATCTCTGTCTGTGTTCATTCCCATGGGCTCTCCAGGCCATTAGGAGGCTGGATAAGAAGCCACAGGCACACAGATGTGGTGGCCACAACCCACTACATACAGTAGTCAGGCTGAAGGAATCACACCGGGCCACTGGGCCCACTCCTCCCACTGGCACAGGTACAGAACCTACTCTCAGTTATGAGCAGGAAGCTGTAGATTGAGACACTGCCATTTACTGCATCCAGACAAAACTCCTGTGCCTCTATACGGTGAGGTACAACACTGGGAGATGAAGGGATAGGTATGCAGTGGGTATTTTGTAGATATACTTATTTCATGTATAATTAAAATACATGAAATAAGTATATCTACAAAGTGCATGTCAACCCAGCACCTATTAATCAAATTACTGATATTTTTACTCTCTCTATAGCCAACAATGACTGCAAGCTGGTCTGCCAGAGTATCACTTCAATACCACGTATGCTGTGCATGAAGTTCACGAAAAAACGCTTAACAGGCCATCAAATCCTGTTTCTCTGGAGTACTAGCACCCATTTTTATGTCCCTTTCCATAAAGGTATCAACTTCTGATAAGGTTTATTAGACATCTAATCAGTTTCATTCCATCTGCAAGTCTATTCCAAGACCTCTCCCTTAGGTCGTAAAAGGCTCAGGAATTTTCCAAACTATTTTAATTCACAGCAAGCTTAATTTAGCTCTTTTGTCTCCATGAAGTTTATTCCTATGAAGTAATTATATAATGTAATCTTGTTACTCTCAATGGGAAAGAATGGACTAAACTCAAGCTTTTCTAAAAAAGTGTTCAAGTTTATATCTTTCTTCATTATGTTGAATAAAATACACACACGAGAAGAGCTCCCACAGTTTTTAAGGTTAACACAACACAGCCTCATGGGCTGCCAACTATAGCTACTTGTCTGTGTCAAAGTCATGAGAAATTTGAAGTTACCAAGACATTCTTGCTAAAAATAACCAAAAGTATATAGACCTTTTCTGGAAAACTTCATCTTTCACTGGTAAAGGCAGCAGTGAGACACTGTTCGGGAAATGGCCAATTAATCAAATATTCAAGAAAGGAAAAAAGTAAATCAACTGTCAGCCACAATGAAAACCTGTGTTATTTAGAAACAAGCAGAGGTATTTCACTAACAGGCAGCAGAAATCCTGCTGTGCAATACCTGCTCTAGAGCTAGGGAATCTGACACTAGTTCATTTGTGGCTTTTTCTGTTGATTAAGACTGGTAAATTAGTTCAGAACAAATCAGAATAGCCAAACTGTATTTTACTGTTCTAAAAAATATCAAAGGTTAGCCCTTTCCTAAAGGCCCTCCAGTTAGGCTGGTGGTAGGCTCCTGAAAAGCAAAGCTCTTGTGATTGCAGTACTCACCACGAGACAAAGCAGAGAGTATGAAGCTTTTATCAGATTTATATTACTCAATAGTCATCCATTTGCACGATGATGGAGAAATGAGAGATCAGTGGAAAGCAGTTCAACATATTACACTGGAAAACTGTGATCTGGTATGGTGCATCTAACCTTAAGTTGCAGATTTATGCTTCAGCTGCATTGTATTTTACCTCTGAATCTCCTCTTGGGAGGGGGCAAAAATGGGATTGGATTTATATCCCTGTGTTTTCTGAACCAGACACTGCCTAATAATATAGGAGTCTAGGTACAGAACGACATTAAAGGCTGTGAGTATTTGATGTTAATCAATGGATGGCTGTCTCAGTGGGAGTTTGCTCATTTCTGCCTTAACAGAGCTAAATTGCTACATCTAGCTATGCTGGGCAGTATTGAAACAAGCAGTCAATACTTTTTTCCCCAGAATCAATATATAAAAAAGTAACTCAATGGAAGTGACCTGAGAAATGTGCTAGAAAGAAGAAAACAAGAAGCAGTCCACCTTGTGCACTATACCCCATGCTGGTTAACCAGACAAAAACATACACACACCTGTAAGAGGATACAGTACTTCACAGAGACCTTGCCTGGCCCAGAACTGGCTATGTAAACTCCTTAACAGTAAGACTGAAGATTAAAAGCAGCGAAAACAAATATTTCCCCTTCCATTGACAACTGATACAGAAAAGCACTTAATCATTTGCTTAAGTCTACCCCAATTCAGCCAAGCTGTTAAGTTTAAGTGCTAGAAAGTCGATAGGATATAAGCACGTGTTTAACTGCATTGCTGAAAGGCGCAGTTTGCAGCTTAGGATGCGGAAGATGTGACATGAAACACTGTTTTCTGCATTGACCTTTGCCCAATGCCAAATCCAGCTTTCATGGGTGGCTGCTGAATCCCTTTCCATCTTTAAACTGAGAGAATGGTAAAGATGTTACAAGTTGTACCCCCTGAGAAGTGCTGAGAACTGGGAATCTCCCTGGTGTCTCTGAAGAACTACAACCGCTCCAGTGGAAAGCGAGGGAACAGGTGAAAGTCCCTAAGGTATATCAGTAAGTGCATTTCTGACCCAAGGTGGAAGAGTGTCTTGCTGAGTCTTCTTACTGCTGCTGATCCTCACAATTGATCCAATAATTGGGGAGCACTGGAAGGGACTCCACGCTGTTTTGATGGGAGAATAAATGACAGCCTTCCTAACACAGTCTGGTGCATTCTCGTGAAGCAGCTGAAGTACAAATGAGTTCAGCAGACTGAGTAACCAAGTCAGGGATAATGTGCAGTGACATGGTAACACTGAAAGCATGCAGTAAGGGGGTGTGTGTGTGTGCTTGTGCCTGTGTGTTTGTGTGTAGGAGAAGACCTGCACCTGTGCCTCAGTCCCAGCATCTGCTTTATTAATGGGTAATATGTGCTCTTACAAAAACAATTTTGTTATGTGATTTGCAGAACATGGGTCCCAGGAGTGTTTTAGTGGAAGAGTAGCGATACTCTACTCTGATTTCCTGATCAAAAAGTAAACAGGAGTGACAAAAAAATTAAGCTTTATATTTCGGAAGTAATATTTGCTTCTTATACAAGCTTAACAGTAATTCATTCATTTTTCATGGTCTCAAAAGAGACAATTAAATTTGCTGTATCATAGGACCCTACAAAGTAGGAAGGAAATGGAGGGTTGTCATGATGTGCTTTTAAAATCACATCCACTATCTGCTGGTAAAAGCTCTCTTCATACAAATAGAGAGGCAAGACCAAAGTGTACTGTGAAAGGCAGCATGCTGGAAATGAAGAGCACCTCAGTCCTTCCGTCAGCCGGGATTGTTGTGATATGTGTCAGAGATCTTTACTGACAGCTAGAATTTGGGGTCAGATTTGCACCTAAACTGATTTTGCTTTTTTTTTTTTCCCCGTAGTCTTTTATTCTAATGTAATAGACAAAACAATAGTTTGCTGGAATTTTTTTTCCCTTTAAGCTTATCAACTATGAAAAGTGTAGGTGCGTGGAGCAAATGCATTTGGGTTATTGCTGTTTCCCTGGAAGTGGTGAATCTCTATTGAATAGTATATGCAAGCAATTCTTCACCTGAACCAGCAATCCAAAAATAAGCTCAAGACTCCCAGGAAAAAAATATGTCTCCTCAAAACCTTCAAGGACTACTTTGGGTGCTAATACTTTCAGGCACTATGTCCTGGGAGAAAAGCAGTCTCTGGGCATAAACCATTACACTTCTGACAAGAAGCAGCAACAAAAAGAGCCTCAAAAGTTGCCCACGGTAGCTGAAAAGAGGCGAGTGTTATTGGATATGGCAGAAAGTGATGGGAAGCTGGTTGCTTACCAGGTGTACATAGAATGGAAATAGATGACTAGAAACACCGTATGCCTTAAGTGGTGGATCAAAAAAAATAGCTAATTTTTTTCAACATTTTCTTGAATAGAGGGGACACAGTTTTTCCAATGTGACTAAAGTAAATCCAAATTTATTTTTATGCCTGGCTCCAGATCATTAATTGCATTGGCAGTCTAGTTTGATGATACTACCATAAAAAAATCTAGCTTAGCTGCTGTTCTTTATGCTCCTTCCATAGCAGCTGCTTGTCAGTCATCTGGGATACAGGTTAAAAGCAACCAGAGCAAATCATGCTCTGGTTGGAAAGAGAAACCTACCAGTTTAGGAGAAATTTTAAAAAAATATAATCTTTATATGTATTGTTTTTCCTCTGGTCTTTGTTACATGAGTCTTACGTATCTTTTTCAATTCAGCATCAATATTTAAAGAATTAGCTCAACTTTAGAACCATACTTAGATAATTTAAAAGTGAAATTTTGTCTTCTTTTCCAAGAAGTAGTTATATCCAGGTTTGCATATAACTACTTCACTCAGAGAAAAATTTTTAATACCTTGTAATGAACAAGGTATCTTTACCTTGGGGAGAAACTCTAAGTAATAAATAAATTTTAAAAGCTGCATCAATAAATCCAACTATTACTCAAAAGCTGTGGTGACATCAGGTTTATGGTGATTCATGAAGATTTTGGGGAGAATTATGGAGAATGAGTAAGAGGACATACAGCTCTCTCAGTTGAGAGTTGCATTGAAAAACAAAGCTACCTCAGTTCAGTTTCATTCCCACAGCAGGAAAATGAGAACCCAGTATTTAACACAAACTGACATTTCCATGGCTGATGTCTTGTAACATGTTAACTAGATCACATTTGAGCATTATTCCAGTGCCTAGAAATGCGGTCAGTAATACTTCTTTCATACTTCCAGAGACCTCTACAAGAATCAATTTTTAAAAAAGTCTACAGCTAACTGAGAAATAAGTCTTTTTCATATGCCTCAGGGCATATAATTGATAATACTTACCCCAAATGGCACTTATTGCAGAAAAATGTAACCAGCTGCACAGCAATGAAAAATCATGATAGGACTTTCTTTTACATACCAGTGCAGCCAGAAACATAACCTGGAAGGTCCCATTGGCCATTAAAAACTGTTCTGACTGTAGTGAGGTCATGTTAGGTCAGCATAGATGCATATATTACTGACATTTGTATAGTAAGTAGACATTAACTTGGAATCAGATGGCTATAACCCACTGGAGATTAAAAATGAGTCTGTGCTTTGTACAGCTGGAAAGGAGAATGCAGGGAACTGGTACACAGAGCTGTAGCTCCCATCCAAGAGGTATTGACAGCAGAAGTCAGAAACCAAAAAATAATAAAAGCAACACCAACCTGGAGACACAAAAAGTCTACCATCCTGCTTCTGGAAAGGCATGGAAAGACAAGTAAAACAAGCCACTAAACTTAAAGGCATTTTTCTTCTTTGGACTGCACATCTCACAATCACTACCAGTAATTTCCTCAGTTTCAAAAAGATGTCCTGGCACCACTGGGAAGGCCTCAACTAATTTGAGTGCAAATATACTCAGCTGAGCAAATTTTCATACAAAATGATTATATAGTCATAATATCATTAGAGGAGATTAAGTAATGGTTAATAGAGTTAAATTAATCGTAGTTAATTTATTAAAGTCTATGAACAATTTTTTCAGCATGGCATCTTCATTTGAAAAGCAACTTGGTCTAGGTATGTAGGAGTGAGGAATGGGAAAATTAAAGCAGAGAAATGTATTGAAGGAAGATGGTGAAGCCTGAGAAATAAATGCTACTAAAATTTGTGGGATTTAATGTTTCAAAAACAAAGTACCATGTAAATCCAAGAGGATGTCTCCAGCCTACAGGTCAGAACGATATAATTTTTGGAGCAGCAAGGATAAACACAGGATATTCCTCAAGCTATATCTCACATGTTGCAGTGCACCTGTTATCAGACTGAATCAATCTACTCCTTGAGCATTTAATAATAACTGGAAACTCTCCAAAAACCAAAAGCAATATGAGTATAATAATATATTGATTTTAGTGTTTTACAGTGCCCCAATTGGTTTCATTTTCTTGGAAAAGGAAACACAGATTTAATATCCTAATTCAGCCAAAAATAGAAGCAACCATTTAATTAATTAAAGTTTGTGTCACTCAATTAAATTATGAGTTTAAAAACCAGCAGACCATTTTTATAGTTTTACAAAGCTATCAGAAATACTTGCTGTAGGCTGAAATTTTTGTAATTTTTGTGTTAGGCTGTTTTTGTTTGTTTGTTTGTTTGGCTTTTTTTAACAAAGAAATCAATTTTGTTGTTATGACTAAAAAAAGTAATAAAAACCCAAACTTTTAAAATGACAGCTTCTGAAAAGAAAAAGTCATGAAACTGGCTTAGAAATATGAATAGCACTAGTTCTGTAAAATCCACAGAAGGTTTAATTTATTCATATCTCTAAGAGATATATCTCATTTTTCACTCAGGCCAGTGACCCTTCCCACATTTCAATTATAGTGTTTATCTATCCGTTTCCCCTTTTTGGGTAGAAAGCATGTCTATAGAAAACTGTAGTGGAAAAGCAGCTACGCTTATGTAATAGCTGACAATTACATCTAAATTATAAGGCATCAATGTGCTTCACTGATTCAAAGCCTGTAGCACGAGCAGGAAGTTTGTGTTATGTGTACAGCATAGAGTGAGCTGCTTACATCAGTGGTTTGGTCCAGAGCAGCAGCACAGTTTTCAAGTCAATATCACATTATTTCTGTTCTCAGAGTGTTTGGGTGTTCATAAATCAGAATCCAGTTGGAGAAAACTAATCTGAAAGATCTGTCACAGGTGCACATCAAATGTGCACCAACACCTTTGGGAATGTACGGGTTTGAACCATTTCATCCTTCCTACAGTTTCAAGGGTAGCTGGGGTGTTCACTCCAGGGGACCAGACTAAATTTAGTCTAGAGGAAAACACCACAGTGAGTTAGGGTAGACGTAAAGGCTTTAGTACCAACTGTTTAGATCTACTGCCAAACTCCTATTGTGCCTAATTACCTGCAAACGTAGTTACAGCCTAAAACTCTGTTGCTTTAATTTAGGGCCATTACTTCTCATTCTAGACAGTAAAACAAATTACTCTCTGAGTAACAAATTCCCTTTCTCTTTTAAAATAACATTTACATACCAGAACACTGTCTTCCCTCAGTCTTCTACAGACATCACAGCCTAATCCTTCACTCATTCAAGACTTTTCTCCTGGTTTTCATCTGGAGCTGCTGTAAGTACTCCACCCGTTTCCAGAGGAGTGGTGCCAGCCTTTATTGGCATAGTGTGAAAGGCAAGGCTTATTTCATGTATTTCACAGAAGATGCTTCTCTTATACTTTCCAATACAAGATCTGCATTTTTCCAGTAAAGAAAATTGACATAATGCTGATTCTTAGTCACTTAAGCTCTCTTAGAAGGCATCCTTTTGTACAAAATTGCCCCACAAGAAGCTGTTCTCTGGTGCATGTCTGTGAAGCTGGTTATTGCTGTCTAAGCACACAGCCTCACACAGTGAGGCCTACATAATTCTCCAGCAGAACTCCGTGAACTCTGCATTTTCTATTTCATGAGAATTTTTCCTTAGAGTTCCTACAATCATTTATCAGTGCTTCATTTCCTAGGAAATGCTGTCATATGTGGACTTCAGAAATAGAAGACAAGTACTTGTGTTGAAAAACTCAATAAATTTCATTCTTGTTTCTACTTGACAAAATTATGTGTCTTAGTCCAAACATAAATGACTGAAACACTCATTTCAAAGTGATATGTGCTTTTTAAAGAGCCTAAATGAAATATTTTTAGTGGGATGTTTACCAGCTTTTAAAGAAATAGCACCAAAATTGATGTGCTTCAGCAAAACGTTTAAATGAGTTGACATTTTCTTATATAAAAATGTACCACATCAGAAAATTTTTGACCAACTACTCTCTGTGTAATATCATGGATAATTTCATTCTGGATATTGATTTGAGAAAATATTATACATTAAGAAAAACCTCAAAGGTTGGTAACCAAGTGGGACTGGTTCTTTAAAATGTGGACAATAGTATTTCCAACTAAGTCTGCATTTCACATAAATAGATCGGAGAGTTTAGAGATAGTACAAGCTGGCCAGTTGTTAAATAATGTGATAATAGGCTACAAATTATCAGTGTCTGAAAAATGGAAAAATGTCACTGAAACAGTTCTTCACTGCAGACTCTATTCAATAAACTTTCTTGGACAAAATTTTAAAAATCTCAGAACACACAAATATCTCAAGGTGTTATTCAATAATGTGAATAAAATTACAATAAAAATGCATGGAACTGATGAAAAATTGAACTTTTTCCCCTTACTCTTGCTCTGTATTTAATTTTCTTAAAACACATTGACGATAGATAATTTCATTCTGATTACTACTTATAGTTTAGAAATCTCAACAAATGCCCTAACAGGGCCTGGATGTTACTCCAAGACCTGCATGTGCTCTCCATATGAAGCAGAAAGGTGGTGGCAACTAAATGATCTCTAGGTGCCATTCCAATGCAACACCAGCGAGTTCCAAGGTAAGAATTTCTGTCTTGGTGTTAAGGTAATTGTGATCTGGGATGTTAAGATGAACATCTGTTAATCATTCTTTAGGGTTCTGTGTAGTAATAGAGTATCCAAAAAATTGTAAGCAGAATTCATTCATCTTATCCTCAAAGCATGGCACAATCATCACTGATTTAAAAACTTTGAACAACTATGTAAGCAAACTTTCATTTCATACATGGATAAAAGTAAACCAGGATTACTTCCTTTTTTTTGTGTGATGACTACTCTGATAATTTTACTAACTCTTTTTGAAAATAAAGCTTAGAATGATATATGTTAATTATGTGTATATATGATTGGCAGAGGGTTTGTTAGCATCATCCATAGTTGCTGGGCACTGCACTTGAGCAGATGGTAATTGTGCACGTGCTCTGAAGCAGTAACCCAGAACACACAGCATAGAATGAAATGTAATTGAATTACTTTCCATGTGTTTCTCTCTCTACTCTCACTGACTGAAAACCTAGAATCACCTTCTTCCCTTTTAAACTCTCTATCCACTTTCCATTTGTCTCACTCTTTCTCAAACACCAAACTGAGCCCAAGATCACGGATTTCACCTGAGACTCGCCTGCCCTAACTTGTGCACTGCTTTCTGGCTATGTACCTTCTTCTGTATATCAACTTACAAGTGAGAGCTGTGTGTCTGCCTCTCTCCATGCAGTGCCTAGCACCATCAGGTCCCAATCTCTATCAGCAATTGTGAAAATCTTTTAATCAAGCTGTAGCTCCAGTACAATTTTTGGAAGGCAAAGCTGCTGCTGTGTGTTAAGCGATGAAACACAGCAAAGTGTTTCTTTACAACCCCTTTGGTATCAGCTTTTTTCTGATCTTTAGCTAGCTTACTATGCATGCAGTATGGGTCTGCTTCTCAATGATGATAATACAGGTTGACAGAACGAATGCTCTAAAAGTAGATGTAGAAAATTCCCTCAAAATCCACCTTCTACAGTGAGCCCTTATCCTGCAGCCTCTGCATAGCATCAAAAGGGCTAAGGGATTTTACAGAAGCCCTGCTTCCATAGCCGAAATATGGGCAAAACTGGGAAATCAAGCAGTTTCAACCTGTGGACTTTACATTATTCCAGGGAATCTGATGAAGGTATGCAAAGAAAATATGCATTTCATCAAGCTTCAATCATCAGCACAAAAGGTCATCCCTCCACTGGGAAATTCCTACAAACTGGATATTATCAGAAAACTTTTGAAATATTGGTGCTTGTTTCCATCTTTGATCAGAGATAAGAGAAAATAAATTCACATACAGAAATCACAAGACCCTACCTATGCCAAGATACAGGTGTTTAAAAGTTCTCTCTATTCTCCTCCCACTCTGTTAGCTGTATTAATTGAGATTCAGGTAACATGGTATAAATAAAAAAAATCTGGATTATGCTAATGTGCTCTAGTGTATGAAAAAATCCATCTGCAAAATTAGGTGATTAAAAACACCTGCTTAGAAATATCAATTTGAAATGCAATTATACATTTGTATTTTTTTACTGACAGTTAAATGTGGCAGTTTATGGAATATATATGATTTTCCTCTTCCAGATTCCTCCCACCAAGTAGAGGAGGTCATCCACCTTTATTGGTAGCATTTGATCTACAGCAATTCACTGTCCTTCAGCAGCATGAAAAGCCTCTAATCAGCTGGCAGTGTGGAGCCCAGCTGGAGAATGCTGTATACAGTGGTGAACATGGTACCTGTTCAGAATGAAAATGTGCTGCTCTATTTGCTTAAAGCTATAGGCAGCAAAGCACGACTCCTTTCATGTTAGTTTGGATTTGATCTTCGGAAAACCAGGGTTCTGAGAATTTGCAGCTCTTGGAAGGTGGCAGTGTTTACAAGAAGATGATTAAAATCACCAAAGATTTGCATGCAACTGTCCTGTCCCCCTACCCTCATATTATTCTTTTGAATAATTCATGAAAATAAAAAATAAACACCTTTGTATAACACCCTGCTTTTCTGACAAAGAAAAGAGCAGAAGATATAAAGAATGCAAACATTTTTTGTGTATAATTTTAACACAGCAGTTGTTGGAAGTCTCCCATAAGCATCTCTTCCCAGGCAGAAATTAGTCACCAGGAAATACATAGACATGATTGTTCACCAGTAAGGACAGGACCCAAGACATACCCTCTATAAATGTTGTGTATGACAATACTGTTGCCTGAAGATGTCTTCATAAATGCATTTAGCAGATCTATCAGATGTGATACTTGACACATTAATTCCTCAAGGCATTGTACAGAAGAATTAATCAACTGTATGCAGAAAGAAAGATACAGACAGCAACTATAAAAAGAAGGCACACACATGCAATTCTTATGTTTTGTGGCTTTTAGCAACTCCAATGAATGCAACCAGATAACAGAAGTTCTCTCAATAAATGCATCCAGGAAACCAATGAAGGTAAGTGAAGCTGTGCAGGAGACACTGCAGCAGCCAGCAGAGAACACCCAGTGGTCAGAAATGAGGATTTGCATTTATATAGCTGATAAAGAAAAAAAACCTGCTAAAACAAAAAAACAGTGCCAAACCCACCAGCTGTGACTAGACCACAGCCATGCAGGCGAGGAAGCAAGGGAGAAAGAGCAAAGACCCAGTCAATAACTTGCATTCAGACATGAGGTAGTGCTGTTGGGCGCTGGGGGCAGGCCACAACCTTCTGGCCCCAGTCATGTGGAAGCTGGTGAGGAAGTGATGAAACACAAAGGAGAAAATCAGCCATCTGTACCGTGTACTAGGCCTACTGCATACTGAAATCTGCCTGTGAAAGTAGGGTGCAAATTCTGCTAAGTTCTACTAACATATCTTGGCCAAGAATAAACCAGAGTAATTTTCCATTTGGAGAGCAAATATCTAGACAAAACATTTCCTTTTCTGCAAAGAAGAAGAGAAAGAAACAGATTTGACAGGGTAACCTGTGCTTTCAACACCTTCCTTATCCACGTCAGCTCTGCCTGGACCCTTTCCCTGAATGGTGCCCCAGAATCTCTCAGAACAGATCTTTGGGCTGCATCTCTGGTTCACAAGCTCATCTGGGTTTCTAACTGAAAAACGTTTTTTGGGAAACTTTCAATACATCAGTATTTTTTTTTTAAGCTGCCTTCTGAAGCAGTATTTATTGATTCATTCAAAGTATATACAGAAAAATAATGAAACAACATGCAGGACCATAAATATTTTTACTTTACATTATTAACCTCTTTTCATTACAGCTACTTACACCTTTGGCTAGGAGAAACATCTGTATATTGTGAGAGACCACAAAGCCCTGTTAGCATTCACAGATATTTCCAGTGCAGTGCTGGGAAAATACTCAGCCCCCTTTCTCCCTTTTCATCACCAGGGCAGGGCTGGGAACTGTAAAATTTTTCTAGAACGTTGGAACCAGGCTAGCAGTACTCCACCCAAATAATAGCTTTCCCATAATTTCCCTTGAAACACCAGGTATTTTCTAGATTATCCTTGCTATTACTGTGAGGGAGATTTTCCCAATAGTCTGTTGCTTTTAACTCTTTACAGGGGAAATATTAGAAAGATAAACTGAGGTACATGAGAGAGAGAGAATAGGGTTGTTTTTTTTTTCAGTCTCCTCATGCTCACATTTTCCATAGTGTCTGTGAATCAGTCAGAGGAAATTGTTATGGAATGTACAAGTAGAAATACTAATGAAAATGTCTTTTACTTAAAAGCAACATACACAAATGCCTAGCAGGGAAGTTCTTGTTCTCTTTATATTTTCTTTTTTCTGCTTTTTTAAAATAATGATCCATAAACTCATGTTTGTCTTTAGAATAGAGCTAAACCCTAAGAAAGAATGACACACCACATATTTTAAATAACTACTGTAATAATCAATTTCATGGGTTCTCCAAGGTTGAGAGCAAATTAACCAATCAACCTCCACTTTAATCAACTCTTAGGTGATTAGGGCAAGTGATTTGCAAGGCAGCATGAACAACACATACCAGCTTGCTGAGTTTTTGCTGACTCGAGAAGCCTTCTGTGTTTGCATAATAGATCTAATAAAGATTGAGAACTACAGCTGTGGAAGGCTGCCCGATATGAAATATTCTGTGAAGGATGTTATGATGATAATCTTTCTACTGCTGCCATACAAATAAGTCAAGTTGTATATATGTTTTGTTTGCACATATGCTCAATTACTGGCTTCTACCTCACAGTGCAGCTTCCCAAAACAGCAATAAAAAACACAGTCTGCCTCTATTTAAATACCTAATATGACTAATCGAGAAATTCTGTTCAATGTCATTTTACTTCTTCCCCAGACAAAGCTCTCCTGACCATCTTAAATGTCCTCCTGAGGAAAAAAAAAACCAAAACAGTCCTGGATGTGAAGTGTCAGGATCCAGTCCTTACCTGGTGACATAGAGAGATGAGAAAGATGAAAGATAGCTGGTGATTCTGTAGCCAGTAAGTGGTTTCACTACGTGCAGCATATTTTCCTGAGAACTTAAGTGCCAGTGTATGCCATATTGTCTCCAAATGCAAGATGGGATGTGGGGGAGAACTATGTCTTTGAATCCTGACAATATAAAAGCATGAAGTCTATGATGCAGTCTAAGTTATCCAGAAGCCTACTATGCTGAACACCTGCAGACTCAGGTGTTTCCCCAAGAAAGATGCAGTTGTACAGGGTTCCTGAGGATTTAGCCAAATAATATTAATATTACTAACAACAACAATTTTCTGGGCACTTTCTCTGGTGAGAACCTGTGCAGATAAATCAAATAATTACATAACTGAATCTAGATATTTTTAAAAGCTGAAACTGCTTGTATCAATGCAATGCCTCAGGTACATATACTCAGTTCCTCCTGCCTGCAGAGACATTGCTGCAATGTAAGAAACACAACTTGCCCTTTTGCTAGAGCCATCTTTTCTCTCCTGGCTTATTGTATCTTCTGCTCCACTAAGTCTTGGCAGGATTTTCTAGTCTCTTCTTGCCTTAGATATATTCTCATAGTCATAGTCTTGTATAAATCAACAACTAGTTGCTGGACAGTCTGAACTCTGGCCCACTTGAGAATGGGAATCTCAGCTACTTTCACAGGCTGCTGTCACTCTGGGACTCACTGAGAAAAACAGCCTGACAATGTGAGATCGTCATGGGGCAGTATTTGTCTGAATTTTCAGACAGTCTCAGGAGAGTCAGTCACTGTAGCTTCTGAAGCTAGACAAGAAACTTTCAGGCCCCAAAGCTGACTAAATCCTCAAGAAGAAGAAATTGTGTTGGGCACCCTAAGGCAGATTCAATAGATGCTCCTTCCCACAGCTGACACAGGAGACCTTCTGGAAGTTACTGCTGCTTAATGTCCAGCCAAACTTTGCATGTGCTGGGGCACTTAGCATTTTTTGACAAAACTGACTTTAGTATCTTGTCAGTATCTTGCAGCCTCTATGGCAGACATAATATACAGCCCAGAGCAGCACCCACAGAAATCAATGAAGGCTCCAAATAGTAGAAAATTAACAAAGGGCTGATATACAATTTTTCAGCCAATAAATGGTTTTTACTCTGTATCCAAGCACCCAAAACATATTTTAAAAAGTAAATTGAGGTTCAGAAAGGTGCAATGCTTCAAGAACCAAAACTGAAGATACGCTGTGCAATGTTACAAGGACAGTGATGCTTTTTCTTCAGGAACTGAAAATCTAAAAAAAAAATTAAAATGCAAGCAACTCTATTAAACTTTCAACTGAAAAATATCTGCCTTTTCACACAAGAAACCAAAGAAAGGCATCCCTTTAAAAGTCACTTTTAAAAAAAAAAGTTTATTTATTTGCAGATTTACATGTATTTATGTTCGGAAGGACTTGTTCTCAGCATTAATCAGATCAACATGCTTGTAAATGTGTATGTTTTTCATAAACTTGGGTGGGCTACTAATCTGTGTAGCCCTAATAAAAAGGACTGCGTGGCAATTAGCTCTAACCCACCCCTATATATAAGCACTATTACATACTGCCAGCAAATTATCGGGACAAGTCATTAGAGTTATAATAACGAGATCTGGAATATATTGAATGTCTGGTTACATAAACACACAATCCAGCACACCCTAGGAAATTAAAGGAAATATTATCCAAAGAAAAATAATCATTATTTCTATTATAATACCTTCATTTTTTCAAATGTTTTTTCATTTTGTCATACAAGACATTTAAAACCAAACTGTGAAATAAGAAATACTAAGTGGCAAAACTTTCAGTAAACTTTAATCTGAGGAACTCAAAAAACAATCCACTTGCAGTGTTTCTCTATTTCAATTTTATGGGCAAGAGCTAAATTTCAACTTATGTTTTGAAAGAGAGAAAAGAGACAGGTACCAGAGCCAGCCTGAAAGCAGCTGGTGCAATGAAATAGCATAGATCCGTAGAAGTCTACAGACTGCTCAAGTGAACAGGCTGCTGCATTTTCATACTGTCTTCAGAGTGGTGTACTACTTGTCAAGAGAACCAAACCAGACCTACTTCCCATCTCTCCTACAAATCCTTGGACACAGAGGTAGGAGAGCCTGTGGTGGGAGGCTCTTGGAAACAGCACCACTGGCTTCCATGCCCAGCTGCCCTCTCAAAGGAGCAAGCCCACAGTCAGCCTGGACCATGGTGGTCACTAGCAGTGTAAAATCAAGACTGGGCTGACATGTCTTTAGGCTGTAGGAAGAACATCATAGGAATAATGCTCAAGGCACTTGGCAGTGACCCAGAGGAAAGGAAGAGCCTACATATCAGCATGAGAAATTACTCGTCAGCACAGTAAGCGCTCACAGCACTCTCAGGGTTAATCAATTTATACTTTACGCAAATCACAGATGAACCTGTCGCCTGTTTGCTGGCACCGTGGTCTTTAGGAGTCTGTCTGCTACTGGATTATTTTAACATTCTTGTGAGTCTTGTGACCCCATAAAGTCAGGGCAGTGTTGCTCAGTTTCAAGCCACACCTGAGCTCCGGAGCACTGCAGAAGCACGAAGGAATGAACCTTTCAGCATCCATGTACCACTAGCTTACCAGCCTGTAGTCGTCTTGTACACACAGAACTGCTCATTTGTTATAGCTCTACTAAAAGTGACCTATATGAAAACACCAGATTTCATACAACCAGCATGTGCAAGTACAGAGAAGCCAGTATCTTTTAAAATACATCTGGAAACAAAAAAATTTAACACCATAGTTTTGCTACTTATTTACTGTATTTTGAATTAAAGCAATGTATGAACTTGTATCAAGCCATTTGCTTTATTTCTACTTATAAGCTATATTTCCTAGTTATTGGAACCTTTCATTATTTTGAACAATACTGAAAAAAGGAAATACTGGTCTCAGTGAGGAGTTTTGATAACAGAGCTGAACTCTGCAGCTAGACAGAGAGCATAATAATTTGCTCTGCATACAAACTTGCCATTGAATCCCAGTTATCTTCAGAAGCTCCACTAATAAGGCAAGGCCACAAGCCATGGCTCAACACCCAATTGAAAGTTTGGCCTTTGTTCTCACAGTAGAGGAACTTTATTCTTTCATTGAAGATGGCCAGGTCTTGGCTTCTGTCCTGAAGAGGTGTAATTCACCAGGGAAGTTTGCTGTTTCTGCATGTTCCTGGTACCTGCTCACATATGTAAAGATAAGCATGTGCCTAGTCTCTGCAAGCCTTGAAACCTATTTTATCTGCCACAAGAGAGCAACATTCAGTCCTTATTAAGTAATGGGTTTTTTCAAATGTAAAAAGCTTTTAATTGCATAAATATTTTTTTTTTTTTCCAACTTTACCATACATAAAGGAAACTAGCCAGAAGTCTTTTTCTGGGACTGAAGGAATAAAGGTCAAACGTTTCCTTTAATTCTAGTCTTTGACACATAGAATTTAAAACATGGCCAAGAAACTACACATCTGGCACCTTTGTTCTTACCGTATTAATCTCTTCCCATCCAGTATGAGGCTTGAGTTAATGAATCACTGGTGCTGGATATGATCCTCAGGGAAGTTTTGAATTTACTGTGCTGTGTTTTATATTGATGGCGTGGTGCTGCAGAACTAAAACAGACACCTGCCCTGGCCCAAAGGCATGTCTTTCACATGATTCAACTAATAAAATTATATGAATAGGAATTTATTACTGAATTTTATGAACACTAAAGTCACTGTTTATATAGTCCAAGGCTGGTCTAATCCTTAAGACACTACAGTATATTATGTTGCAGTGTTCTGCCAAATAAACTGAGCTGGCTGTGAATTAGCCTGGGTACCAAAAAGAATATGACCATATTAGCATCCTGTTCCAGTAATACATGGCACACCAATCTACCTTTTCCTAAGCTAATATATCAGCTAAAATTATTTCAATGGCAAGTTACTCTGATCAAATTACTACTATTTTTATTTGATCAGTTGCACTCAACATTCGGTGATTGGTCTGATCAGGCACCAAGACTAGAGACACCCTTCCAAAACTGTTATTTCTCACCTAGGCCAGGCAATTTTCTCAGAACTACCCAGAAGAAGGGATTAAATAGGTTATTTGATCTGCTTCCTCTCTTGTGAGCAGCCTGGCATAGGCCTGAGGGAGAGCAGCGAGCTCAGGAATGCTGATGAGGTTCTACATTTATCTTCCTGATGGAGAGGTTGTTTCTCTAGTCTCTTCCTTTCACACGGTTTCTGCCTTTTCAGTCCTCTTGTACTACTTGTGCTCAGCCAAGGTACCGGTACAGACTGTGATCTCACTCTGAGCTCTGGGCTCCAGGGCGTTCTGTGCTTGGCCATGTGCAGCAAGGCTGCTCCGGGGCTCCTGCCCCGGCTGAACAAGCAGGGCTGGCTGTGTGAAGTAAGGGACTGTGCCCTCTTTCCCCTTTGCAGCTGACCTGCTGCTGCTAACTGGACAGGGGGATATCCCCGCTGCCTGGATCCAAACAAAGTGAGTCTGAAGGAAACAGTCTATCTCTTATCCTCATGGGGAAGAGGAAGGGTTTCATCATGGAACTCACCCTATTCTCATGGACAATCCCTTTTGTGTCCTTTACAACAGAATACGGGAACTCAATGCAAGCAGATTTCTAGATAATGATACCAATTCAAATATATTTTATTAGCATTCCCCCACATATTTAGTCAACAGCTTTGTGAAGCCAAAGTTGAACGATGCTACAATTTCAGAGAGAAAGCAAAAGAGTCAGGAAGATACATAAACTGGCTTAGCATAAGTGGAAACAACATACAAAACTCCTTAAAAACTGCTGCTTTTACAGCTCCAAATCAGTGTCTGTTGAAATTACTGCTTCCTGCATCAGTCCTTCCTTGCTGAAGACTTTCAAGGCACTTACCCATTCTTGGCACTCTTCAAGATCTCCCAAATCATTATTTTAGTTACTAACTTAGGAGAGACGATTAGCAACTCATTGTCACTAATCTATGTTTGTCTTAACAACTCAACACCATTTCTAGTCTTTATTACAGTCTATAAATGGAAAATTAATGAGAAGTGTTCAAATTGCCACACTAAATTTACTAAAAAATGAAAATATCAACATATCAGCTCCAGAGAAAAATGGCTCAGAGGGGATCTGACAAGGGCTGGAAGATAAAGTTTAAGAAATAAACCCCTATTTAGAAAAAAATAGATGCAATTTAAAAATCTTAATTACTTCTCTATTATATTTATTACAAGAAAACAATTTATAGTTTCTCATACTTACTGAATATTTTTCTCAATAAACAATATAAATTTATCACAATAATTAAAATATTTATTCTAAATTATTTTTTCAAAGTCTAGCCTTCCTTCCTTCTCTCATACTCCTTTGCTTTTTTTGTGAGGATAACAGGGTGTGTAAATCAGAATATTGATGTGAGCCATGCCTTCTCTATATATGTAAACTATGTTTCTTACTCCCTTTGAACTTTCGTCCTATCTAGTACAGGAAATTATAGCTACAAGAAACTCAAAGTTTTGGTTTATTAATGCCCCTGATGACTTCATCAATTAGTCTCCATGATAGTAGGATGATCTTATGTCACTAAATTTAAGCAGGAAGGGATTTTTTTCAGAGGTAAGCAACCATAAAGCAATCAAGGCATCTGGTCTCAGTTAAAAGCCAGCAGTTTCCCATCTCCTTTATAATGCTAGGACAACTGCTTCAGGAAAGTCCTTTTAATTTCTAAAACATATGATGCTCAGCTCCATTTGTATCAGTATTCCCTCTAAAGAGAAATAGTCCTTTTTCTTTTCCAGTCTTTCCTTCCAGCAGAAAGAACATTATATGAGGCTGAATAAATCAAGGGTTTTTTTTCTTCTCTTGTGGAACAGTATATAAGTTTCCCTGTTCATCCCAGTAAACTTTTTCTGTTACACCTTGGAATCATCTTTCTTTCCTAAGAGACCAATGTGCTCATCATTCCAAAAGAAATCTCCAACATTATCAGTGTTGCCTACATGAATTTTTTTCCAGACACGTCCTCAGACCACACCTTTTCCACAGCTGTGTTCACTGGTGATTCATAACTCTACTGTGATCACCTAAAAGGCCCAGAATTTTCCTTCCCCATTGTTTCAATTTGTACTACTTCTAGATTATATTATGAACTGCTGCTTCACAACTTGAACAATTAATCCCACCTCTACAGACCATAATCCAGTCCTCTTGTGACATTCTTAACCTCCTGCTTTTAGGAATCCCTTATCCACTTCTCATCAAGTGTCATTAGCTTGTGTCTATTTCCTGTGTCCGGGTCATTTAAAAAAATATTAATATTAGTCCTAAGAGTGGCCCTTGGGGGACTTTACTGTTGCCTTCCTTCCCCTTTCAGCATAACCCTCTGTCTCTTCTTTTTAGCCAGTGCCTTATTCACTTCACAGTTTTTGCTCTAATCCCCGTCTCACCTGCCTTCACCAATAATTTCCCAGGTGGCACCAAATGCTGTACTGAAGGCCAGAAGGATTAGAACTACCACATTTCCCTTGTCTTCAAACAAGCTATTAGACAAATCTGGGAAACAAGGGTTGAATTTAGATAAAAATCCCAGTAAGAAATAGGCCCTGCACCAAAGGGAATATCAGGAAAGAAAATGCTAATGTCAGGGAGAAAAAATGTAGACATCAGGATGCCTTTGGCCTTTGGACAAAATAGGTGCCATTTAGAATTTCTTGGAACGACTTTTGAAAAGAAAGAGTACAGTAAGAATGTTAGCTCCTAAGTGATTTTTTTCTTTTTTTTCAGGATAAGTGAAGAGGATTCTGATGTGTAGAGAAATAAGCTGAGAGAGATACTCCCTATGAACAGTCCTGGGTAATTGTGCTGCAGAGTCTGATGACAAGTGAGAGTTGAGTCACTTGTGTTTCAGGCAGCAGCACCAGCCTTTTTTGATGCATGGATCACTAATAGTGATGAAGTAATTATCCATGTGTGTGACATGGTTATATTACTAAATGAAGCTAATTGAGGTGCCTCTTCTCTCCTTTGCTCCTCAGCTCCTGAGTCTTCCAAGTGTATCCAACAAATCTTCTGATAGAAGCACAGCCTCACAGACTGTGACACACACACACATACAGTGTCAGCTACAGTGGAGGGCATGCTTTGAATCCAGATAACTCATACATGCATCTCAGCCACATTTTTTTCCCTGCCACTGATTTATTCACACAAGTATTGGAGAAATTACCCTTGGTTTTCAATGTGGACTTCTTGATCTCATATGATTTAGATTAAAAGTCATTTAAATTATCAAAGCAAATTCTTACGCTTGTTTATGCCATTGGTGAATGGATAAGTTCTTTGCCAAGTATGACATCAATTACTCCATCACAGGCTTTAAAATGGACTTCTGAAAAAAAGACAAAAATCAAAAGCAACCAAAAAATGTTTGAATTGACACTTCTGTTGCTGCACATTTCAGTCAATTTAAGCACAAAATTTAAATTTAAATTTAAAATCTAAATTCTCTTTGAAAAGTAACAGGTAATTTTTACATTGTACTCAGTCCACTTCAAATCCGCACAAAAACTTACTTGGCCATATACTCAAGTTAAAAAGAAATGTACATTTGTTTTTAGCTGTTAAGAGTGTTTTTTCTTTTCAATAGCAGGTTCAGAGGATTAATATGAAAATAAAGCCTTTCCCATCAGCTTGTGCAGACAATAGAGCAGCATAGGATATTATGATCTGCAAATGATGTGAATTCATGTATTTTACATGCTACAAGTGGGAACTTCATTTAAGACTTGAGCAAATTGGCATGGCAGGGGCAGCAGGAAGGTAGCTCAAGGGAGGAATCCTAAAGAGCAGCCCAGTAACACAGAGTGGCCCCAACCTTTTTTTCTGGCCTCAAGAACAAAATAACAGATGTCAAGATCCTTTGTTATAGTCCTGTTGTGGCCTGCCTATAGATTGGGATATTTGAATTTCATTTCGCTGCCTCCACTAAGAGTTTCTTTGAAAGCCTGGTGACATTGGCTTTTGTGTAGGTGAGGTGGATTTCCTCTATAGTTCGTGTTGGCACAGTAGCACTTGAAATGCAAAACACAAACATTTTCTTAACAGTGCTAAATATCCTCATTATTCAAAGGCATGGAAACAGGCCAGAAACTGGTCAGATTACCAGTGAACCATTTAAGCTAGCTGTACAAAAGTAGGTATTATAACATGTGAGAAGGTACAGAGAAAAGTGACAACTCTGTTGACTGAAGGAACAAAAGCAGCGACAGTATAGATAGTTTATAGTGCTTAATCCCTATAATCTGAAAGGTGAGAAAGGATCAAGGAGACTGTATTAACTGAAGTATATCTGATTTTAAGGTTATGGTTGCTGCTAAGACATAATCAAGCACACATTTTAGAACAGTGTGTAAAACGGAAAGGAATAATTTCATACCTGACACTGGAATTAGTTATTCCAGAAAAAATAATGTATCACATGCTGCCTATACAAAAAATGGTGCAGAGGCAGGGAACATAGGGTTCTCCTGCATCCTTCAAAAGACAACTACTACCATTTTAAATAAAATAACATTAAAAAAAAATGAGCCTCAATGGGCTGAAGAGCCTTTTCTCATTCCGACATTCCTGATGTTCTTCATAATGGGCCTTTTTTTAAACATTACCCCCTCAATTAACTCATAATTGCTGTCCATGCCATATGAATTATGCAGCATTTGATGTAAATTCAGATTCCCTGGCAGTGAACAAATCTAAGGGCATTTCAGAACTTGGTGTAATTACAAAAGTAATCCCTTTAGAGCGAGAAAGAAAATTAGTATCATCTTTTTTCATCCTGGTTGGTACTCCTGTGCTAAGTTGCCTTTGGGCTGCCATGAAAGTGCATGGATTGGGTCTGGCTGAGATGGAACGCATTTTCCCCACTGCAGCCCTTGCAGAGCTGTGCTCCACTGGTGGCTAGAAAGGTGTTTCTAACACACAGTGTTTTGGCCCCTGCTGAGCAGGACTGGCACAGCATCAGGGCTGTCTCTCCAAGAGTTACCCCTTACCAATAGGCTGAGGGTGGGCAGCAGCTGGGGAGGAGACAAAGCCAGGAGAGCTGACCCAAACTGACAAAATGCAATAAAAGCTCAGAGAAAGAAGGAGGTGAGGGGCATTTGTTTTTACAACATTTGTCTTCCAGAGCAACCACTATGCATACTGAAACTCAGCTTCCTGGAAAGGGGTTGTACATTGTCTGCTGATGAGAAATAGAGAATAAATATTTTGTTTTCCTTTGCTTCTGCTGAGGAGGGGAGTGATAGAAAGGCTTGGTGTACACCTGGCATCCAGCCAAGATCAGCCCACCACAGTGCAATTGCAAGGAAGATCCTAAATTGGGGTAAATGAGCACAGGTCAGGAGAAATTAAGGGATCTAGCCCAGTTTACAACAGTGATACATGTCACTCCAATTTCTTCTCAGATTTTATCCTTGGTGAGTTCTTCACTGAAACTCTCACTGAACTGGAGTCTGAGTGAAAAATATTACTGGGGAAAAAAAAGCAAAATAAGTCTTGCAATGTACTATGCTCTGAATAATTCAACTGTTGAAAGAGTCAACATTTATCTAAAATAAGAGGAACAGGGGCAGTGAATTAGTGCATTTAAATATATGGCAACTTTTAGAACAGTGGACAAAGGAGTAAGACAAGAGGCAATGGGAAGAACTGATGCATAGGAAGTTCCACCAGAATATGACAAAGAACTTTACTGTTTGAATGACTGTGCACTGGAACTGATTGTATACCAAGGGTGTGAAGTCAAACTGTCTGGATGAAATCCTGTGCAGTGCGTTCTAGGATGACCCTGCCCGAGCAGGGAGGTTGGGCCAAATGACCCAAGGTAGTCCTGACTTTCTCCTTCAGTCTCTGTTAGTTCTATGAATATTTCTCTAGCTTGTTATGTTTGTTTCTGGAATCAGACTTACAAGAGAATAAATAAAATATGCTAGGAGGGAGTCTGGATTCTAAGCAATTTCTAATGCTCCTGGAAACTAACAGACTCTCAACAAATGTAAAAAAATACAATAAGATTTATGTGCATCAAAATTTTTCAATGTACATAGCAATTTTTCTGAAAATGTTCTTAGGCTGGGAATATATCTGATCAGCAAAAATCCAGATGTTTACTATGTTGGCCAGACAAAAAACTCAGCATACTGATAGCCCTGATATTAAGGTGATTGGTGAGAATTTTCACTAAATACAAGATGAGAGAAAGCAAACTAAGTAAGATAAGGTGCTCAGGGTTGACTTCCATATGCATTTCTTAGCTAATGTGCTATTTACAATTTAGAGAGAAGCAAATCTACCTCTCTAAATCTGCAGATTGGGGTGGGGTGTGTTGCCAGGGTTGGGGAGACCCTAGTGAAGCAGCAACAAGAAATGCTTGGAGGAGCTGAAAAAGCAGGAATAGAGAGAAGACAAAAAGCAAGGACGGGAGACAAGATAACAAGAAGATACTATGACCAGTAGTATAGGTGGATTGCATGCCAAATTAACAGTTCTTAATCTCAAATACAGACATGCCTAAAGAGTCAGGTGAACGAAAGTCTATTAAGAATCTCTCCAAACATGTTTTTCTCTTAGATTAATTAAATAACATTATCATCAACATATATAAATATAATTCCTTTCTTTAACTACTCCAACCTGGCTGCAGCTCAGATTCAGTGATACAATGACATTTTTATCTTCCTAATCTATTTAACATATATGTGCTATAACCAGTACAATTACAAGAAAAAATCTTTGAAATACATCAAGCACACCAATACAACTGATAAGACTGTGATTTTCAGCAATTTTGCTATTGTGTTTGCTGCCCTTGATCACTCCAAGAAACTTCTGAAGCTGCACAAGGAAGAGTGAAGAAGGGCTATAAGCCATGAAGTACCTCTGTTTAACATCCTGCTATTGACCCTGCTGTCAGGGCTGTTTATGCAGCCCTTCTGATGGATTACCTGAGTATATTATGATCTTTATTGCAAGGAATGTATGAAATACAAAAGTGGGACTATTTCTCCTGTACAGAACAAAGGTGAGCACCAAGAAAGACTATGTGATTTTCCTCAGACAACTAAAAAAAAAAAAAAAGAAATAAGTGAGTGAAATCATGGATACTTAATTCAGCATGGCCAAATATAAGCTTCCTCCTCTACAACAGAAGATAAAAAATTCTGCCTCCAGTTTTAACCTGACAATCACATTCATTTAGCTTTGGGGGGGGGGGGAAGAATCCAGTTCCTTTCTCAATGTACTGTAAACACAGAACTTTTTGCTGAGATAAAGAACTGGAGAATCAAACTGAATAGATTCTAAATTCCACACAATATTAAAATTAATGCTACCACTATGCCCCACCTTTAGTATTTCTGGCTTCTGGTGGTATTTCCTGACTGTCTATAAAGGGAATCATTAATATTATCCCTGCTTTGCTGCTTCTTTGTCTGCCCCTCCCCCCTCCTTTTCTCTCTTTATATGGAGACAAGCGCCATAGTCTCTACTGAAAACTGAAGTATAACCATCTAATTGTTAATCAGCCTGTAGAGAGTGGCTGATAAAGCAAAATGCCATGATGACTTCCACTTGAGAGTGTAAAAAATTAGGTAAAATTTATCTTTGGTGTACACTTACCATAACTTTTCTTTCTGGATACTCAGAGTCCTAAACCCATAAATGTCCTTCCTTTTCAACAGGCATTATTACAAATTTGAAGTCAATTGATGGCTTGCATTGACTTGAACAGGACAACAGTTAAATGATGTGCCCACGATCATACTGAAAGTCTGTATGAGGATGAGGAAGACTTTATTAGCTGTATACATTAACATTTTTCTCTCTGGCTATGATAGCTCTAAAATTTATTATCATTTCCCTAGGTAGTGCCCTGTACTGCTAGCCTGAAACTATCTGAAGCAAAATTATTTGCTTTCAGAGTTTTTTAAGTATCCTAAAAAGATTATGGAGTCTGACTTTATTTTCTGACACTTGGAAATAAAGTTGCATTGCTACTGAAACAAAATTCAAGAGTAATTATGTTTCTGTCTAAATATTTGTCAGTAAAGCTTTTTATTCCGCCTCCTCTTCAAAGTCTGCTACATTCAAAATAGTTAGTCACACCACAGAGCACAGAGATTCCTTTCTGAACATTAACCATCCAATCCAGCTTTTTTTAGAAGCCACCAAGAAAACGGTGACCCCTTCCACACACATATAATACAGACAGTCACTCATGCATTAACAGCCATAAACCCCCAAAGGTCGTTTCCATGACAACCCCAGGGTCCTTAATGACCCTGACAGTTCAATGATTTTGTTTTGTTTGAGAGTGAAGGAATAATAAGTCTTCTCCCATCACCCCCTACCCCCTCCACTGCACTGATATGCTGTTCATTATCTGATGCCAGGCTCAGCCCTGGAGACAGAGCGGCAGCCAGCTCTGAAAGACAAGAGCCTCGCTGCAGACAAAGAGCATCGAAGGAGCTGAGCGTGCTCAGCATACTGCAGCAGCACCAGCCTCATTAATTCCATCACTAGCCCAATGAGTTTAAGCAAGTGCCACGGGTATTACAATAGTTTGTAGCAATATGTTGCATAAGTGAGCCCCAAATCACTGTACAGTTATTTAGAAAGTACATTTTGCATACCACTAGCAGGAGTGCTTCTATTAATGATGTGTACCAGAAACACAATAAGACATTGCAGCTAGTCTGCAGCAAGACCTATAATTTTAATGGCATGATGAATAAGGCAATTAATGTACTTCAATCTATTTCCCATATGTATCATATTTAACTTCAGAGAATTAAAGAGATATCCAAGAGAAAGAAGTGTAATAGTGCATCACTAAATGGATAGGCTACTCCTAATTCTTTGAATGCACGTTTCTTAGCACTGCACATCAGCTGAACCTTCTATTCTTTAATTAGAAATCAGCTACAGGCATATGCAGACTTCCATTCCCAATATTAAATACAGTCTTCATTAAATGCTATAGAAAATGGCTCGTTGATCCAATGTCATTCTTTATGAAATTCCACTAAAAGCCACTTCCATTGTTTATGTGAAACTATATCCATTCATTTGATCCCAGTCCAGCATTACCTCGCCATAACTACGGTCTTACTAGTGCCATATTAAACCAGCTCTTTGGTGACTTGTTTTATGGATGGATGAATCTCAATTGCCTTCGTTTTCCTTCACTCCATAGATTAACTGTGCATTGAACATAAATGGTATAAATTATGGCTTCCAAAAGGTTTCTCTAAGCAGTATCAGTGGCCATGGGCCTTACAGCTTTCAGAGTCACTGCAAGTTGCAACTGTGTGGGGAGACCACAGTTGTGTCTTCCTCTTCCTGCTTATACAGAGACCTCAAGGCAGTATCCTGGGACTAAAACACTCAGTACAGCTGAGAGGTCCCTGTCTTTATAGGTGGATATGCTACTGTTAGAGTAGTTATGTACCTGCAACATAAGAGGTGGCTCAACCTTTCTAATGAGAGTGAGAAGGCTTTAATGTGCTTTAGGTCAAATAATAACAATTTTGCTGTAATCAACTTTAGCATATAACATTCAATTCCTTGACCTAGAGAAGTGCTTAACTTCAGATGGATTTAGGAGGAACATGCTATGGCACAACCCCCTCAGGGTTCACACATCCTTAGAACACAGGCCCCATAAGGCATCCATCCAGAAGAACTGTCCCTAACTCTTTAGTTCAATGCCCTGGAATTTATTAAAAAAAATATTTTAGACAAAGGAATATTCCCAGAGAAACCATCTCCCTCAGTACTTGAATTCAATGAGCTGCTTGAATTTTTGCTGCTATTTGTATGTTACATTCAGTCGTTATTTGGGGAAAGTTACTCAGTATTTCTGGGATAAAAAAATATGAATTCTTTCTTTATTCTGAATAGTAGAATCTAATATGAATGAAACTACTTACAGAGGAAGTCAGAGATAGGACTGTAGCACAGGCACTAGACCCTTCTGCTCTTTCCTAGCACTCAATTTCCACTCCCTCAAATATAATGATATGCTTTTTAATCTTGCCTATACTCAGTTTATTCCTCTTCACTGCAACCTAAAGCAAGGTCACTGGGAAGTCAGAGACAACACAGCAAGTCCAAGTCTCATGCAGGAAAGAAGAGAGATTTAAAGAAAAAAATGTAGCATCTTGCTTCTACAGTTAATCATTCCCAGCAGCATGTCTTGATTGTACACTACAAAGATAATCCAAACTATCAGTTACAGCCACATTACAGCCTATGTACTCCCCAAATATGACATTTCCTCCTGCATGCCATTCATGTTTCTCCTCATGTTGGCAGAATTTCCCAGGTTCTGCAGAGCTTCCCCACAGAGTGCTGTACATGCCTTCCTAAGCAAGCCCTTTGCTCTCAGTTTCATTACCATGTTCCATGCATACCCCACGTTATGCAGAAGTGGTCTTGGTCTGATAGCAATTAAACACGCCCAGAGGCCTGGATTCTCTCTTCGAGTGCACATACAGCTCTCATTAATGTTAATGCACCTTATCACAAGGAGAAGCAGGGAGATCCGTAAAAGTACCTAACCTGGGGAAAATCTGGCTGGGAAGCAAAATGATGTTGTGTGCAGGCACACATAGGATGTAGTTCTCCATTTCAATCTAGTTTTCATTAACAGTGGAAAGCCTCCAATCCCACAGGCAAAGAAATTAGGCACCTAAAGTGTCAAGATTCTTATACATCCTCCAAATGTAACTACGCTCTGTTTCTGCCCTGCTAACAGTACAGCATAGTCAGATATAAAACAGTGTATAGTCCTGTAGAAATTTTGAGATTTTTTGTTATTTTTCCCACAACCAGAGACACTCAGAGAGCCTGAAGACGATTAGGATCCTACTGAAATCTCTCATCAAAAAATGTGCAACCTAAGTGTCTCTTCCCTAGTAAGTTTAGACATAAAACAGGAAAGACAGACAAAAAAAGTGGTTATCTCCATTTCACACACTAGCAGAAGAGGCATAAAGACGAAGTTACTTTCCCAAGTTTACAGCAAGAAGAAGCAGAAACAGACAGCAAATTTCCTGAAATCTATCCCAACTCTTTTACTACACCAATGTCTTCCTCCAAATCGGAAAGCTTCATCTCCCATCTCATTCACTTCAACAGTTCATGAAACAAAATTCATCCAACAGGATTTTTTGTGGTATTTCCTCTTTCTTACATTTCATCCTCTTAAAGGCATGTGGCACATAGTAAAAGACAACACTTCAAATTCCTTTTCCAGCAGGGAACAAAAGACTCTCATGGGACCAGGTTCTACTACCTTGGGGAGAGATGCTCCACCTAGAAAGTGAAAAGTTGACCCAATATACAGGATGTCCCCCCAGCTTTTACTTCTGTTTATAAAACAGAAGTAAATTTTTAAAGTTGTTATTGTACACAGATACGTACTAAACTAGCATGGTGCAGAAAGAAGAGAAGAAAAAATGTTATTTAAATTGAATGAACATACAGGATTTGGGAGCGGATCATCCTGATTCCCATCACATGGCACGTACATAGCAACCAGGGGATCAGGCCCAGCCAGCATGAGTTCACAAAGACAAGTCCCTCTTGACCAACCTGATTGCCTTCTGTGACAAAATAACTCACTTTGGGGATGAGCAAAGAGCTGTGCATGTTGTCCACCTGAACCTGAGTAAGGCTTTTTGATACCTTCTCCCAGTTTTCTCCTGGAGAAACTGGCTGCTTACTCATGGCTTGGGCATGTGCTCTGTTCCCTGGATAAAAATCTGCCAGTGTGGCTGGGCCCAGAGAGTGGAGGGAATGGAGTTATATCCAGCTCATGGCTGGCCACCACTCACGTTCCCCAAGGCTCAGTATCAGTGTCAGTCCTGTTTAATATCTGTATCTATGATCTGGATGAGGGGATTGAGTTTGCAAACAACAGTGAGTTGGGTGGGAATGTTGATCTGACTCTCTAGAACTACTTTCTAGAATGAAAGAAGGGTGCACTGAGGTGGGTATTGGTCTCTTCTTCCACATAACAAAAAAAAAGAGACAGAAAAAGAGAAACCAGCCTCACATTGTGCTAAGGAGACTTAGATTAGATATTCTGAAAGGGTTGTCAAGAATTGGAACAGGCTGCACAGGGAAATGGTGGAGTCACCCTGCCCAGACGCATTTAAAAGATGTGTAGATGCAGCACTTAGAGACATGGTTTAGTGGTGGACTTAGAAGCATTAGGTTTATGGTTGGACTTGAGGATCTGAAAGGTATTTCCCAACCCTAATGATTCTATGATTCTCTGAGGCACATCTGAATATTCATGAGGCAAGCCTTTCCCATGAGAACATTAGTAATGAGGGGAAAAACTTCAGCAATTCAGTGTCTGCACACCATGATTCATCCCTCCAAACACCACAGCTGTTAAGTACAATTTTGTTAATTTATTTCGAAAACTTAGAATTTCAAGTTTTCACATATATACTGACTTGTGAAATAAAATTGCCATGAAGTAAAGATTTTAATGACTAGAACAAGTCACTTCAACTGAGCTTCTAAAAAGTGTGTCCTAAATGGCTGAGGTGATATGAAGCATACTTAGGATTACAAAACATTTTAAGACAGCCACATGGGCAATGATTCAACGTAAGGATAAGTGTAAGGGAGTGTTAACTAAGCATAGGTAATTATTTACATTAATGTAGTATCTCTCTTTGCAGATATAAAATCAATGTGTGTTGAACGAGAGAGAGAAATTTCTTGAATTAGTATAATTTAAGAGCCATTTGAAACTCAGAAATATGCATTACCTTTTTTTTCCCCGATGGCACTGCTCATAGCTATAATTTCCATGGCAATGAAAAGAAAGGCATCTGAAATGAAAGTGTTAGAATAACAAGCCTTTTCCATTTCACTGTTAAGAGCAGGACAATAACTGCTAAAGTTCAGAAACAGCAGACCCGAAAAAACATTATTTTTATCACCTGCATTGCTAAAATGTAATCTGTGGCAATTTGCCCAGGCCTCCTGAGGTTGAATCAGAAGATACTGCTGTTCTTCCTCCCAGTACTTGTTGTTTGTGCTAGTCTGGGCACAGTTTGATGTCAAAAAACAGGCTTCTACTGCCAAGAGGACAGGTATTTAATGCTGGAATAAAATACACCGAACCACAGCAACCTCAAGATTTGATGCTCTACTTCCTTATACTGGAATTATCACGAAACTTGGACATATACTGTACATTTTTTTACCAGCTAAAGTTGTTTTACATTATTTGTAGAATCATTATTAAGTTATAGATGATTTCTTCAGGTTCTGCAACTAATGACAAGCAAGTGTTCTTTTCCCCATACAACAAAATTATTCACAATCAAATCCTAGTGCTTGTGCACAGTACAAAAAGAAAGTACCAGCAGAAGAATAATGTTCTTGGCAAAGGTAAAGCAGAAGGTGTTATGTGCTGCAAATTCCAGGAATCTGCTTTACCAAAGCCATTTTGACATTCTGGAGGACAGGTTTTTAGAGGTTCTAGGTGTTGTTTTCAAAGGATGTAAGCAAATACATGTCTGCTTTCTACAAAGATCAATAGCTGTATTGCATAAAAACCCCAGTTGAAGGCAAAGCATTCCCAAGGTGACACAGACAAGTCAATAATGTGTTAGAATTTCCAATTTTCATCGGTTTTGACACTGTTTTGAGACCTTTACTTTCTTCTGAGTCGGACACAACATGGTGCTGACCTGCTCTCTTAAACCAGTTTATGGAAAGCACAAAACCTTACCTAAAAAGCATGGAAATTTCTCAGATGTGAGGGATCATGCTTGGTACAGACATCTTTCCTTAAGCAACCCTTGCTAAGCATCACTAACCTTGAGTGTGCACTGCAGCAGCTACAAGGAGTAACATGCTACGGACACAGCTGCACTGACACCCTCTGACTAACCGGAACACAGGGACCCAGCTCTGCTTCTGCTTTGTCAAACCAGAGCCAGAAACACTAATAAGGATTTTGCAATTGGTTTCAGCAAGAATAGTTTCTCACTGGGTGAACACTCGTAAGCTTTTCTGATCAAGTTGTCTGTGGCTACCTTACTGATTCATCCCCAGAGAAGTAATTTAGATTTTCACTTTCCACATCAGGCAAGGAAAACTGTATATTTTATACATTTATTTTCTTTCCATTTTCTAGCTGATATCTTGTTTGGGCTGCTTCTTTTGGGAGCAATAATGGTAACCCTACATGTTAATAAATATTAGTTAAGTAACAAAATATGAAGGTGTGAGTTCTAAAAAGCAAGAGTTTTAAAAAGTAATTGCTTTCAATTTTTGGGCTTTATGTGACAGAAAATTTTGATAACTTGCCACACAGACTTAGTTTGAACACAACAAACCTTTTCATCATTTTGCAAGTAGTTGTAAGACAGCACTCATGGCAGCATAACACTAGAAATTAAGAGGCAGATAGCAAGCTGAAGAAGCACTAATAAATCTGACTTAGATGCAGAATCTTCTCTATTGAAACTTTTTTTTTTTTTAACTTTCTTCTCACTCTGGTGCTCCACAGCACAGCTGAACCTTTTTTTCTCGTACTGTGTTTTCTGAACAGGTATGCTAAAATATATCATCTTTTGAAACAGGGCATCCAGGATTTCAGATAATATGATCAGCCTTTTTAGATTTTTTATAAAATGCATAAAAACATACTTTCTAGTGCAGAAAGTGCCTGCATTTAATTCTCTATCTATTAATCTATATGTTCCCTTAGGAACAAAATTTTGGTAGCAAACATTTTGGCTAAAAGAGTCTCAGATTAGTCCACCTATTCTGCTATACCAGGACTAAATTTACTGTTTCCATTAGCCCTTGAAGACTGCAGTGTCCTGCTACCAATTGCCATCCTGAGTGTGTTTTGTAAGCAAGGCCACGCTACACTTGTGGACCAAATGGTGTATGCCAAATGATTATGCAGGCCTTGAGGCACTCTGAGTGCATAAACATTTACACTACAACAGATCTTTGGCCAAGTGGCCAAGTAATTGATTACAGGACTATGAATGTCACTGGATTTTATTTATAAAAATCCTATGGCATTGGCTCTACTTCGTGCAGAACTAGTACCGGCAATTTTTAAAAGTAGGATACTCTTAGGTGAATTCAGAAGTTAGCAGTCCTTGCAGAAAATTGTGGAGAACAAATTGGAGCAGGTCTCACCCTGGCCACCACTTCTTCTGGATTCAGAATATCTGACAATTAGGCAAATGCATTATGAAGGCTTCCTGTTTCACTATAACATAAGTGAACATGAGGAGGTCTTTCCTGTAGGGAATATAATATAAAAACACAACGCACTGACCTATGTTTAAAAAAACCAACAAACAACCCAAAACACATAATAATAAAATGTATCAAAAATATTTTTAAATAAAATCAGTTGAAATTTACGTTTAAATACAGACCTTGAATAGAAAATGTCAAACACTGGACAAGAAACAAATTATTACAGGAAATATTTCTTCAGTTTTAACTACTTTTCCCATGAAATCTTAATTAACTATTTTGAAAGGTAAAGAAAAATTCTGCGGAAAATCAGAAGGATATATAGTGATAGTCAGTTGTATAATATTAAAAGTCAGAGGCACCATTTTTATCTTTAGAGGTGGCACTACTTAGATACACATATGATAATAAGGAGCCACGCAGAAGCATATTGGCCTTTAGTTTTAACATCTGCAAAACACAAAGTCTCCAACCCATAAAATCATATGGACAGTTAACTTTGCACACTGTGTTAAGCCTCTTGACAGAGCATCTCATTCAAAAATGCACATAAGGGCACGTTCAAGTGTGCTTCCCTAGAGCTGACTTTGCTGTCCCAATTTCTTCTCAGTTTAATTTTTTTCCCCTTTCTTTTGCTGCTTAACTGGAAGAAAAGAATGTGTGAGTGCACCCTAATTTGATTCACTGCATCAGACACAAAGGATAAACTCACCTCAAGTGACTGATAGACAAACACAAGCTGCAGGTGAGAGACAATGATTTTAAGCATTTCCCTTGTTTGTAAAATGACTATCTGTCTAGAAGCTATGCCTTTGCAGTGCTGATGAAGAATGTGCTGCATCCCCAGCATTTGTCACAAATCTGCTCAGTGTGTTGCTCCCAGAAGTACCAACACATGCACTCTAAATGTGGTTTACAGACACTGTTCCCCACATGCTAGGTGATTATAGGTCCTCCTCCTAATTTACTCAGATCTCTGCATTATTGGTGTAGCTTCCTTTCAAGCATCACCTCTGGCAAAGATGAACAATTCTGTGAGCAAGCATAGGGAACTGTAGGCATCACCACATCCATGATGACAGCAGTGGGACAGGAAGATCATTTCAGAGGTCTGAGTTCACCATGTGACATCACAGCACTGGCTGTCTCCAAACCCAGATACAGTCATCCCAAAAATGATACATTGTTCAGAGTAAGTAAGCAGAATGCATACCTGGACTTGTACAGCTCTTGCTGTATTTGTAAATGGTTTGTAAATGGAGAGAGTGAAAAACTGAACAGGTAACAATTCTGTGCCTCAGTTTTGATTGTTCCTTTAAACTCCTGAGCAAAACCACCCAAGCAGGATGAAGTTCTGGCTCTAAGATCCAAAACTGTTTTCTAGAACACCAATACCAAATGTGCTACAGATACCAAAAGCTGCAATTCAAAATACAACACATGAATTTAACTTCTCTGTGATATAATTAGAAAATAATTAGGAAGATATGTAGTATGTAATATTTACATTAGAATAGCACCCAGAATTAAACCCTGTTCACATACTCTGTGACTGTTGGGAGCAATGCCAAGCTGCTTCTTGGCAAGTCAACAGACCCAAAAAATACAAAGGTGGTTTGAGGTTTGCTTTGCTTCCTTTGAAGTCCTGCCCTGCACAAAGGTTGGTCAGACTACACTGAGGGTCTCAGAACAGCTAATATGTTTTTCTTTGTGCAAGATCTGTAATTGGAAAGCATTTTGAGCAGCAGGAGGAAAACCATGCAGTTCTGAGAGACAAGTAGTGCATTTCCTCTGTCACAAACAAGAAACAAATCACTTTCAATAGTAAGAAGCCAACAGCAGCATCTCTAGAATACACGTGGAACAGAGCTGCTGCTGTTAGAAATGAAAAAGACCTATTGATCTGCTAGTCCAGCTACCTGCAAATTTAAGACTGTACTCTACAGGATGTCTGCTATTGTTTATTTTCTAGACTGGTTTCAGAAGAGTACATATTGGTGATCCCACAACTTTCCTGATAGGTTTTACTACAATTTTCAAATAAATCCCTGTCAAGAGGAAGAGAAGAGGGAGAGATTGTTTGTTATCCAGACTATTTTTGAGTTCCTTAGAATGTATCTGGATGTCCCTCTAAATATTTTTTTTTGTGTTTACCTACTGAGAAAAAGTTCCCTTTTCATCTTTCTTTACCCAGCTTTCCTATTACATCAGAAACCAGCAGTCTTCTGAATGCTCATTCTGGTCAAATGCCCAGCACTGCACATTTTCTGGTTGGCCTTTGCAGCTTGTTAAGTTCTTTCTTTCCAGGCTCTGTGGGCAGCATAATTTTAGCAATGTCCAGGATGACAGGCATAGCAAATAAGAGTAATCCAAGAGTGTAAGGATCTAATTACTAAACTAGTAGAAGCATGTAAATGCAGAGTGTCAGAGCTTAAAATGGAAACAGGGACAAACATGTTGGTTTCTTGGAACCTCTGTAATTGTTTCATGTCAAAAGCGCCCAAGGCTAACCAGCCTTTAGTGGATTGATAAAGGACCAATGTGTCGAGTCTTATTTAGTGGAAGAACCCAATTAATTATTATACAGAATTAGATGCCATTTAGCATTGCTTATATTACTGATGACTCGCTAATTTGGCTGGCTCTGATGTAATTACAATTAATTTACGTCCTTAATCCTAATGCTCTAACCTGGCTTTGATTTAATCAGGCGATGTGGAGGTATCACAATCAAAGCAGCATTGAGGAGTTCACTGCTAAAAAGAGATAATTACACCTTACAGAATATATCCTTCCTACCACTCACATGTCTTGAAACACTGAATTAGAAGAGTGAAATTCTCAGTCAGAAAATCTCCAATGGCAAAGTTCAGAAAAGACCTGAGAACACTGCCCAAAATTCTTCTTTTCCTTCTTTCAGAACGTGCAAGAACAATTCTAGTTATTTAGCTGCAATCTACAGATCTTTGGATAAGCCTAAAGAAAAGCAAATCTTCATGCCATGCCATCAAGACACAAGAGGCAGCAGACAGTAAAGCTGAACTGTCTGGAACATCTAGAAGAACACATCAATCCAAACGAAAATAACAGCAACCCAGAGCTCAGTTTCAGCTTGCCTTGGTGAGAAGCCAAAGCAAGAGATAGTAACAATCCCTTTCTCCTGAGGATGCTGGTATTTTGCATCCCTAAATGCATCCCATTATGCACCCCTAAATGTCAGCTCCCCTTGACCCTTCCACACTGTCACAGCTTAGAGATAGCTGTGCCCTCTATCTTATCCCAGAAAGAATGGGATTTCTTTATATGGACTCCTAAAGGTGGGGAGAGACAAACAGGTCTGTCCAAGCCATTCCTGCAGCTGTTAGAGAGGGCTCTTGCTGTTGGTTTGTTCTCTAGTTTCAGGGAGAAAAGCAGTTTTGAGGAATCAGTCTTCAGATGCTTTCTAAGGAACTAGATATAAGGCAAGCCTGGACCCACTGAATTTTGCTGTGGATTTTCTTATCTTGCTTTCTGATTTCCCCTTGGGTTGTAGATCTGTCCCCAGACCTTAACAATACAATGTGGCCTCTGCCTTATTTACTCCTTTTAAACTTCTGTTTTAGATGGGTCAGAGAAATTTAATTTTCTGATTTTTATATGTCTACGATGCTAAACTATTAATCCATAAGTCATTAAGTTAATTTTATTTATATTGAGGAAATATTTTAGCTATGCATTAGTTCTTTAGCATGCAACTTAAATGCATTCCACTATGAAAAGCTTCTTTGCTGTTGCAGAATTGAAAGGCACAGAAAGTCTGTCTCTGTTTCCTGTCTTGGAGGCCAGTCTGACAAAAAAGACTTCAGCTGAAAAAAGACTGCCATAGTAGAATGCACATAGGGCAATGCAAATCTGCTTATTCTTTTGCAAACAGCACATCTTCTTTCAGCCCAGAATTGCACATGTTAGTGAGGTTATCATAACACTGGAAGTTAAGACAGATCACAGGCTGGAATGTAAGGAACTGTTCAGTGCAGGGAATTTAATTTCAGTTACCCTGGTTATGTTGCTTGGCAGCCATCAAACTGCTCTTTTTTCTTATAGCCTTGCTGCTGTGTAGTACTGTAGCACAGTTCAAAAACACTGAGCTTACCATTACTGATGGCAGCCAAAGGAACTGCTGTAACTTACTGTCGTGTGCTTTGTTAACTAAAAGCAGGAGATTTTTATGAGAAAGAACATTAGCTTCTACTTTTGCTTGCTTGCTATGATACCTTCTAACTACATGCAGGGTGAAAGACTAGCTTTACAGGACCCACAGCTTGCCATCTCTCCTTTAATCAGTTCATAGCAAACAACGTATGCCCAGATGTTATGGGAAGAGAGCAGGACTCACCCCTCTTTTCCTCTCCCCTTGTCTTACTCACATCATTGTATTCAGGCTCCTGCACACTCCAGTCATCCCAGCTCAGTATAGCACTTAATCTTATCAAATACATGCTTAAGTCCCGCTAAAGTCCCTGAGAGTTAAGCATACATTTGTATGCTTTGTTGCAAAGCAGACTGTCAGAGACCCGCCTGTGTGCTCTTCATGGACAGATAGGTTCCAAATTGTCGCAAGCACTTTCATTAGTCAGTCTCTAAGACAAATCTGCTTTTATCAAGTTGTCAGATTTTGCACAGAGGAGAAAGAAGAGAGGGTAGTTTTGAGAGGGAAGGAGAGCTGTTCCTTCCCTGTGCATGCAAACATCTCCCCAACAGCTGACAGAACTGCAGATGTGTTGTTTTGAGATGCCTGCTCTCTCTACAGCAGGCATGCTCCAGAGGAGATAATGGCTGCCATCCCACCGAGAGTGCTGTTATATGATCCTCTTTCAGTTATTTGAAATATGGACTTCACTCAGAGGATTCTAGGAATAGCTGCTCCAGCTGTTCTGGAGAGATAGAAAGCTGTCACAGGAGACATTGTTAGACTCTGCTAAAATCAGTGGCTGCACTAAAGATCTCACATAAACTCCTTAATGGTTTGTACCATTCAGTCAGGAGTCAAGGAGAAGTGAAATGTGGTCTGTGACTATAAGGCAGCTTGTATTCCATGCATCAAGGCTATGCTTGGATTTGGCAGACAGAGTAGGAAAGATGCTAAACGGATCCTTTTATCAAGTGTCTGAGCAGTTACTTGATCTAAGAGGTTTGTATACCTGCAACCAGCAGTGTAAATGTCTGAGACAAATTACAAGGCAGCAGCAGTGTTACAGTGAAGGATGAAAGTGCACACAGAAAGGCAAACAAGCAAAGCATTACAACAGCCACTTAATGGCAAACACATTTATTAACATCAAGTGCGATGTTTGTAGGTTTTCCCTGCCACAACCAGCTGCAGATGCCAGCTACTTAAAAAGATGAAACAGTGCAGTGAATAAAATTAAGGGATTTTCTTTTTTTCAATGTAGCTTGCCTGCATTCTTGGCAGAGGAAGCAGACTCCTAGCTCTGCCTTCGAAGGAACAAAAGGCATGCTGGCACTCAGTGAGCAACTTGATTTCACAAGGCCTCCTGGGAAGGCTGCACGGGAGCATGGCTCTGTGTCTGGCAGCTGCATCCTTGAATAAAAAGAGGAGGAGGAAAAGGGCAGGAAGGAAGGAGCACACAAGGTCTCCATACCACACATGAGAAGCTTTTACACACAATCAGACATCCTTGCCCCAAAGTATTCAATAAAAGAAGTGTTCAAGGTGAACTTACTGCACACCACAGCAGCACATTTCACAGGCTACTGTTCTTTTATTAGAAACATTTCTCAAAGATTTTATTGCTACTCATAGATTGTAAGGGTTCAGGTTTTTTAAGGATAGGAAGTATAGTGAAGTAGAAGAAGTAAATAAAAATTTGAAAATTTGAGATACTTTATGAAGCAAAAATAGCTTCCTTTCCTTTTAAATTTTGCTTTTACTAGATAAATACACAGTCAAAATGCAAGTGGGAAACTGTCCTATTCCAGCAGAGTACATTAGTTTATTTCAGTTTAAGGGATTGACTTAAAATAGGTATTTTATCATGCCAGTGGTATGACATGGACAGAAAACAGCTACAAAAATTAATGCATGACTCAGTGGAAATTCAGACAGAGATACTGATATTAGTACTGGATTATGTCTGAAATGTAAGATTGTGAGATAAACCCTCCATACCTATGATACTGATTCTCATCAAGACCTCAGTCTGGGTAAGCAAGGTACAAGTAAAGGATTGCTCTCTTCAGAACCTTAAAAATATTATGAAGTTCAATGTAGTTAGGACACTTTTTGTAAAAGGCAGAGTCAAGGTTCTTCTGTGTTTCAAAGTCCTAGAAAACTTCTAGACAAACTAGAATAAAAAGGAGGGCAGAATTAGTATTACCACAATAATACTCATGTCTCAGCACATTTCCAGGATTGGTCTTTTCATTTAACTCCAGTGTATTTAGACTCATGCAGAGAATTAAATTAATCATTATGCAATGGAAATTGGGACAAATTTCCTTAAGGGCATATTGACATTTTATCTCTCTTGTTCATTGACACAGATGTAAACAGGAGCAGCAAAAGAGTGAGAATCTCTTCTCTTGCCATTTCACATTTGTAAATCAAAGTAGAGTTTAATCTGATACTCTCATTCTTCCAGCAGGAAAGAATGAGGGAGGGCATGCACTCCCTGAAAGTAAACTTCTGGCAGTGAGGCCAAAGAAAAAGAAGTGTTCAGTTCTTTAAGATGGTGATCCTAATAAAAATAAACATCTGGTTATCTAAAACCACTGTCAGTGAAAGTGTTTATTTTAACTATTAACTGTACCTGGTGGATCAGATTAATTCTTCCTCCTACTCTGGATATATCTTTTTTAATCATAAGTAATTCTACTGCCTGTAGAAGGATTCCTGGCAAAAGCAAGATTGTTGCAGTTGTAAATTTTAGACAATAGAGCCTTTAAATAAAAATCCCCTAAGCAAACAATCAAAAACCCCACAACCCACCCCAACCTTCATCATGACCTGTTACTTGCATGCCAAATTCTTGCTGATTAGGAAGTGTTTTCTGTGTCAAATAGAAGTTGCTCCTATGTTGCAAATTTTGCTGGGAGTTTATAATAATTATGCAGTTCAAACAAAACTGTGTTGGTCAGTCCACAATGGTCACCTCATTTCTTGGTTGGCCGATCCCCTTGGGTTAGCAGTTTAAGTAGCTTACTCTCAGCAGAATCAAGTAATCCTATCTGATCATCTCCTTTACATCTTAGCAGTGTTTCCCTATTCATCTTTAGCCCAGTTGATCTCAATACTGGGGAACCTGATTCTCCTTAACCTTTTTAATGTTGATTCTCTGAGTTTGCATGCAGTATCTCATTGCAGCACCTTACTCCAGCTTGTGTGTCACTACTGGTTCCACTCTTTTGTCCCTCTTGGCAAGCCATGCACAACACACTCTACAGCTCTGGAGCCAGGCTCCTTCCCACAGACAAACTGAACCACCTTTTATAACAGACATAGCATCCATAGAAATTGGCATATTTTTTTCTAATCAACTTTTTAAATGGCATTATTCAGCTGTGCTTAACCACATTACTTAATTTGCAGTCTGTTTTGCTATTGATTTCTAATATCCTCTACAGATATTGGACATCACTCAATATGGCATTTTCTTTACCTAATGCATTTACTTGCCAGCCAAAAAGCTGAGAAGTTTAGTAAATATGTTTGTAAATTTAGGATTACAGCTCTCTTATAAATTAGTTGATAAAGTTATTTACTGAAAATATGCAGAATAATAAACAGTATTTTTCAAAAAACCTCTGAAATAAAAATTACCATGAGGTACTAGAAAAGTTAACTTTGGATTAAAGAAAAGAAAAACCCAAAACCAACTAACATCTTTTTCCTTAAGGCAGACCCTAGCTCTACGTCCAAATTCCTCTTATTTTCTATTCAGATCAGAGGCTTTTTAGGGTTCAACTTTTTGTGTGAAGAATGTTAATTCTTGATAACTTGTGAACAAAATAAAGGAAGATACATCTGGAAAACAGAGGAAGCAGGAAATATTATATTTCCACTTAATTATTACTTATGGGACAGAAAGAATTATGGATTCCTCCAGTGAGGAAAGAAGAAACCGGAAAGAACACAGAATGCTTTTAGATATTTATCAGTTGAAACCCTGATAAAAGCATGAAAAGAGGTTACTGTGAAACATTTTCTATAGAAAGTTCTGAGCCTACTTTTTCCAAGGTATGTTTGAAGTGGACCTCACAAGCGGTACACAGGGTTTTCAGCTCCATCAATTCCCAACATCTGATATTAAGCAGTTACAGGGGAACCTCATTTTCCTCTGAAATCTGAGCACATTTCTATCTCTCTTTCCAAGGATGGACATCAAGAATGTGGCTTGACTATTCAAGGCTGAGACCTCAAATAGTAAAATCCAATTTTATAAAATCTACTTAATGGTAACAGTCTTATAAAGATATTCCAGAAAATTTGCACAAATTTTGGTACACAGGATTCTTCATATTTGAATGCCTGGTTTACTCAAAATTGAACTGTTTTAAGTAAATTCTAGAAGAATAATTCTTACACTGCAACAGTAATCAGTGCTTCTTGCTTTAAAATAAAATTGTTATTTTCCAAAAAGTATCTTAGTTCGATGAATTTAAACAGTTTGTGAACTGATTACCCACAAGTCATTGAGAACTCAAGGACTGGTAAAAAAAAGCCCCTATACATTTGGTAGAAAATTCATACAGTAAGTATTTAAATAGCCATTTAGCATGTGCATTCTACCAATTCTAGCTGTAGTGTTTGGTGCATGATTGCTATATTCCCACTTTAGACAAGTAGAAAGTCTTAATTGGGACAAAAATAGAGACACCAAGTCAGAACAGGCCATTATCAAACCCTACATTTCATCAAAATTAATATAAACACCCTTTTGTTAAGAAAAATGTGATATGACATATTAACCTCTTCAAAGAAAGACACAACACAGATTTCATAAGAACTGCTTGTTCACATCAGCGAAAAGAAGAGCTGAGCAAACAAAACCTTTGCCTATAGGGACTAAGCTGTAGTTAAATATGTTTGGTTTAGAACTCACTTCTGTGCAAACTTCAGCCAAGTTGCTTCAGTTTAAAGAGAATGACGGCTGTGAATGAAGTTAGCAATATTTTCACAAAAGATGGAATTTGAAAGAGCTGATGTGGAAACCTGCTCTTATGAACAACTATATTCAATCAGGGGATTGTGTGTGCAGTCAATACAATTCAAATTGCAAATATAAACAACGAACAGCAAGCACTCAAAGGACCAGTGACAGAAAACATGTTGTCAGCAGTTCACTGCCTGAAATATCTTAACAACAAATATTTGCTGAGTAATTGCAACCAACAAATTTGTTGAAACACATCCAGTTGGCAGACAATTTATCAACAGGAAAAGAAAAGATAAACATGTGAAAAATCTTTTTAGTTCTTTCATTAAGATTTGTGATCCAACATCAAAGATTTGGAATTCGGGAAATTACCACTGACCCCTCTGCCTCAGCTGTGATAATGCTACTTCTAATGCTATTTATAACACAGTTACAAGTTACACCCATACAGAAAAATAGCCTAAGAATGTACTGTAAGATTATCACAGACAACACTTGCTTTATTTGTTTATTCTCAAACTGCGTATGCACTTTAAAAAGAGCAATTGGTCAGGTGAAACACTGGAGACTGCTCTTTTCCTGGAAAAGAAGAGTGTGCTCAAGCTTGGAAAGCCAAAACAGACTATGAGAGTTGGCACAGGAAGAACAGGATCATTACAAAACACAGGAATCCTGATGCTTGCATGCAGAAGCAGAGAGTTTGCTGGAAGTCCCGAGGAGCAGATAGTGATGCATCAGAAGACAGCAGTTTCCACGAGTAATTGGAATGTGTTGCCTCTCACAAAGTCACCATGGTGTATCTACATAAGCATTTTAAAAGCTCAAAAGTGCACCTTTTAAGAGCAAATTTCCCAATTTTTCACTAATCCATACTATGCCTTGATTCATGTCATGAAACTCTTCTGGAACAAGAAATCTGGGTTCCTTTTAGGTGAAATTAAATAGAAAATAGTTTTACAGGAGCAAACCTTGTGTGCTCTGGGCACATCTAATCTAATGGGCATTCAGTCTTGAAAGGTATGTGGGTGGATGTCATTGTCTCACGATCAAATATTTCACTCTACAAAACCACTCCTATTGCCCTACAATACCTGTTAACATGGATGTAGCTTGAGGTGATGGAAACCAAGCCAGGAAGTAAAGACACATATACACAGCCTTGATGAGATTAGTATATAAACCTTGTATTCTGTCTTACATGCCCATTTGAAGGTTTTCTTGGTGTTAAGTATCCCCTTTTAAAGTATAGTATGATTTGGGCTTTTTGAATTTACAACCCTTTTGACCTATTTTGTGCTCTGAGAAAACAAAAATATATAGGCAGATTTTAAGTTTTTCTTGACCACCATTTGGTCATCTGAATGTCATTCTTTGAATGCAATTGCAATTAGGAAAGCAATTGCAACTGGAAATAATGTCTCACATGAACATTAGTAACAGTAATATTAATGTTTCCTACTGGCTGGAAAAGGATAAACATAACTCCCAATGTGTAAAAAGGTAAATAAGCAAGGCCCAGGGAACTATAGGCCAGTCAGTCTCACCTCAGTGCCTGGAAAAGTCGTGGTGCATGTCATAGTTTCCACCTGGAAACTGTGCTAAGGCACATGTTAAGTAAGGAGGTCATTAATGAAAGTCAGCATGGCTTCACTAAGAGTGAATTGTTCCTGAAAAATTTTTTGGCCTTTTATGACTGTTACAATCATAGTGGTTACAGCAGTGGTGGAAGAGTGACCAATATATACCCGGACTTGTGCAAGGTATTTGACAGTACACTACATGTCATCCTTGTCTCTGCATTGGAGAGACATGGATTTGATGGCTGGACTACTCAAGAGAGAAGGAATTGGCTGGATGGTCACACTCAGAGCAAGGAAGCTTGGGGACAACACTAGGCTGAGTAGTGCACTTGGCACACCTGAGGGATGGATGCCTTCCAGAAGGTTCCTGGCTGAAGAAATGGGCCCATGCAAACCTTATGAAGTTCAATGAGCCCAAGTACAAGGTTCTGCACCTGGCTTGGAGCAATCCTGAGCTCAGGCTGGGCAGTGGCAGAAGCCCTGATGAGGAGCCCTGCTTGGAGTGCTGGTGGATGAGAGGCTGGAGATGACCTGACAGTTTTCACTTGCAGCCCAGAAAGCCAATCATATCCTGGGCTGCATCAAAAGCCATGTGGCCAGCAGGATGAGGGAGGGAACTCCCCTCCTCTACTCCACTCTCATGAGATCTTCCCTGGAGCACTGCATCAGCTCTGGGGTTCCCAACATAAGAAGCACACAGACCTGTTGGAGTGAATCCAGAGGAGGTCACAAAGATGATCAGAGGGTTACAGCATCTCTCCTATGAAGACAGACTGAGAGAGTTTAGGCTACACAGATCTGGAAAGAGAAGTCTCCAGGAAGATGTTATAGCAGCCTTCTAGTACTAAAGCAGGCCTACAGGAAGGCTGAAAAGGAACTTTTGACAAGGCCATGTAGTGACAGGACAAGGGGGAATGCATTTAAACTGGCAGAGATCATGTTTAGATCAGATATTGGGAAGAAAATCATCATGAGGGTGGTGAGGCATCTGAAAAGGTTGCCCAAAGAAATCGCAGATGCCCCATCCCTGGAAGTGTCCAAGGGCAGGTTAGAAGATGACTCTGCCCATAGCAGGAGAGTTGGAAATAGGTGACTGTGAAGGTCCCTTGTCACCCAAACCATTCCATGATAACAGCTATTGGAGCACCATTCTAGTTCTTTTGTCATGCCAAGGCTGGTGTTTGTGCTTGCACCTATTTGCAGATGTAGTCCTGGTCAAATGCCTACACCAGTGGGTGACAAGCAGGTTTATTTGGTCCATCATTTCAAAGGTATTCCCAGCATTTAAGCCATGGAGAGTAAGCCGCATGCCATAGAGAAATGATAAAAGAGGATTCAAATCTTTCTTACATATTGATGTATAAACTAAATTCCCATGGACTTAATTCATTGCTGTACCCAGAAGTGGTATTTTTTTTATTTCCAAAATAGAGAATATTTATGCAGAAGAGAATAGGTATGCTTGGGAACAAGAAACGAGTATAAATAAAACTAAAGAAATCAGAGAAGACTTGGCATAAATAAGCCAATTACATAGGCTCTTGAACTGAAATCTTTAATAATGCATAAAGTAAAACACAGACATGCAGCAGAGCTAATGCTTGCAAATGAGCAGGTCTGCGATGCAGAAACATTTTCCCAAAGTGAGGCTAACATAAAGAATACAGTATCTAAAAAGATCTCTCCAAAACCCGCCCCAAACCAAATAATGAACTGGAAAAAAAAAACTTAATATAATAAAAATATATAAAGAAGAAAATCTATTCAAATTGCATTGAGAAAAAATTCAAGTGAAAAGAAGTTGAAGCCTAGTGGAGACCAATATATCATAATAAACCTTCTGTAAATAAATTATCATGTTTCCTCACAGACCCCTTTGTCAACTTAAGATCTTTGCAGCCCATTCTCTCTATCGTAATCCAGTTAATTTTGTTCAGTCACTAGGTATGCACGTGGTTAGTTCAGTTCACAAGGATTCCTGGGGACAGCTCTACTGTTCCACATTTCCTCCTAAATCTGAATTGCCATAAGATGCTGGAATGAAAGCCCTGAGCACTAAAAAACACTCTACAATTGCAGGAAAGCTGAAATGGTGTAAATTCCTTCAACTAATACAGAAATGTATTTGAGTAGAAGACTGCAACTAGATGGCAAAGGGCAGCTAGAACTCTGTTAATTCCACCCTAGTGCTCTTCCTAAGGCTACAGAGAGGTACAGCGATTCCGTGTGGATTGCAGCAGAGATGCTGCAAGGACACATCAGCAATCTGTGGTAGCTGCTCTGCACAGCACAGTGCAAGGAGACTGCTCACACACTGGCACCCTCCTAAATTCACCAAGGTGTCACATGCTTGCTGGGACCTGTGACTCACAGAATACTATACAGGAACTGAATTATGTCACAGTTTCTGGGAGTCAGCAAATGTGTTTTCCTCGTGCCTCATATTGCTTAGCTTTTACTGTGATGTGAACATTGGAAGAAAGATGAGAAAGAAAGTTGATACACTTTGTATGGTTACAGTTCTGTGACCATCTTCCCTGGCCATTAGCAAATGGCTGAATTTATTGGCAATATTTAAAACTTATTACAAAGAATTTCTTGCCTCACTAAATGTTTTAAAACTAAACTTGTGTTCATAATACATACTATAAAAGAGTATTTTCTAAATACTCATTAAAATACTTTGATTTTTTTCCCCACATAATACATTATGTTTGATAAAAATTAACCTTGGATCTGTTGAAATAAGTATTTTGTTAATGTCAAGATATTTAACCATGGTTTCAAGTATTCCAAAGTTTTGAAACAGTTTAGAAAATTTGTCCAACTTTTTAGAATGAAAATTTGAGCTCGACAAACAGTTTCTCATTTTTTTCCCACATGAAACCATATTTGGTGAGAAAATGTGCCAAGCTTTAAGCAGAACATTATATATTCTATTACACCGAGAGGTAATTATTTTGTGACGAGTTTAATATCTCACTTCAGGTCACACATGCAAAAGCTGTCGTCGTTTTACATATTTTACCTTTTGTTTTATTCATGAATTAGGAAGTAGGATATTATAGGACCTGACCTGTTGGTCAAACTTCCAATAGCAATTGAAAGCAATTATGGCAAGGTGAAATGTTGCTGTGCACTGAACCCCCTCCTTCTTACTCCACCTACAGATTGGGCAGAAACCATTTTTGTTTTATAGTGTAGTCTGAAAGAATTCCCTCCTTAATCAAGAAAAAAAAAAAAGTAAAAATATTGAATTCTCTCTACAATAGATTTTCACTGTTTGATGAATATTCAAAAAATTATGTTATGCTTCCTAGGTGTATTTACATCTCATAATTTTTGTCATGTGACTCATTTGAACCAGATGCTTGCATGCCAAAAATACAGGATAGATTATTATTTTAAAATGTGTACCATACTGCTTATTTAATGATATAAACACTGTAAAGTTTTGGCTAATTGGGAAAAAATCATTGATGCTGTGTGACAACACCAATTTCAATCGGAAAGTTTTACAAAAATTCAGCCAAAAACTGAGCCACAAAATTACATATTACCAGTTAGGAAGTCATTCACATATTTTTCAAGTTTATTTTAATCTTTACACTATAAACTGACAGGAATGTAAAAATTATTAACTATATTTACTTTTTAATAATTGATTATTAAACATCAGTTCACTGATTTCCTTACAAATAGAAATAATAAGAAATGTAAAATAGTCGATTGTGATATAAAATATATTTTGTGATATAATAAATGTCTCTCCAGGGATCCACTTATCCCTCCAGCAAAATTAATTACCCAATAACTGCAATTAAATTATATGAAATCCCAGCACCATAAAACTAATCAGCCCACAGAAAATAACTCAAACAGCCAGCTACCTGTAAGGTCCATCCCCTAGGATGCATCCTGCAGGCTTTTTCTATAGACTGATGCATGACCTGATAGAAAAATTCAGGCCATTTGGTACCAATGGGGCAGTCAGGTAGAGAGTCAGATCTCTTCACAAAAAATGTCCTTACAACTCCCTTTAGCACTTCTTCATGGCAAAGATGATTCAAATTGGACATCTGTGGAGATTGAGGTTGTGACTGCAAGGCACTGGAAGGATGAAAATTCCTTTTGTGACAGGAATTTCAGTGTCTTAGGGCTCTTAATACCATAACCAAATCTTCAATCACACATTTTACAATCATCAGTTTAAAAATGACCTTCATCAGCATCTTGATACCTTCTAGTACCTGAAGCAGATCAAGATCAGAAAGGTCAACATGCTCTAATGTCTTCTGCTGGAGTTATTATCTGGCCAAAAGATGCACCACAAAAGTTTTGAGTTGAGTGGCAGGAACCACAAGTGATGGCAAGGCTAAAAGCTGCCATCATCTCTCACTATAATCTAATAGATGAACACCTAAAATATGGGGCAAGAATTAGAAAAGCTACTACAGAAAGAATTCATGAGGACAAAAAATAATTCTGAACTATAAAATACATAAAAGTTACAAAAGAAACATTAAGAAACAATGGAGATTTTGAGGGGTAGGGTAAGGAGAATACAGAGATGTGGCAGGAAGGGAGAAAATAAAAGAGAAGAGACTAAATGAAATGACAAAGAGAATTTAAGAATTGTGCTGGGTATGAAAAGTCAGAAGAAAAAAAATCCACTGTCAAGCCAAGACACGTAGCAGAGATGTAACCATTCTTATCTGTACTTGAGGGCATGAAATAATTCCTTTTCTAATTTTGCCTTTTTAATCCTGTCAATTGGAGCTGTCACTATGGATGTAATAGCAAGTATCCCAATCACAATATCAAAGACTCTTCACTGACACTCCTTGAAATAGCATTAATATCTGCTCACTGTGGGTACTACATTTCAATGTTCATGTGCAGTGCTGTAGCTCCCCCTTAGTCAGGTATCAAGCTGCTATTTCACGCTCTGCTTGTAAAATTATTAACAGCTGGCCTAACATTAGATCACTGGAGTGTGGTTTGCTAGAACAAGACACTGCTAATAAGACTATTTCCTACTCTATCAAGTTATTACTGACTCTGTATTTCCAAATATCAGAATTGGCCTTTAAGACCAAAGCAGGATTTAACTTTCCAAAAGCGACAGGCCTGAACTGAGATGTCAGGCTTAAATTTCGGGGAGAGATGAATTTAAAATCTGAGTTCATGGATTCTGCAAATGTTCTCAAAAAAACCCAGGCTCAGTAAAATCCAGGTAGAAATGTCAGGTAATATAGAAATGTCAAAATCCAGGTAGAGATAGAGTGGGTGGATTTGTGATGATCCTTGCAAGATCTGATATTTCACCATCTTGGTTGATGCTGTCTCATCACCACCCTCAGACCCTTGCTCTCAATCCCACACAAAAGGGATGGGGACAGGAAAATGTAAACAGTACAAGGTCTTATACAGCAATACAGTAATTACTAATTTCATAGACAGCTACATAAGATAAAATGAAATCACATGATATGCTGAGGTCAAGCAGGTATATAGAAAAGAGTAATTTTATACCTTAAAGCAGTGGGCTGCTTTAAAAATGTTACAAGTTGCCTCTAAAAATGCAGATGATTAATACTGAATGACCTGTGGACTCATATCTGCTTAAAGGATGTAATATCTAATTGGTTCACTGCATAGCAGGCAATTCAGAGGGGATCCATTATATTATCAGTATATACTAGAAATGTAATAAAATAGATAACAAATTTACTGCTTACGTGAAATATTTGTCTAGGTTAGTGATAAAGGGAAAGATAAAACATGTCACTCAGAAGCAAATTAAAGCATGTAGGAAGAGTCAAAATCATATATACTGAATTTATTTGGAAAATAGTATTATACAGTCATTATTATTTTTGTGATTGTGGTATCATTAGGAATTTCATAAAACTTCATTAAAATCTGGTGTGTGCTGATAGTTTTCTGTAGGAGCCTAAATGGATGAAGTGCTAATGATCTTCAGTCTGGATAGGGACTCTCTCCTTGGGAAGTGTAAAGCTGAGTGTGTGCTTACATGTCCAGTGGGATTAGAGTGATCTTTTTTGTGGTCAAGTAATAGTCTTAAACAGGTAGAAGGCTGTGTAGTGCTTAAACCATTATTTTCTTGAAAATGCACTGAATTAAAAATTTCCTTCATTACTTACCAAGGAACAGAACTCAGGTATCAAGAGACTGATATCTTACATGTTACAGAACCACAAGAAGCACTAATAACAAACCCCAGGAATAAAGCATGAGAGGCGCAACTCTCATGAACCACTGCAGTTGGGGAGGTGCACAAGTTAATCTGACAAGAAACATCATCTGACAGTGAATGAATTTGCATTCATTTACTAATTTGTAATGCACATTTCAAGTTGATTGACATAATTCCTCGTCAGGAAACTCAGTCACTTGCTCAATGTAGTAGTACGATAGTGTTTAAACAAACCTGGGTTAACACCTTGGGAATGCATCGGTGAATCCAGAATTCCCTTAAAAGTAACAGAAATATCAAGAAAAAAAAATTAAAAATCTAGGTATTTAGCTATATAGAAGATTAAAGACTTTCAGATTTTGAGAGCCTGCTCTGGGGAAAAGAAGCCTCTAGATGCTGTGAATTATATCATCTTAATTCTGAGAGATAGTAAGATTTGATATTTACACACAGACTATGAAACAGTCATGCTGAAAGTAGCATAGCTGCTTTTATAACAACATATTTTTGTTTCATTCATATTTAGTAAAGCTTTTCCACTTGGGCTAGCAGTCTTAATTTTGCAAAAACCACTGTGGAAACTTAGGGGGTCAGGATCTGTACTTCACCTCTTCTCCAAAATACTTATTAATACTAAAATGTTGCACAACAAATTGAGAACTGACTGAGAAAGGCATTAGCCATCTGCTCTATTGCAAAAATTACTTCTGTTTTTCATACACATCTACCACACACTTTCAGCTATTTCTAACAAGGCAGAGCATCAAGACAGAAATCTGGGGGTTCTGTGCTGGGTGAGTTCAGGGGCTGCTCAGGAGTTGCACCAAAATCTTTCATGTCTCTGCCCCCTGCTTTCCCTCCACTGCCCCATGTTCTGTACTCCTCTCCATTCCTAGACTTTGGCAACTCACTCTGAGCTCATTTCTTGGTTTTGTATGCAGGACAGAAATCATTATCATATAAATATTTAAATTGCCTTAGAGCAATGGAGGTAGTGCTATTTGCAGGTAGGTATGATGCTGCTAAGTGGGTGCTATCAGCTATTTTTAATTTTCACCCAGGCCAGGAATGACCTAGGGTCTGCTGACCTGAAAAGTTATCTGTTCCCCCACATCTTCCACACTTTCTTAAATTTTCACCAATAAAAAAGAAAAAATTAGCAAGGCACTTACTAATTGATTGAGTACAAATTTCCAAGTTATGAATTTAAATCCAGTGCAGGCTTTTGCATTGTTCAGCCAATTGCAAAACTTGTAAAATATGCATATAAGAGGGGAATTAGTATTTTAAAAGAACCAGTGACTTTAAAAGACTAATTCCCCTCTTAAGTGGCAGGTGATACTTGATCATTCTCTGGACATTCTCTGTGTCCTCCCAAGTGGGAGAACACAACTTGCAGAGTTCTGGTTTGGTGACACATTAAACTACAATTTCTGCACTGCCAGCAGGTAGTCAGTGCAACTACAGGACAGCTAAGTACATTAACTTTGGGCAGGAGATCTCCACAAACACCATATTGCTAGTGTTGCCCCTGATTCCTGTGGAACAAAACTACGTTATTTTTTAAAATTTCTGTTAAGAGACGCTGAAAATCAGTCCAATATTTTCAGCTTTTGCTCTTCTACAAGTTCAAGCATTAGCTCTGCCAAGGATGTTTGGATCCATACAAACACAGTTTTGTTGCATTATTGAATAAGTAGGCAGTGTTAACTGTCAATGTAGCGTCTGCATAAGTGTCCAAAAGGCACAAGTTAGCACCCGGGCCCAGATCCAAGACACAGACCGAAGCAAAGAGATTCCAGAAATTACTTGATTATGCCATCAAAGAAATTTAAACAATATGCTTCTGATATTTTGTATTTCAATGCTGTAAATGTGAGGAGATAACATTTTTCAAGACCAAAAATATCAAAGGACTTTTTGTCTGCCAGATGAGTTAACCTAGCTGTATATGTGAGGAAAGGTTTTGCAGTTCATGAATCCAAGTCAAGAAAGACTGAGAGTACCAACATCAGCATAGAAAGGCAGTTAGCTTAAAGGGATTTCCTTAATGTTTCACTTCGTAGTTTATTGTGAATCTGTTGTGAAACAAAATACTTGAATGTGTGTTTCTTACTTATAGCAAGAATTGAATTTGATTATACAGTATATATTGTCATATATATATATATATATATATATATATATATATATACAGTATAATATCATCATTGTTCTCATGTCTAACAGGACCACCTAAATTAACTTACACAATAATCTAAAATTATAAAATCAGAGATCACTCTTAGAGGGAGTTGGCAGAATTCTCTGTGAGGCAACAGATTTAACATGAATCTGAAGAGAGAAAGCACACAAAACCAAAATACCATTTGCTGGGTTTAAATGTTAATTATCCTTCCCCTAGCCCTGCTACACAAAGTCCTTATAGAACATAATAATCAATGTATTCTCTGTAGAAAACCATTCATAATCATGGATCAAGGTTTTATAGTAATATTTGGCTCTTAAAGGGTGTTTGTTTGCAGAAGGCCACAAGTGTAAAACCAGCTTTAGCAAAGTACTTTCAGCTACTCACATTAATTTTTTTTAAGTAGCTCCTGACTGCTTCCTATATATACATGAAAACCAGGGGCCACATTAGCAGCATTATGATTTTTCAATATTGGCCAAGATTTTGAAAAAAAATTTATTATCTTTTTACATATTTTTAACTGAATTTTGTTCTTGTTGTATTTCTGTGCCGTTCTCCTGAGTAGCTAACAGCAATTCAGTATTTCCTGTTATGGCAAGCAGGGTGCACACTAACTAGAAAGATGTTTCATAGTGTGATGGAAATATTTTCGTATATGTTCATCTCTAACAGCTTCAGACACCTTTAGCATACCAAAGATGACAGGATAAGGAGTACCTGTACAGCACAACCTAGACTATTCAAGGATGGAAAGAACAATTAAAAAATTAGGATATTCAATAAAGGAACACATTTGAACTTTCCCAATGATTTCTCTGGTATCTTTTCAATTTCCTAGAATAAAGGACATCCCAAATCCAAAATTTCCCTGCATAAAATTAATGTTTTGGAAGTCCATTACCTAGTTCTCATAAAGCCAATGATATTTACCCAATTTACTGACTATTTTTCAAATGGAATTTTCTTCACTTTGAGGTTCCAGGCCATGTCATATTAAAGTGTTTTGTCTTTGTTTTCCTGGGTTTTTTTTTAGTTCTAAGTATGAGAGAGCCAAAAAGATAAGTAGGCAATCTCTATCAGCAGATCTGTCCCAGTTTAATTTTTTTCATAACTATAAAAATCTCCTCCCATGCTGAACAGAACACTACAAGGAGCAGAATCCCTTTATTCTTTAGCACTAAATTAACAACACTGCAATTCAGTGATATTTCTTCTCCTTACATTGACTGCATCTATAGAATGTGGTTTCTACACATTTCCGAAAAGATCCCCAGAGGACTGGCACTTGAAGCTTATAGCTGAAGACTGAACAATGAAACAGGTCAGCTTGTCCTAAGAAATCAGGTCATTCAGCTGCATTTCTTGTTATCATTTTGACAACAGGGGATGGGGGAACAGACGCAGTTGTAAGCCAGCTCTTTGGGAGAGCCACTTACAGAACACAGGGAAATAGCAGCTTCTGCTATAAAACCAAAGTTCATATTTAATACATAGTCCAGTTATTTTAGGTGCTGGTATCTCCTTTTTTTTAATTCTTAAATGAGGAAAGCAAAATCTAAAAGTAATTTCAGACTGATGAGCCTATATCTTGTTGCTTTTGTTTGGGGTTTTTTGTTTGCTTTTCTGGAGGCAGTGCGGCACTATTAAAATATTCACTATGGAGGACATTTTATTGCTGTGGATCTTTGTAAGAACAAATTTAACAATCATCAATTAAACAGTCACATATTTCTTTAGAGAATTGTAGCTTATAGTAAGATGCTTAAAGCTTGAAATGGAAATTTGTTCAGCATCTGTACACTTAATATATATATATATCCTTATGGTTATAGAATTTCCTTCACTTAGTTATAAACTACAGGGGACATGCAAGATTTTTCTCTGTGTACACCCACAAATAGTTCTGACTTTGTGCATAAAGTCACAGAAGCTATTCTGAAATAGGATAGCTCTGATATATTTTGCCAGTCTCCATCCACAGGTAGCATGAAGTGAAGACAGTGGTTGTTACACAGCCTCTACACCTCTCCATCAATGTAAGCAACCAGGAGAATGAATTGGAAGGGTACTGAAGAGAATTACAGGGATGTCTGATGGCTGCAATGTCCTCTGTGGATGCCAAGAGACCAGGCAGCTTGGAAATGAACTTTTGATCTCCTAATAAGTAGAAATAGATGGAAATTGGAGAGCTTTTCAATTTGTTTGATTTAATTCAGCTGTACCTGGATGTATCTTGAAAAAAATAATTTTGAATGAAACATCACTATTTGTTGAAACCTCTAATTTAACCTCTACAGACAAGGAGCTTATGTATGAACACATAAATGTATATACATCCATACACATTAATTTTCCAATGCTTTTCTAATATCTTCCCTTTCTCTTGAAATAGCTAAGCTCATTTTATACTCAGAAAATTGGAAGAGTACCAGTTCATGTAACTGCAAATAAGAGAGAAGGTAGGTCTTTTGACATGCTTTTCACTGAAATGCCACCTATATCTGGAAGTGTTTCCAAATCTCTAAACTAGCCAATAGAACATAATATGATACATCCAACACACCTACTGATTGTGATTCTTGGCTTACACCTATTTGACCACAAACAAGCCTAAGTGAGAACTGGGAAGTAATGAAAATGCCATCAGGACCCTGTATTGGCCTAAAAACTGCAGATTTTGCCAATGGAACAAAAACAAGAAATAAGAGAGAACATGACCAAGCATGGTTTGAAGATCACCTCATACCTGGTACCCAGCTCAAAGCCAGAAAATTCTAGGCAGGCCAAGATCAAAACACATGCTGTGAGTAGCAAGGACTGTACATCTGTAGGTAGGTAGATGAGCTGGGTAGGTGACCAAGCAGCTAAATACAACTGAAGAGTGCTGGGTTGTGCGTGGTATATTAAAAGAGGAGTAGCTGAGGCTGTTTGCTTCCTACTGTCTGGACAGGCAGGCTGCACTGCATTGCTCTGTAACCAGCAATGTGCAGTACTTTATTGCCACTCCACTCACAAAACTTCCTGAATAAATAAAACCAAAATAATGATTCGTGCATTAACTCAGGTGTTTTCATTGAGGGTCACGTACTTTTTGCCAGAAGGTCTTGGAAGGAAAAAGACAGAATTTAATTTGTATTTTTTCTTTATTTTGGTTTTGGAGGTTTTTTCTTTTTTTTTTTTTTTTTAAAGAATGGCCACATTTATCAAAAGAAATGTTTCACTGCCTTTAAATAAGTAAATTAATATTAATATGAAAGACCCTGTAGAATTTTCCACTGATGTACTGACCTAAATCTTTCACTAGAACAACATAGATGATTATCAGAACATTTACCTTTGCTTTTTCTCGCTTTTAACTCTGCCAACCAACATTTCTTGCTGGAGCTTACATAATAGGCTACATTTTAAAAAAATGTTGTTCTTGTCTGTTCCCAGATGAACTAGAAATTGGAAAAAACAATCCAAATTCCAAATTGGAGAGAATCTAAAGTAAGTCTGCTATAATAGTTAGCTTTTTACTAGAGGGCCAGGCCCTAAAATGTTTGTGATCTTTAAGCTGCCACCTAAAAGCCTATGAAATTATGCTTAGCTACATCTCCAAAAATATTTTTTCTCTCTGCTTCCCAAAGATGCAGAATCTATTGAAAATGCACATTCCATGTACATCTGTAGCACTTTGATACACCCCTTCCTTTGATAGTAACTTGTTCTATATTGCATCGACCATCAGGCATTCAACACCCGTGTTGTTCATGAGGCACCATATTCAAGAGAATAAGAAGCAGTTGTACCATTATAACTCAGCTGGCATTCAGCAGGAACAACTGCATTCATTTCAACAAGCTTCTCTTTTAAAAATCTATTATCTTCCCATTCCCTTGGGGAATTCAATATAACCACAGCTAGGTGCATACAGTATACAAAATACCCTTCAACTTAACTGTGAAATTCTAAACGCTTCTCATAATAAAAAAGGTGCAGAAAAAACATCTGTGGAGCTGCAGGACAAAGTCTTCTTAATATCAGAAACACTCTGGTCAGAACATTTGGAAGATGCATTATCTAGATAAGCATTAACAGAAAGGCCTATCAGGAAAATTTCACCCAAACTACCACATTTTATTAAACACAGGGGAAATTTTAAAATCACCCCATTATTCTGATGGTTTTAGCGAGCCTGTTTTCTCTGGCTCAAATGTGACATGAAAGAGATCTGGCTTAACCCTACCACTAAATAATGTGGAGAACCGCCTTAATGTCAGAGCCAGACTGAAAGAAATATTTTCATCTTGGCAGACTTCATAGAATCAGGAGCAGTGTCTTTTGATCAATGTCAGCCTAAATGCCAGCTGGTTGGCTAGCACTTGAGGACTGAGCTCCACATTAGATGTATTTTAACCTTACCCACACTGCCACTTATTCAAAAGCCAGGGATCCCTCATGGAATTTTGGAATTGTGATGTCTGCGACATCTGAACCACAGAACATTAAAAAAGATTGTCCTATGCATGCAGAATAGTTTGCATGTGGAGAGAAAGAAAATAAAAGTCTCCAGAAAGGTATGTTCACTCTGTATTTAAGAGAGATAATGATCACTGTTTGAGTACAAAACAATGATGTGAAAAAATATAAACAGCAAAAGAATTTGAGATGATATGGATATTCTAAAGTGAGGAAAATGTGAAGTTCACAACAACACTTTTAAATTATTGCGCCCTAATTTTAAAACATCATTTCTGTTGAAATATAAATGGGCACAAAACCCCAGCATATGCTTGGCATATAGAGATTTCTCTAACTGACAAACAGAATAAAACCACCCTCATTAACACTTTATGCTCTCCTCTCATCCATGCTTATTCTTGATCAACTAGGAAGACTGACAGACATCTTTCAATGTGTCGAGCTAATTTCTTTATTAAATTGATTATAAGCTAAGCGATACCTGTTCAAAAGATACTGTCCAATCTTCTTCTGTATCCCTCTGGAATAATAATTTTTAAACATTATTTCCATTTTACCCAGGTTGTAAATATTTTCTGCTTCTACGGTTTTTGTCATTGTCCTCCCTAACTCACTACTCTTTCTTTGGAAACAGCAGTTGCATGTTTAAGGACAGCATTTAACGTGTATCAGCCAAATGGTTCCAATTGCTCTCATGCTTGTTCAGTCATCAATGCCAGGAACTGTTGAGACTATTTTGGATGCTCCATACAAAACACAAGCCTATTGCTATGGACTTGTTTTTCTCGGTTCTTCCTTTTTATGGACCACAGATTCCTCATATCTTGAGAGGGTTTAAAAAGGTTTCAGGTTGAAAAATCTCTATAAATTCCTAAAGACAGCACACAACTCTATGAATTAATTGTTGTTGGACATAATTTTTAACTTTCAGAACACTCATACATCATTGATAGCCATCTATGGTTTCAGTGACTATTAGAATATACTTTAAGGAAATTCATGCTGTAGAGCTTAAAATTTTTTCCTGTCAGCTCAAGAGCTTTTCTGCATTGTTTCCTGCTTATTATTCATAAAGAATTTAAGATCACGAAAACCAGGTTTTTGTCTGCTGTTTCAATGAATTATAACTCAACATTATTATTCCATTCCCTCTCTGCCAATAAATCTAGGAAACTTGTGCAGAGTCTCCACTGCTGAAGTCAAGTAATGGTTAGAAGGCAAAGAACTGTAACTGCAGTAGCAGTACAGATGCCTAATTCTGAGCAGCTTGGTCCTCAGGTATTTGATTATAGCTTAGAGATGATGCAAAGTTTCATTCTTACTTCAGAATTATGCCAGGAATCAGGATAGGATATTACATAATTTGTTTTAAAGGAAAGAAATTTTAATTAACAAAAAACCCCCAATGAACAACTACACTGATAGCAGAGGAATGCATGATCTTATCACATAGTCTAAATTTTGGGCCTATCAAAAATCTCTCTTCTAAGTCATCCCAGATTACTTGGAATCACCTCTCATTAAGCCTGCTGATCAAAATTAACTAGATATACTAGATAGGAGTGAAACTGTAATAAGGAGAGTTTTGAAATAATGTTCCATGTGTTTAAAAAGTATTAACACACTGTTGAGCTAAAGTTTCCCTATTGTCCACACTGCCCTGACAAAAAGTAATGGATAAAGGCTGACAGCCAGGTCTCTCTCTGCTTAGGTAATTTTGCCCACTGAATTAATTGAGACCAATGATCAAAAATGTGAAAATATCAAGAACCTCATTTGCCTCACAGTTGCAGAGAGGAATTCCATACCCAGGAGGAATCATCCCCCAGCTGTCTAGAGACATACCATTTCCAAGAGTGCTCTCCCTGAAGGCAAGACCAGGATATGCTAGAAAGGCTCTGGAAGAGTAATCTACACTTTGGCAACACTTTTCCTAAATATCATTCTCAAGAGAGACATTGATATGTTTTACTACAAAGCAGGCCTGGGATCCATCTATCATACACTGTGAAAAATAGAGAGGCAGGACCAAAATTTATAGCATACCACCCATGCAGACACACAATCCACCCTGGAAAAACACTTCAGAAACAGAAAAGAATCCAAACCCCTTTGTATTTTCACAAAGGTACTGTAGTGACAGGTTGAAGAGGAAAAGGGCTTTTCATGGTAGAGGTGAGCAAGGATGGTGCCTGTCTAAAATAATAAGGGCAGGTGTACTTAACAGTCCATCTACAGTGCTTAAAATACATCATCTCAATTACAACAGTATTTGGCTAAATCATTCTCAGTGAACACCCCTAGAGCTCTCCAACCTTAGCCCATTATTGTAAGCATAAAATAAATGTAGATTTACTTTTCAACTGAAACAGATTTAGCATCACATTAAAATGTACTGAATCAGTTTGAGACATAAAAGCATTTTTCCCTTAACATCATGGGTAGATTGGAGGTTCAAAGAGGGAAAAAAAAGTTTTAAAAACGTGAAATACATTAACAATCCATCCTTCACCTTACTGATGAACATGATCTGGTCCAGACCACAATGATTATTATCGTAAGCTTGAAATGCATCTTTGCCTAATATCATGTAAATTCCCTTTGAATAAGAAATTACTTTAATCAGAAGAAAGTCAGTTTAGCATAGACTGATTTCCTGATAGTGGACTTGTCAGATGAGTATTTATTCCTCCTTCAAGACTATGTGCTAAAGAAAGAGGAAAACTAATAAGTGTAATGTTGCACATAGACTTAATTTTTTCCCCTGAAAATTCCACCCAGTATACCTTGGGCAAGTTGCAGAACTGTGCCAGAGAGGGAGGAGGACCGTTCTCCCCAGCCCTGTTTCTTCTCCATCACCTGCTTAGATATTGGACCTGCAGGCTCCATTGGTAGGGGCAAGTCTGCTTTGTTTCCTTCTCCATTAGGAGTGCTAAGCTGGCTGAAGGGTGGAAAATAGGCCTGCAATGAGAACACACTTGCTCTAATTCCATTTTTATAGAAATGAGGAACTAGTTGTGCTGAAAGTATAGAGATTATAAACCTTGTGTTCTATATTGTGCCATCAGATTTCAAGCAGATGGCACAGTTTATTCAGCAGATGTCTGGGTAGCATGATCTATTCAGTGTTTGGCCACAAATAAACTGACGAGGTTGACCAACCCTGAAGGAGCTCATGAAAACTTCTCATGTTCAGAATAGTTCTGAACAGGGATATTTGTATATTACTAGCTTTCACATGTAAATATATATATATTACTGCCTCCATTCATGATCGCATAGCCTTTTAGATATATATTAGCTTTCCTCTTCCAGAACAAAGTGCCATCATCCTTGAAAGTCTCAGCTGCAAAATGCAGGAGTGAATATTATGCTATAATTTTTTTATGATCATATCCTATTTGGTGTAAAGTTCAAAGGTCTATAAATATTCAAAAATATGTAGGATTCTGTGGAATGTATTTCTTGGTTGTATTCAGATCTGAAAAAAACATTTGTGATATGAACTAGAAACAATTTTTGAAATGTGTTGTATCCATTCCCTGCTCATAATGGTGGATAAGAACACAGGACAAGAACTTTTCAAGTCTGTATACTTATGACTTCTACTTTTGAATTAAACAAAGTTCTCTGTAGGACTGCTAGCAGATGAATATTTTCCTTTTATGACTGAACTGAGAGGTACAAAAAAATAGACACTGCCAGTAACCAGGAGCTAAGCATACAAACAGAAGGGAAATGAAACTTCAGAACCAAGCCAACAGAGCTTTACTGACAGCAAATTTCCTACCAAATAACGATCTAGTCAGTCACCTAAAATTTCTTCAGTGGCAGAAGTAGTATCAAAAGAAGGAACTATTTATTTCAATGAGGTTAGGATAAATGACGGCTACATTTTTATCATAATAATAACAGCAGTAATTAAAAAACCTTTCCTAGGTGTATTAGAACTTCTTTTATTCCAAGAATCTAAAGCTTGGGAAGGTATTGTTGCTTGACTTTTTTGTGCACACATTTGATTTTGACAACTTCCTTTCATTGTTGTATTTTAGAGTTTGATATAAACACAAAAATTTTAGTTCAGTCTCTGCTGTAACAATTATGTTACAGCATTTACAGTTTGTAAATGACTTCGTTTTAGAGCATTTATAATTCATGGCATTGGATGCAGCTAGAATATATATGCAGATATTTTAGATAATATGTATTAAAAACTGTTCAAAATTAAGCATATACTTAAGTTTATCAATGAACTGATGCTTATAGCTGTCATATATTCCACTTGAAGAGGAATCAACTTTATATGTTATTGCATTTGTGGATCACTCATCCCCAGAGAAACTTGAAAATGGAATTGAGCTAATAGATATAATGGCCACACCTACAGGTGTTATAGGTTTACAAAATCCCACACAAAAACTAGAAATTTTCCTCCTGAAAATTAATACCAGCTATAATAAAATACACGTGCGAAATTCTCTACAGGCTGAATAGCACCCCCAATTCCAGATACTTTACTCTGATGAAACCTTACAAAAACCCTGTTCCAGGGCTATGCTAATGCAGGCTGATTGTTTCAGGGCTCATACCCGTGTTTCTGCAAGGTTTATGCTGTGATTTCATACAGACCTGGGGTTCTGCACTGCATTGCATTGCACAATGAACACACACTAAAGCAATTTCACAGTCAAGATAACCAGGTACCTATGGATTAACAGGCACTTAACCAATGAGGAACAATTTATATGCAAATTGTTTTTGATCTGAGACTCTTAAACTGCAGCTCAGGTGAAACTGAAGTATGTGAATCCCTTTTTTGAATCCAGACCTCTATGTCTTATGCTTTTCAGATCTACCTGCAGTGCACAGCAAAGTGACAACTCAGTGCCATAAAAAGCACAAGAGAAAACTATTTTGCAGTAGAGAAATACTGCAGTGAGCTTGAAAGTGAATCAAATGAAAAAAAAAAAGAAGAAGAAAAAACAAGTGAGAAGCATAAGTCTGGGAAAGGAATAACTTTCTGCAAGAAGCTGCTGCAAAGCAAAACAACATGAGTGAATTACAGTTTGCCAAAGTAGCTTAAAGCAGCCTTAAAGGAGCAAAAGTCTGCCAGTGAGAGAGCATTTCCCTACAACTGTGATCCTCAAGTTTAAAGCTCTAGGGCTGTCACCAAAAGGAACACAAGTTGTTACACCACAGAGACGTTTTTAACTGCAGCTACATAACAGCCTTGCTTTTCAGTTACAAGGTGTTTCATTCTGTGCACAGAGGCTCACTTTTAACTACCGGAGGAGTACTTTATAGAGCTTGCTAGTTTAACTTGTGATCAGCCTTTTAGCCATGAGCTACTGTCTCAGCTCTCATCCTTGCCTCCTTGCTTTAAATTAACTCCTTAATTGCCACTGTACTCAAATCAAAGCACCTTGGAGTTTACAAATGCTCTGTTTGAAAATGGCTCAACTTACCATTGCAAGATGAGAAAGATCTCAGGTGTGCCCTGAGATCAGTGCAGTTTTTAAGTTTCAGCACAGAATTATGTGATTCTTCCTGCCTGTCATGGCACAGACTACACCAGGACACAACATATTTAGTCTTCTCTTGAGAAGTACTCAGAGGATGCCACTATTGTTAAAGCCTGAGCCTGAAGTGAGGCAGCCTCAGTAGGAAAATAAAATAAAATATAAACATAGCTAACGATTTTTACAGTCACATTTTGAACACTTGCTATTTGAAGAATTCCATTCCATCTGATCTTTCAATCAAGCTATGAAGTCCAGCTTTGTAGCCGTTCCCACTTCACCAGTATCATACCGCAGGCAGGGAGTTCCCCTTTCACCCCTTGGGACTTCTCACTTTCACTGGGATGACATGAGGACTTGGGTTGTCCACGAGGTCTGAGGTTTCTAAAAGGATAGACAGGAATCTAGGAAGATTTACCAGAAGCCTGACAATCAGTGATTTTGGTGCAGGTCAGAATATTATATGGTTCTGAAAATCCCAGTTCAAGCCTGTTTCCAGCTGTAGGCACCTAAATCTCTTTAAAACAGGATTGCATAAGAGTCACAATAAGGTCATTTAAGGAGATTAAGTAAGCTTTAAGTGGCATATGGGTATAAAAACAACAAAAGCAGCTGTGAAATGGTAACAGTTTTGGATGTGAACTACAATAGTTAGGATGCTTTTAAAGTGACCTTTTAGATAAGATAGAGATTAATAAAACAAAAAGTTCCCTTCTAAGTAGAAATCTGTGACAGAATTTAAGTGACTACAATTAACTTTTTCTTCAAAAGAACTAACTGCACATTATTTTTCTTTTCTTTAGATGTTACTAAAGAAATTGTTTGGACCAAATTTTAAAGTAAGCATCAAATCACAAGTCGGAAAAAGAAACTCTGTACTGATGAGGTTGTAATCTATGTTCAGGAAAAACAGCTCTGGTTATCCAACAGTTCTCATAGCCAGTGAAGTCTTTGGGTTCTACAAATAATATACAGTGAAGTTTGGACAAAACCTGTGGTTTCAAAATACTCCCCACCACCTCCAGGAGTCAGTCCTCAGCTTTTCTTCTTTTAATGAAGACTCCTACTGCTGTTCAAGCATTCCCTTCCCTACCCACTTCAGCAGCCTTTTCTCGCCACATACTCTGGGCTGCTGGGCAAGCAGGGAGAGGGAGTAGCTAGAGCAGAGCTGGCTGTCAGGCAGAGGAGTGAGATGAAGGAGTGGGCAGGACAAACCTGAAGGTGTAAGGGACATGGGAGACAAAAGTGAGGGCACAGGGATACTCCCCTGCCCATAAACTGCTGCTACCACACATATTGGCCTCCCAAGGAGGAAGGAGAGCAGGGCAGCTGCCTGAGATGGATAGTACTACAGGCCTATTTTCAAAGCAAAGACAAGGTTGACAGTCTGATGTTCTAGGCAAGTGACTAATTTTCCATTCTTAAAATATCTCTGAGACAAAGAGGCACTTGAGGAAAACAGTACAGGCAATAACCTTTAAATAAATGAAAGCAAAATACAGCATTTTAACAATTAATTACAGTATGGTCAGCAACAACAAATCACACTACTAAATTAATATAATTCTATGTATGCAATCATATTTTCATTGCCTTCTTATTTACTGAAATTTTTCCATGAGATAGGGAGAATCGTAACTGCTACTGAACAGGCAAGTGACTTACATCAGATGACAAAGGACTGGTGCAAATAAGCCAGAAGTGGAAGCCATGGAATCCCATACCATCACAAAATGAGGTATCTGTTCCATCCTTCCCATCATAGTGCTCTCACATTGGCCTCTGCTGACTTTGTATCAGGGCCTGAGCAAAACAAACCAACTCACCAACAAAAGTGATCTAGTCATTCTTTGTTTTCAGAGTTTATAAATAAATATCCTATTTGTTAACATTCACTGAGCTGAGCTCTGCACTCTACCAAAAGCAGAAACTCACATCCGAGGAACCCTTCTGTGTCAACTGGTGTCATTTTAATCAGAACTGCAATGTAATGAAGAGTCACATAAAATGAATGCATTTTAAATACCAGCAATGCTGCAACTTCAGATGAGATGAAGAACACTAACAACAACAAATGCAACTTCAGATGAGATGAAGAACACTAACAACAACAAATCCTTGCATTTCTGAAGGGTTTATATTTCACCTACTATCATATGCTGCTAGATTTGTGACATTTTTGTCCTAACAATTAATCAATTTTGAACTTCTTGGATTTGAACTTTCAGATTTATAAAAATCAATCCCAGTTTGGAAATAAAATTTAGGAAATTGTCTTTTAATGTCCAAGGGTTACATAAGCAGCCTTTACAAGAGGTTTCACCTAATCCAGGAGTAAACAAATTCCATCCATTTCCTTCATTTATGTACCAGAAACTGCTTTCAGCTGCCTCCACTGTCCCTCATGCTACATTTATGTACCTTTAGCTTTTCCTTGTGTTTACATAAAACTCCTAATTATTTTGCCATAAAGTTTAAATTCCCTTCTTCATCAACATGGAAGGTCTCAGATTTTGGTAATGAAACAAACTTGGAGGAGAAATCCCCAAAGTTCAGAAAAATGCCCTCTGTGGTCTTACCAGCTGCAGCTAATGAACGCTTCCTCCATTGCTGATCATTGCTGCTCTATTCTGCCCATACTGCTTTTTGTACAGTTCCATTGCAAAGTAGAAATGATTTATTTATTTAAGGTCAGACACACTCTTTATTTTTGTAGAGGGTTGAGGTTTTTGCTTTGGTTTTTTTCTAAAACCAGAAACCTTTTAGTTGACTGGTTTTCAGTTTAATCTCAAAAGCTGTTGTAGCAGTGCAATTGAAAAGGCAATGAACTCCTGCATTGAAATGAATGTCTGGGGGCAGAGAGAGGTGGGAATGCCTAATGTGGCTTCCTTCCCAGAACTGACATGACACAAATATGTTGTTTTCAGTGAAGCAAAGTGCTGAGCCTCCAGGTAAATACTCTTATTTATTTTGGGTAAAAGGGTAATTTCTAGTCAGGCTAAGTGTCTACTGAAGTGTGTAATAATTAAAAGAAGACTTAAAGAGATAGAAAAGTTAAACTTTTTTTCCCATCAAATACTGCTCTTATAGTCATCAGCTTGATTTGAAACAAACTTCAAGGATCTCAGCAATAATAACTCAAGTTTATCAGAGAGGTTACAAATCCAAGTTCTTCATGGGACCTGGAAAACTGGAGCATTTTTCAGAAATCTAGATCTATAGTAGTTTTAATATTCAGATAAATATTTAAGACTGGATTGTTAAACATTTCAACAACTAAAAAATGTGGGTTTAGAAGTTGTTTTGAAATAAACCTCAATTTTATTTCGAGACTTTTTCAGCTATCCCACGTGCATGATCTACATAATTCAAAAATACAGCCACATATGAATAGTAAGAATTATTACTATTTTAAAAAGTATACACAGTGTAGCCTCCTGATATGCACCCAGATTTGAATAATCTTATTGAGAGAAGTTACAACTTATTCTTCTAGCTTAAAAACCTGAAAACAAGAACCAGGCAAACAAACACTCAAAGATGCATTTAGTCTTTCTCATCAAAATACTCAAAACACCGGACAAACAACTATAGAAATCTGAACAAAGATGCCATAATTTTTTATCAGATAATCAAATAATTAATAATGATTTGTAGTTTTGGTTTCGTAAATATACACACAATTACATTTTCCCACTAACTACTTCTGGTACAAGTGTAGAACAAAACATCAAATACGACAAAGGCTACAGCTCCAAGTGGAGTCTTTAATGATTCAGTAACATCTTGATACAACTACCTGAAGTGCAATATTGTCAAAATACATAAATCCAGGGGTTCCTCTGCCTTCTCTTTAAAATCTACAGGTATCTTCTAATCACTTGATTTGAATGAAGCCTCAGTCTGATGACACATTGAACTCATTGAAGCTAAAACGCTCCAATCCATTAAGCTTGCTCTAAAAGGCTAGGCAATTATTAATAATTGTTGCTGTTTTTCTCATATAAAAATTCCTTTCATTTGGCTGGTATGTAATGACAATGCACTATGCCAGTTCCATTTATATTTCTTTAACTTCACTTACAGGCCTGCTTCTCCCCCACTTGTGCCTGCTATCAATTTCTAACAAAAATAACACCTAAATGAAAAGTTATGACATAAAAAGAATAATTTTTGCTTCAAAATATACAAAAATTATATTTTTGTACCTCTAATACCAAAACTATTGTAATGTTTAAACATCAATTTCTTTTGTCAAAAAATTCTTCATGAAGTTCATATGAAACAAATGATAACAGGGCACCATTTACCTCTAATGACAATTTTCCACACAATCTAAATAATTTATTTTTAGTTCAGTCCACTTGATTCTGTGCTCGACTATTTAGATTTGATACATAAAAAGAGCTGTTTTCAATTTAATTATTTTCAAAAACATGATTTATTATTTTTTTTACCACTAGGGATGTTTTCTTCTTCATTATCTGGCTGGTAACAACTCCAACACTAGGCTGGAAATTTATTCCCTTGGAACCTGACCGAAACATGTTTGCTCTACATTTCTTGATTGTAATGGGAATCAGATCATCAGTAATTATACAATCAAATATATTAGCCAGAAACATGTCCTTTCATCCAATGTGATCTCAAACATTAAAATTATAGTTTAAATTCCAGAAATTAGCACCATTTCCCCAGAGCGATCAGACTCTCCTGCTCACATTTTCAAACCAATTTTTATGAGTCCTTCAAAGACAGAAGCATACAGAGAAATAGCATCTCAGAAAGTAGATGCAAAGATCCCCTCTGAACAGGAATTTCCAAGCCCTGCTCATGGACCCATATCGATCGTAGAATCACTGAAAAAGACCTCCAAGATCATCGAGTCCAGGCTTTCTAAAAATTAATTTTAATGGCCAGAGGAATGGCTGGTTGAGCATTTAAGCTCATGAAACGTTGCAGTGCAGCCATGTGCTGGTGGATGTGCACACTTGCAGGAGTGTCCCATCTACTGTCCCATCTACTCCTGGGGCATTTTCTGGGATTGCCTGCCTCTCTCGGTTTCCTGAGCCCACCTAGAAGCCTTTTCTTTATTTGGAGCACTTTAAGAGTCTCTCTGCCTTTTCTGGCCCCAAATTTCAGGACACCTAGCAAATTATTTACCTTAGAGAGTCTTATTCATCTTTCAGATTAGATTTGAAAGAAGACAAGGGGGTTAAAAATTGGCTCATTGGCAGCCAGACACAGGCAGTATGGATACATAAACAATCCCGTAGAAAACAAAATTAAAATCTATATAATGTGGGTTTATTGATGGTTTCAGTCAGGATTTCTTATTACACATCTATTTGTGCATCTGATATTGCTCATGAAAATTTGGCATCAGTTTCATGCTAGTGTAGCTCCATCACCTTCGCTGGAAATAGCTGTGGACTATGCTGAGGAAAAAAGAGAACCTATCTGGATCAGAAAAAATAAAGATCTTATATTCTAATTAAGGCTTACTTTAATATATAGCTAAACAACCAATTATCTTTAAATGGATTTCATTCCATTAAAAATCTATTATCTGGCAAATCTGTTATCTATTTCAGGCAAAATCATAAAAGAGAAATGAAAAGGTGAGATGCCATAACCAGGAGTGTCCGGGCTCAGCCCTGAGTGTGGAAATACAGAAATCCTGAAAATCAGATAAAGGGAGTCAAGCCAACATGTTTTTATGCCTGTCAGCCAAGCATTTATACATTTTCCACCTAAGGTGATGAATCTATAACCTTGAAGTATAGCACAGTGTAGCCATACTGTATTTCCACACAACATAACCTTTGAACTTAGGCTGAACTCTGCTCAGGAGTTTTCTACCAAGAAACTCCATTTGCATCGATGCTCCTAGCAGCTATTCTCTTCAGAACAATGGGTTGTGCATTCTTGGTAGGCCTAGAGAGATAACTTTTTTCCTCCATGGTGTTTGCATAAACAGAATGAGCTGTAAATATCCCAGACCACAGATGATTTCTTAATGAACTTGCCTTCAAAACACAGTTTTTACAGGTAGCAATGGTTCCAATAATTCCATATCGGGTCTTAATCAGAATATTTTATATTGAAAGATGACAAGCTGAAGTGATTTCCCCTAGATATTCACTCTAATATCAGACAAAAAATGCTGACAATTTCCTTATGTGAAACCAAACTGGCTCCTGACTTACATCTACTGCAATGACTGAAATTGAAGCAACAAAAAATCACTGGTTTTAACTGTAATTATATTAATAGCAAAACATTCAATCTATATAAATAATTTTATTTGTACACTTTAATAACTTTTCCAAAAGAAAAGCTGACTCTTTTTCAGCATAATTTGATCTTTTTCTCTACTGCATTGAATGTATACCTACGTATTTAACTCAGGGTTTTAACATGATGACTTGATTTTTACTTTTTTTCTAATGTTTAGCTATATTATCATAGAAAAGACATAGGAAAATAGCTTTTCAAGTTTGGATAAGGATGGAGGTTTTTAAGTTTATATTCGGATAGAAAGTGGAATCTGATTAAGATAAACAAAACAAGCAATTTGAAATTTTATTTGTTGAACAAAGTTGTTTTAAATATATCTGGTTCCTTAGAAATTTGAAGTCGTAATAAGCTAATTTTCAGTGTAAATGCAATTTAAGTAACATGAGTATTTTTCTGCACTTAGTGATTTAAACATAGTACTTAATTCTTCCAGGACTTTAGGATACTGATTGGAAGATGCAGGGGAATAGTTGTTGCTTTTTCTATTCTCCCAACTGGATTTTAATTTCTCAATGAATTAATTATAAACTACCTGAAAAAAACCCAGAACACTAAAATATTCACACACATGGGGAAGGCAGTATCTGTAGGCACTGTCTCTATTAACAGCTGGCTTAATATTTCAACAAAGAAATTCCAGAAAATAACTTTGGCAGAATATCTAGGCTGCTCTTACTATTTTCAAAGGAAAATTGTTTTAATAGTTCACAGCAAATATAGTCATTATATAGATTACTTTAAATTCTACGTGTATATAACACTTTTTTTTTTAACTACTAAATACAAGTTTAGAAAGTCAATTAAGATGAAAACAGATGTCTTTTTTATCTACTCTCAAATGAAAAATATAACATCTGACTGCTCTTTAATCTGACTGTACTCTTTAATCTTGGAGGGAAATCCAAAAGTGGTTACACTATGAACTGTGAGCAATCCATTGGTCAAAAATTAAATCCATGAAGTGCAATAATTAATACCTTGTATTTACATAGGTAGTCTTTCATCTCAAAGAATCCTGAAGCACTTTGCACATTCATCTGAAATATATCTTCACAAACCTTGAAACTCATGCAACAGCTTAAAGAAATCCTGTAAAAATTGGGCACTTCTCCAGTATCTCTTTTTCACCACATAACTATCAGCTACTTGTTCAACAGTTCTGAAAAGCAAATTCAAAAACTCTCTTCCACTAGTAGCACAGGAAATTAAAAGCATCTCAGAAATTACTCCAGTCCCTGCTACAACTTAAAAGTCTCTCTGGGGCCACCTGACATACCCTTCTTTGATCTGCTCTTTCCCTTGTAAACCACATAGCCCTTGGTCCTCAAATTAAAAACATACAGCTTTTTCATCTCCAGTCTCTGCAATGGTAGCTGATGCATTGATTCTGTGCCTTATGGCATTGTCAGATTTATATTTCTCCTCTTACAGAATGATTTACAGAATTTTTCACTGGAAAGACACTTCTCTGTCTTTATTTGGGTGTGAAGACTTCACTGCACTTGTAGATTGAAAAGTTCTGGCCGATTGGTGGGGATCCTTCTCATTCATCTGCTTACCCTGTATCTGTTTCTTCAAGAAAGTAAGGTGAGTCACAGATTCATAGATTTTATAATCCATCAGTGAACAAATAGGTTATAATACATATTATTCTTGCACAGGACCCTATTAAACACACACTCTAGTATACACACAGCAGTTGTCACTCTGCCCTTTCTGGAAGCTCATCTCCTGCAGTGGTCAAACCCCTCATCATACACCTCATCAAACACCTCAGATAATCACAGAGTAAGCAAAATTTTCTTTCAGACTCCTGCAGCAGCTGAAATCTTACAGCTGTCTCACTAATTCTAATGACAGTGTAGATTTTGGTCAGGATGGTTTTCAACTTATTACCATCTCAATATAAAATTTAGGATGGTCACGGCTTCACAGCCGCCTGCAGCCAAGCACCACACACCACTCACTCATTCCCTCACCAGCAGGACTGGGGAGAGAATAGAAAGGGTAAAAGCTTGTGGGTAGAGATAAAGACAGTTTAATGGGGAAAGGAAAAGCTGCACTCACAAGCAAAGCACAACAAGGAATTAATTCTGCTTCCCATGGGCAGGCAAGTGTTCAGCCATGTCCAAAAGGGTAGGGTTCCATCACATGTAATGGTGACTTGGGAGGACAAACACTGTAACTCCAAATGTTCCCTCCTTCCTCCATCCACTTCATATACAGAGCATGATGTCACATGGTCTGGAATATCCTTTTGGTCACTTTGGGTCACCTGTCCCAGCTGTGTCTCCTCCCAGCCTCCCATGCACCCCCAGACTCCTCACCAGCACGGGTGTACCAAAAGCAGAAAGGCCTCAACTCTGTGCAAGCCCTGCTCAGCAACAACAAAAACATCTCTGTATTATCAACTCTGTGTTCAGCACAAATTCAAAATGCAGCCCCACACCAGCCACTGTGAAGAAAATTAATTCTATCCCAGCCAAAACCAGCACAAGGCTCCACAGTGCCTTGCTCTTCCCTAAGAAAGAAATGGGGGAAGAGAAGCAAGACACTTTTCTGGTATCATCTGCTAAGCAACAAGCACATTTGCAGTTCTCATGCACTTCTTAGTGCATGTGATGCTCTAGTTAGTCAGGTACTTCTTCTTCCCTACAGTCTGCAAAAAATATGCCTTTAGGAGGAAAAAAAACAAGACAAAATAACTTAAGATTTCTTTAATTTCTTTTTAAAATTCCACTGAGATACTTAATAACATTAGGCCCTTACAAAGCAAAGATTCAAGTTTTTAAAATAATGTTAGCAGAGCTGTGACAAAACCAACCAACACAACAACCAATTGTTAGGCTTTCTGTAATCCTGCCTACTATTTGGCATGATCCCATATTTCCCCAAAACCCTCTGTACTCAGGACTAATGGAACGGTTGCAAATATTTTTTTGAGTCTCGCAGTGATGAACCAAATGTTATTTTCTTTTTAGTATTTGACTCTCCATCTCAGGTCAGTGCTCTAACATCAGTCAAACTCAAGAGAGTAACTAAAAGTGACATAATTTGTAAAATATACCCTGCAGCACAATGAAAATGATGTAGCTAAATAAAAACAAACAGTCTGCTGGGTAATTGGGAGCTGAACTTATTTATTACAAATTGAATGACTCCACAGATCTACTAAAATGCAGCTTCTGAGCATAACTAGCAAATACAAAGGCATCATTGCTACGTGCAGTGTATTGCTAGGTGCTATGTGCTCACTTCTCACGGTAAGCTGGCATCATCAAAAGACTTGCAAAGGAGCTCCAAACTTTCTTCTCTCCTCGACCAACCCATTTGCTGAGAAGACCCCATCAAAAGGGCAGCAGTGTCAGGGCTACTTTTTTCCTGGCCTGAAAGGGCTGTTCCAGCAGCTGAAGCTAGCTCAACTGTCAGGAAAAATCTGGTCTGCCCCTGCTCTGTGCATGAGAGGGTAGAGAAGGTAGAGAAGTGGTGCTTGGAGGGACCGTTCTGGTATTTAATAACTGGAATACACTCTCCTGCTCAGGACACCTTTTATTGGTCCATTGAACTGACCACAAGGAAATCATTCCACATGTACAGTTCTAGAATTCAGTTGCATATTCCAACACAACTATAATTCAGATAGTTTTTATACAATGAACTGTTGTCCTTGCTGTTTCCTTATTTTATTACCCTAGCAAAATGGTTTTAATTTATATCTCTGTTTGGAATGAATTTTCAATTTGAAAACTATAACCAGTTTCAAACCAGAACGGGTAATTTATAAACACCTACAAACACATAGAGAAAGCTGACAAAGTGTGCTCTGTTTCATAGTGAGACAGTTAAATCTTAATGGAATGAAAAAGTAACAGAAAACAAACCAGAAGGACTCAAAAATTAGGTGGCATTTTATTGAATACCAGGGCAGGAGTTTTACTGCCAAAGAACTTTTTGTCATGATAATAATGGAACAAAAAAGAAGCTACCAGTTAAATGAAACTACTGGCAAAAAGTTCCATGCCATGGAATATTTTAATATAAACACTAAGCTATTTACAAAAAGCTAACAATGAACTAATGATACAATGGAGAAGGAATGTAATGCTGAGATATTAAGTGACCATTCAAGAACAGGCTCCTGTATCATGCCAAAGTTTTCATTTACAAAGGTTATTTTTCCTCAGAGTAGTTTGACCTGCCTCTCAACAATGTCTCTTTCTCCCCTGCTATGCTGCTGCTTTCTAATGACTTCTGTTCTGACCATAGCATGTTTTTGCATACTTCTTGAATATTTTACCAGTAGTGCTGCCATCCTCAGCATTCCATTCACTAGTAACAAAGACATCCCAAAATATCTAGTCTTGGATCTTTCTAGAAATAATTGCAATAGTGGGCTTTGGATGAGAATATTTTTCTTGTCTGTTAAGAGAAATTAGAGGGTTCTCCATGTGAGGCTGTATTTGTATTGGTTGCATTTAAACATAGGTCATATTTACACCTCCTTATTTCAGCCAAGTAAATTTCATACAACTTTATGCAGGTGTTTAAGACACCCGCTATTTTTCACACAAATGATACAAAAGTAAAAACATGGGGAGGTAGGCAGAATCCCTAACCAAAACTCAGATTTGAGTGCACATGCTAGCTCTGATATTTAAGATTGAAGTTAGTGTACTGATTTAGTAGTTAGTAGTAGTAGTTAGTTGTTCTGATTTAATATGCAAATGACATTGAGGTTCTGCCTGAAAACCAATAATATTCTAGTCCTGTTCATAGTGCATACCCAGGGAAAAGAATCTGCCATAAAGGAATGAGAAAGAGTTCTGGATTAGGGTACAAAAAGAATCCTGTGCTTCATTTGTTAAATGGTTTTTAACAGAAATCTGCTATGGTAATTTCACTATAACAGTTCAAGGGATTTTCTCTAAATTTCTCTTTTTGCTACTGTAGCTACACCATTAACTATGAAGAAACTTAAGAGCTGAATCTTACTGTGAATAGGCTACAATGCAGACTATTGCATGTTACCTTTTTTTTAAATTTTCTAACATTAAAAAAGGCAAATTTATCATCCATCCTTTAATGTTTTTTGATCAAATTCAGACATGGTATATGCAGGTTGAACTATATCTTTTGAGAAAAAGTTAGTTTCATTTCCTACTGGTACTGGGTTTAGAAAGATACCAGCTTGAATTGTTGCACTCGGAATAAACCTCCACATTCAGCAGAAGATGAGGGACAGAAAATAGAATAGGCACCAGCTGAAATCCAGTGACAGATATAAACTAGAAGGACAAAACCTTTTGATCAGCAGTTTTGTTTGCTGAAAAAAAAAAGTGTGAGAACGTCTCAAAATCTTTTTTATTGCTTTCCAGTGTTTCTCAGTTAGGTGATTTATCTCAGCAAAGGTCTGCTTTAGAGAATGACAACATATACAGCTAGATGAAATGTGGCAAGACCATAGAAGCACAATCATGTGAGTCAGAAAATTATTTTGGATTCACTGTTTACTTGCTCTGCATATATTTATCTCTGTATGAACAATATCTGATTTCAATGATGACAAAGGACATCCATTTGAGGTTCAGACTAGTATTCATTCCGTGAGGAACTATACTTGGTTTTGGTGCCAGCAGCTGCCTACTTCAAGAAACTTTAAAAACTTACTTAATCCTGTCATATTTCTTCTTTTCAAAGGGAAAAAACACCCAACATATTCATAAGTTCACCACACTGTGTCAAAAGCATAATAAATCGATCTTATTCTCCCTCCTCTTTGTTAGCCACTCTTAACCAGTCGTAGCACAAAAATATTGCCATGGCAACATATAGTGATAGCAACAACAAATAGCAAAGATGTGAAGAGAACATCATTTATGTACAGTCCAGAGGCTTTTACTCACTTGAAACATTGCTGAGAGATTCTAAATAACAAATTAAAATTAGCAAATTTGCAATAGCAGAAGAGAGAAGAACTCAGGGATCTTTTCAAAGAATATTCTTCTCAGACTTTCCATCTTTATGCACTTGTAACCCCATTTCTCTCATTCTCCCCTGCTGTGGAATGCAGAAACTTTCTGCATCTGCCACCTGGTATGTAAATCAAGAGTGTTCAGGATGTTGTATACTTTCCAAAAAACTGGAAATGCATTTACTTGTGAAACTATAACATCTAGGTGAGAAAATCATGCCTGCAGAAAGCAACATAGTAACTGATATTTTTATGTAGAAACCAGATCTGCCGAAGAGTTGATATGCTAGAGGGCAGAGCAAATTCTAGTGAGATTTATGCATTTTATAACCCAAATGTAACTCAGAATACCAATTTCTGACAAGCTATAATGGCAGCTTGGAAGATTGCTTTCACTTTTGCTATTCAAGGACAGAAAACCAGATGTTTGATCTTAATGAAGATCTTCTGAAATCAGACAGGTCTTAATGGATATAAAAATAGCAGCAGAGCAAAAAAATGAGAAAAAATTCAAAGATTGCTTCATAGCTTTATCAGGAGCTATCTCCAGTCAGGGTGCAGATGTACAGAGGTAACACAGACATTGGTAGCATCAGCTTAGCACAAGATAACAAACCAGTACATTGGGATGTCTCGGTACGGATTTCAGGACAGCAAAGCACTGTTTGTGTCAGGAATGTAAAACTTGACACACACCTGATATCTCTCAGCACAGATTGCTCAATGACTGCAGGGCCTGAAAGGGTCAATTTGGCACAGAGGCCTTTATAGGAATATTAATTACAACGGTGGTTTCTATGTAAGTCAACAATCTCACTGCTGTCACTGAATAAAAATAAAGTAATGCCCAAAGTACTCCCATTAAGTAACAGACTGAAACCGAGTTCTGTTGCCATTCCCATTATTTTTACAACACTAGCACTTTCAGGATATAAACTACTCTGTTTTAACCAAGGAAGATCACACTAAAATTCTTCTTATTAGTCTTGGATCTGAACATCAATACAGAAGAAACACCTGACACCAAAGCCATGTGTACTACCTTAGGGATATTCAGAAGTCATGCAGTTCCCAAAACCAACAGAAATCTTTCTCCCTCTCTCACTTATTTGCTTGCTATAGGGAATAATGATTTCTCAGTGGGTGGAATTATGATGTTTGACTTGGCAGTGCAGTGAAAGCATCACACTACTTATAATGAAGGCCCAAAGTGCTGTTTCTATTATTGGTAGCTGGTTATGTCACCAGAATGTTCTCACATATCAAGAGCAGGTGTCCCCATTGCTGATTATAAATAAAATAATTACCAGTCAGAATTTGGATTTTAAATTAAAGAAGCAGCAAGTGACTAACTCTTGCACCTCCAAATAACAAAATGTATCTGAGATCACTTAGCTGTGAAAAGTAAGTGAAAGTTCTATCAGAACTAGAGGGAGGAGAAACCAAACTTGCATACAAAAAAAATAGCTGTGGGAATGAGAAAGAAAGGCAGGAATGAGGAAACTGAGAGGGGAGCTTGAATGGAGAACAAAGGATTACTTAAATTCCTTCAGTATAAAGTTAAAAGTAATAGACTGAGTGAATTCCAGATCCTTGAAAATCAAATTCAGTTCCTAAAATACAAGCCCAGATGGTTGACTGGTGTAAATAAATGCAACTTCATTGGTCCAGAGGGAACAGTATCAATGTATACCAGCTGAGGTCTTGGCAAATCCACCTTCTGAGGTTCAATCAACACTCACAGGTTGTCAGGTCAGTGGACAGAGATTTGTAAGATTCATTCCCAACCTACTGTGATGACAAATAGATAGAATTACCACTTGTGAGCTAATGAGCTCACCACAATCATTTTTCACTTCGTTTTTCACGCTAAAAAATTCTACATATTAACATCACCAAACCCATATTTTGGCAGACTCTGAGGATTTCCACTGAATCTTGCATGCCATTTTCTTTCTATGACTTACCAAATAAGTTATGTACATGGTACTGCAGAATGAATTTCAGATAATTATTGGCCTCAAAGAAGTACAGTTGATTTGAATTATTTTAAGAAAGAAAATATGATCTGCATAAACAGGCCTATAATAAGACATCTTCTCAATGCATTAGTACCAGAGATCTGACTTTTGTGTGTCGTCTGTAGGTCTAATGTTGGCTTGGAGTAACAATTATGAGCAGGAAGGGAGTATTTCAGTCTCACATGTTGATTTAGCTCTTGGACTGTGCCCTGAGAATACAAATTAGATTACTGTTTGAGTGAATGACATCTGTGCAACCTGTAAAAATGCACATGTAACTGAACAAATACCATTGACTTCTGTCACGTCAGCAACAATTCATTAGGAACAACAAGTAGCAATGAATTCTGAACTAAGACACTGAAAGCATCAAGTCCTGTGGCATTGTTACCCAGGCCTTATGTGCTCAGAGAAACCTAACAACTTGATCAAGGATGTGATGGATGACAAAGCGGTACCAGGGTCAACTCTCTGCTACTGCCCACCAGCACATCTGATTATTCCCCAGAAGGGAAATCATTCTGTGTAACGTATTTCTCTGCATATCATGGTGTTTATTTCTCTAACTTCAGATTTGTAGACAGTGAACACAGGGAGTGGAAAATGGGGAAAATAAACACTATCATGCATAGTGGGTGAAGGGAGATGAGAGAGGCACTTTTAGCTCCTAAAGTTAGTTACTGTTTATTGGGTTTTTTCCCCACTTTCTTGTCTCCATTATCACCAATAAAAATGTATTTCCTGAAAAGAAGTGAGGAAGATGTAGGGAATATAGCAAACCAATGCAAGCTTCCAGGTAATGAAATATACCTTGAATTAAAATTAGTGTCATAAGTCACAATAGCTAGAACACATACTTAACATCTGAAAAAATCCAATACTGAGCAAAATACTTGCTTTGATATTTATAGCAGGAAGTAGAAACATTTGGAAAGTTTTGCAGCAGACAGTTGCATATGGATTATTCTGGAACCAAACTATTTTTTTAAGAAAACACTGCAGCTGTAGTACTTTACCATACGCAAACCACAGTAATTTAAAATGTCTAGTACAGACTAGTAACATCTGGTTGGAGATGTTTTGTTTCCATAGTTATTCCTAGTTAGTTTATTTTTAGCACCTCGAGCAGGTGCTAGCCATCCTGTTTGAAAATCAATGTTTCTAATGTAAGAGGCACAACCTAAACTTCCACTGGAAAACTAAGTTACGCACAACTATTTGTGCTTTTTCTCCTTGCACAACCTCAGGAAGCACGTTTTGCACCACTAGGTAATGTTAAATTAGGCATATCATTAAGTAACCTGTGTCTTTGAAACCCTATTTTAAAGCACAATCACCACACAGATAAGCTTATAACCTAAAAAAATGCATGTAACTATCAAAACAGCACAGCAAACTTGCTGAGTCCTCTGTTCTGGCTGCTTGAGGGACACTTCAAGTCCTTAATGCCAGAAGCGTGGTTTTATTTCTCCAAGCCTCCAAGGACACCAAGAAGTGAAGTGCTTCTGGAGACTGAGAAGGGGGGAATGCTACCACCCTAAACCTGCAATATTTTAATTACTGAAGGCTTTGGAATGAAGGGATATAAGATACCAAGGGCAATACCATCATTAATGAGTCCAGAACTGCTTCATGCACAGCCATATGGAAAGCCTGCAGGGTATGGAATGTAGTGCAGCCTCAGGGAGAGCCTCAGGTGTCTTCTGACTTGGAGGAAAATCTCTATTATTTTATTTGGCTGTACTTAGGTTTTGGGCAGAGCTTGCCTAGGAACATCCATGTATCTGAGTCGTGTGTAGGCCTAAATTCTGGCCTGGGCCACTTTTCTAGTTACAAAATAATGAAAGGAAACAAAGACATGTAATGGGTTTCATCCATAATATTGTAGTTGCTTTGGAAGCACATGCTTTAGTAATCCAGCATAAGCAGTTCAAGATATAAATATGTCACTGATTTTCAGCTAGGAATGTGTAACCCATGGTGCTATATTTTTGATAATGAAAACATATTAAAATATATTCAAGAATAAGTCAAATGGGATCTCTCTAATTTCCTTAACAAACATTACTGATGACTTACAGGAGAATCTGCAAGCAGGCATTTCAAACGTATCATCAGTCTCTGTGCTTTGCTGCACACTCAGGCTTCTTACTGCTTTAATTGAAGCATTGAGTCTGAAGGTTGTTACGGTTTTTTTCTTAACTACATTAAGTATTTTTCTTTACTTTCTCAGGGTCTAAGTACATTCTACATAGCAAGAAATATGCTAATTTTTGTTTGCAGGCTGACAAAATTCACATTCTCATTGTCTTTCTGGCAATAACAATTGTTCTATCAAGGCTTCTGAAGCTGAATTTGGGTTTTCTCCTTTACGTTATTTTATTTGTGCATGACATTCTACTGCCCATCATTATCAGGCACATTAATAAACACACAAGTGTACACATGCATGTGTTTGTTAAAGAACTTCATATTAGCATCAGGGATATTCCCCTTGTGGACAGACAAGAAAAGATACTCATATACCACATTTTAAGATGTTTTAAAACTCACATTTGAGATGCAACACTATTGTTCCAAAGGCAACATTAGCACTGAATTGCAGAAACACAACTTCCAAGTGACCCCAAACCTCTAAGATGACCCACTAACATGAAGTTCAGTACAGGAAGAAAGACAATCCGAGGGATAGCACGAAAAATCCCAGATGTAGGGCGTCCTAAGTGTATCCTGGGAGTACTGGAACTTTGTAGGGTCTCCAGACCTCCAAAGGTTTGGGCACATACAAACTATAATAGGCTTTGCAGTAACACTCTCTGGTCAGTTCTCGTTCACCTGTTGAACTAATCTGCAATTCCTGGAGGCCTACCTGGCCTCCAAAGCAAAACAATTCTTTAGAACTGAGATCAGGACCCTCAGAGGTGGCCTCTTCCAGCCAACAAAAACAAAATGCAGCTGCAAGTTTGGTTCAGTTATGGTGACTGGAATGCAGAGCTATTGCCCCAAGCTCTTGAGGAGAAGGAGAAATGGGCAGGCTGACACTTCTCTGTTGCTTCTTACAGCATTCTTTTCTCTGTGTGGTACTGCCTACCTCTCAGCAAAAGCAACCATTCATGCCTATCTGCAAAGAGGAATGAGTTAAAGGGTATCAGATGACAGCAATTCCTGGAACTATAGACCAACGTGGTTTGTTAAAGAGGGTTCACTTTTCTGCTGCTAACGTCACAAATAAGAAAAAAAGAAGTATTAAAATTGCATATGGCATCTGATATGTGAAAAGCAGTGCTCTTCCTATTTCTTCCATGTGGTCTAGACCTTTAGGTCTTCTCCTAAAGACTTTAGAAATGCTCAGCAGTATTTCTGACTCATTCCCAAGCTCCTGGAGGCAGCCTGCAGCCCAGTGAAGCTGGAATAAATATGTTCGAAGGAAATATCATCAAACTTTTAAAGTGAGCTCTTTAAACTCAAGAGTCTAAAAAAAAAAAAATAGCTTATCTGGTGTTTGACACCAGACTTTCAAAGTTTTAGTGCATGACAATACCTTCTCACTATTTAAAAAATGCTTTATAGTGAAAAAAAGGAATCCCATACATCTTTTTTGTATTTTCACATGGGATTTGTTCATTATTGGTGTTAGCAAATGAGCAAAGGAGAAACGTCCTTGCTGCAGATCCTATATTCTCACCAAAACATTGCATGTAGAACTTAACCTTTTCGAGTGAATCACAGTAAACATCACAAGAAATTCACTTGCTCTCTTCTTGTATCCTCCTCCAGAATAAGCTTTTTGAGTTTGCTATTTTGTACAGAAATACTCAAAAAAATATCTTATATAGCCAGGAAAGTATTCCCAACTCATAAATATAACTTTTGGACAAACTGAAATTGTTCTCAGAAGCACATTTCTCAACAGTTGTTAGGTTGGTTTTTCTTTTTCAAATGCTTCTTCTATTTCTCTTTCTTTAATACATCAAAATAAAAGGAACAGATGTTAACATACTTCAGCCAAAATTGAAGTAAGCCCTTATGGTCAGGTCTAGCAAGCCAGGAAAGGTATCACTACAGTGGAAATAATTCCAAAATGGACAAATGAACACAGAAACATATAACACTACACAAAGTCTGCAGGACAATCCTCTTGGTAGTGGACATATCTGACTCTTGTGTACTTTTGTAAAGCATGTCAAAGTAATTTTCATTTCCGTGTTCAGGATGGACACAGCAACTGTGTCCTCTCTCCAGGCAGTCTACAGGCCATGTGCCACCTTGACTTACAACAATCCAAATCTCTAGGATAGCCAGAAATACTGGCATAAAAACTTGCATCAGTATTTGGCATCTCATGGTAACAAAATGGCAGATCTATAAAGGATGAGGTTCGCTCCATGACACCTAATTTTTAATTTGTCTTCACAGCCCAATTCTGCTTCTTTGAAAATGCCTTTGTAAGACTAACTTGATCTACTCTAGCCCAGTGTACAAACTCTTCCATGACCTACAAACTGTCACCAACATGAGCAGGAATCTGCAAGTTAAGCAGGTACTTAATTTCATATATGTGCTGCTCACATCACAGCTGGCAATAAAAGGTTTTGCAACATCAAATCAGGGCCTCAAAACACAGCTATTTCAGCAGCTGTTGTTTATAAACACCCCGTTTGTTATTGGCTAATGAGAATGTCAGGAAATTTCTGTCTTATTGTAGATGGGGTAAAGTAATCCTGAGCAACATCTTTAAATAATGCTGTCATATGCATAGTGCCCCTCATTTGCAAAGATTGACCATACCTAGCAGTTATTCATTGGAATTTAGTTAGATACCAAGTTCTTTGTATATAACAGCAGTACATAGGCTCCCATGTCTTAAAGCCATAATGTTTTTACCTAACACAGCAGAACTGAAGACATTCAATATGTGGAACAACCTAAATCCATAAGAAAATGCTCTGGGATGACTCTCCTTAAACAGGGAGGTTGACCAAACAATCCACTATGGTCCCTTCCAATCTGAGCCTTTCTGTGATTTTCATATTAATAAAAAATGCAGAGAGAAAAGGAGGCAAAAGAAAAACCTTGGGGTTTTTTAGACTAAACCTGACTGATTCTACACGAGAAAAATCATTAGGTTGTCTTCATCTGGTTGTTTATGCCATGCTATTTCAACAATATGTAGCTGAATGGAGAAAAAAAAGGAAATATTGGAAATATTTTAGCAGGAAAGCTCAAAGCTCTGTCTAAAAAGACAAAAAAGCCTCTCTTTTTTTCCCTAAATGATAGCATTTAAAGATCTACAGAATATGAATGATGTCTGGCTGTCTGCTACAAGCTGCTTCTCAGCACTGCAATCACGGAAATAGCTTTCCTATACTAACCCTACAGTGAAAGGCTGAAAACAACTTTTATTAGAACCATTTCAAGCCCCTAAATGTTCTTTACGTACAGGATAATTAGAGGTCATTAGTTACTGATGTCTTCCTGCTTTATTTAACCTGCTTTATGCAGGAAGAACTCTTAGATCAGCAGCAGTCTAAACTGTACAAAGATGCACACAACTTACATCTTTTACCCAGCCCCGCCCAGCTGTGCAGGGTGAGTGCTGAGGTACCACTATATTGTTTAGACAAAAAAGCTGGGAAGTCAAGAAAGAGGCCACTACCATAGGGCATTTTCTCAACCTGGATCAATAAATCAAAAATTACATTAGCAAAGTGAAGCATGATCCAGACATAGATATGAAGTCATAAACCCTTTCATCCTAAAGCCACCAGATCTTTCTTTTGAACTGTGCAAAAACTGGTGCTATCTGTTTTCTTTTTTCTGGCCCACAGGAAGGAAGTTTATAGTCTCAGCCAGGAGAATGTTGCCCCTGTCACGATAATGTCAAAAATCCAGCTACTGGATAAAAGTACAGGCTGGACTGGGACAATCGGTTCAACAGGATGGCCATATAAAGATGGATACTACATGGCAAAAAAATCAGAGGCACAGAAAATTGGGAACTGCTCTTTTTCTCTATTACCACATTTTTAATAGACAGACACCAAAGAAATTAGGGCAGAAGCTGTAATTCTGGAAATGACAGCAGGGGCAAGAGCCTCTGTTAAAGATTTTAACAACAGTTCATAGCTTTACACTGATTTTTACCTTTTATTGGTACCAAGAGAATTACCTTGAATTTACATTGTCTCTGTATTTATCACCTTTCTTTCCCATTCTTTATTTCAGACTCTTCATTTGCCAATATGTGTTTGTAGATGATATTTTTATTGCAGTGGATGTGGTTTTGTCTGTTTGAATGGTCTGGCAAAATTTAAAGAGGCTCATGGCACAAAATGAATAGAGTTAATTAACTATTATCTGTACTATATAACCCTTCTGCATGGAAATGTCTTACTTCAGCAGTCCATCAGTATGATTGCCTCTATATTGTAGCTTTAGTAGAAAACTCCATAAAGGATTACTAATTAAAGCCAATTTTGTAAAGTAGACTTAAGTGTTGATCCAACACATGAATTAATCACTTATACAAACTTGTTCTGCTGGTTTAACATGTTTTCAAGGTTTTCAAGCTTTGTATTGTCAGCTCATCCCTCAAGCTAGACAGCATCTAGCCAGCATTTTGGTTAATTCAAAAGAAATTCAATCCTTCTGACTTCCCAGGCTGAACTCAAATTTCTGTGACAAATTCAGCAGGTTGTAGGTCTAGCATCAAAGAACATGGGAGCTAGAGTTTCAAGCTCCAAATGGAAAGGTAAGGGGCTAGAGACAGTCTTAAAACCCTGGATTGGCTCTCTGTATTAGAGATCCATGAAGGAAAGTCAGAATTTCGAGGAAGTTCCTTGAGTAAAATGTGTGTCACTGTCAAACAGGGTCTTGTATGAGACAACTTGCATCATGTTTTAAAAATAGTAATTATAAGAAAAAGACTTTACCAGAATTGTCTTTCATGTGTACATCCACAGTTCTGGCCTCCTGACAGTGCAGAAATTGCATTCCATAGTCTGGGCTGGCAGAGGTTCAGAATGTCCTTCACTCTGGCACATATGTGCTCAGATTCTAATTTCCATAAAACTCAAGCTCAGTGCCCTGCATTTTCCAAATTAGTAGTACAGAAAACATTTTAAAAACAAAAAGTAGACCCATCAATAAGACAGCTACACACACTGCAGGTCTGCAGGCCTTAGAACCCCTCTTCTAGTCCAGACCTCCCTCCACAGTTCCAGACCTATCTGATTTATCTCTTTCTGCATCCTGTTGCACTCTATGCCATGTGTATGTATAGAACACACAGATATATAAGAACACATATAAATCTTTTTTATAGAGAGAAATCTCCCCAAAGGCAGCATCCTGTAGACTCTAAATCAATTCATTTTAATCTAATCTTCATCTGTAATGGTTTTCTTGGCTGCAGCCATCAAGGAAACATCCTGGCAGGTGGGAAAGAATGAAAACATATAACATTTGTTTCTAATGGTTCCTTTGCATCATGTAGTTTTGACTTTCCAGTACAGAAATGCCTGCAAACTCCATGAAATATGACTGGGCTTGGAACTGACCTCCAATGCAAACTTATATCTGCACAGCTGAGAACTCCCTAAAATATGAACATAAAGATGTCAGAAACTTCTTAAAATATCTTTAAAAACCATTGAAGCAAAGTTGAAAATAGAACTTTTCTACCTAAAAACAAAGCTGAAGTGGAATTTTTCCATATGACCGTTTCATCAGATGGAAAGCCTTTTCTATTTCTAACTTTTCCTTTCTTCCTCAGTACACAAGTTGCAAGTCACCCAGATTGGTTTTCTATTAGGAACTAAGACCACAGGCCCCTTTGAATCTCCATGTACTGTCAGATTTTCGCTCCCTGTTGCCAAACTTAGTGCCTTACTAATTGCCTGGGGCTACAGTGCCTTGCTTATAGAAACAAATTATTTTCTTGATGGAACAGCAGGATTTGCACCTGCAGAGACTCGGCTTAGGAAGCCTGGCAAGCAATCAAGTGGGCAGCTGGGGAGCCTCTGTGCCCAGCAGTCTGCAGGACAGGCCTCTGGAAAGCCAGGATGCCTGTCAGGTCACCTGGCAGCTGGCAGGCAGCTTGCCAGCTAGGAGGCTGGCAAAAATACAGCTCTCCAGGACAGCTTAGCTTAGCCTATGCATCTCCTAACCTGGCTTCTGCCAGTGACCCTGATAAATCAACACATTGATAAAATAAAAAAAAAAAAAAATCTGTTCTGTGACATCAACTTGAAACAACAAATGAAGTATATCAGAAGAATACTTTCTAACAATTTTCCTAGATCCCTGAGCCCTCAGAAAGAAAATCAGCTCGAGGTTAAGTCAACACTTCTTGCACATGTTGCACTGTGGAAAATAACTGAGAGCAGAGCAAGAAGAAATCCCCGGCAGTACCTTGGTCATGTGTAATATAATGTCTGCACCATATTGGTCAAGGTTGCTCTGGGGCTTGTTCTTTCAAAGGCCACGGCTGTAATTCACATTCATTCACACACCTCATAAAATTGCAGAGCTGAGTTACTAACAGTGGTAACCACTTATTCTTTTGACCACTAAAACAATAAAAAGTCAGTTTGGTTTTAATTTATTAACTGAAAGGAGGTTGGTGGTCACAGATTAGTCTTTTCTGGGAGTCACTGCAGAACCCAAGCAACACTTGGTCTGGCACACAATAGCTGTGCTACAAAACCCTGCTGATGGACAGATAAAGTAGAATAGACACCAAAATCTGCTTGTTGCTTTAAGTCACACTCTTCAGAGCCACCGGCAGCTTCCTATCAGAGGGTCAGATCATGCCGAACAGGAATGCACATATCACATAAGGAAAACGTTTCATCTCATCTATTACTTCAATAGGTTTGCACCTGGCCCAGTTTGTTTTTCTTTTTCCCAAATTGATCTGACTGCTGTAGCTGTCAGGAGAAGAGAAACTATTTATGTTTTCACAGAGCTTTCTGGTTGGCTTCTTCTCCCAAACCAGACCGGTACAACATATTCTGACATGAAAAAGCAGCTACTGAACATGGAATTTTCTATCACGTTTCTTACAGAATCATTGTTAGGTCAAATCTCACACAAAATTAAATGCTGAACAAACAAAAAAGTGCATGGAAAAAATATACAAGATAAAGATTAAATATCTCTATTAGTTCAGTTTTAATTCCTGAAAGTGCTCTTAATAAATATAGGTGCAAGACTACTCAAGTAGTGTCCCTAAAACCACACTCACTCTCTCTCAAAAAAGCAGTAATCTCACACTCAGCTCTAAATGTTTCACTCAGTTGCTGCAAACACATTTGAATTTAGCCTGTAAAAAACAGAGATTGCTTAATTATCAAAACAAAAAAAAACAAATTAAGAAACAACACCAATAGATAGAATAAAAAATAGAGCAGGTTTCCCAGTCCCTCTCCCATCCCTCGCTCCAAATTGGCTCAACAAGGAATACATGCCAAGAAAATGTGCTTTATTCACATCAAAAAATCAAAGTAGCATCAATCATTTTGATCACAAAATATTGGTCCAGCTACTCCTCAGCCCTCCATCTCATGTCTCCTGAAATAAAATGCCTTTTCTCCTAGTACATTAAATAAGAAAACTGTGTGGGAAAGAACTGACTTCCACATTAAAAAGAACTAAAATTTAATTCTAAGACACGTGGTTTTGGGTTGCATTGATTGGTTACATTCACTGCAACACTAGGCAACGTAACCAACTCACAACACAAACTGTTTTCTTCCACAGCTTGCACCTGAGCAATGCTGTTACAAGAATCCAAAGGCATTAATATAATGGAAAATATTCATTACTATTCAGCAACTAGTGGTATAAATCAGAGTTCTGGATGAAGAAACTTTAAGGAAAGATTTTTAAAAGTAAACAAAAGTACATGAAACAAGAATGAAAAGCATCTGGGAGCATTCTAGGATTTAGAAGCCTTCCAGAACACTGACATTTTCATCTTTGCCATCTCTGTCAAGTACCTTGCTGTAGTATAGCTTCTGATTAGAAAGCCACAATGGGACAATTCCAGATATCTCCCCTTGAAAGTCCTACCAGATAGGATGGCTGCTCCACACAGAACTTTCCTGGTTTATGTGGTGTTCTATGAAATATAGAAGCTCTTTCAAATAATCACACATACACCCACAAAAAAAAAGGAGAATGAAGATTTACTATTAAGAAATCAATAAAAACTTGAATATTTGAACGTAAAGATTTCACATCAAAAATCTTTTGAAATCTCTATAAACTTTTTCCTCTGGAAAACGTAATCAGATATTATCACTGTAAGCAAGACATCTTTCATGAAAGCCAATTCCTTTTTTTGACCTGACAGAGCTCTGTAGAGAACCTGTGAGCAAGGAATGTCTCCTTTTCATACCTCAATCTACTTTTACTTAGAACTGAAAAATTATTGTATGCCACTTCTTTAGTCACACATTTTCAGTATTATTTAAAAACTCAACCTGCCAAGAAACCAGTTCCTCATCCTCTCTGGACTTTTCTCCCTTTCTAACTACCTCAGACAATGGACATTATTCTATTTAGTTTTCCATGTGAAATATATATATATGTTTATGTATATGTATACAAAGCCATTACCTTTATTGGCATAATATTTGGCTTGAACACCTTTACCTATTCTTTTCTTTCTCTTTCACCTCACCTAATTATCTGCTTATTTGAGATTTATAGTGGGCAAACCAATCTAAATTTCAATAAAGGAACCACAATAATCCCAAACTTACTACTGCTACCTAACTGCTATCTAGTTTTTGAATGTTTCCCATTGTGCCTTGAAGCTGAAGAACACATAAAGTATTGAAAAAGCTGTAGTTGTAGACATACTACTGGCTTGACCTCAGCAGTTTAATTTTAGAGCCATTGCTTTTAAATTTTTCATGCTTAACTATCTTCATTCTTAGGCAATATCATTATAAATTGGAAAGAGTAAGAACTACCATAACTCCATAACAGTAAGAGGTTTTGAAAGACTATGAATTGACAAGGCAACTTTTTTGCCCCTGCAAGATGACTATTAGCTCTTAGACAATGCAAAGAACTTAAAAGAACCTGCAGGATCTTCTTATTTCTCACTGTTTCTTATACCTAGGGAGATTCTAAGAATTATTAAATATTGTAGTCCCCCACTAATCTCCAAATTGCCTGTAGCACACTCATTTCAGACCATAAGCCAGGTAAAAAACAAGATCACTTTTAACTGCATCGCCAAGTCTTTTACTGTAAAGCATCAAATGCAGTCTTTGTGTAGAAAAGTGCTCTCCTGAAGTGGCCTAGATATTGAAAATAGTAGGTACCCAACATTTCAGTTTCCTTTGAAAGTCTCTTACATTTTTCAAGTAACAGGAAGTTTAAAAATGCCTTTTTTCCTTACAAATATTTAGTGCAATGTAAAAGGCTATTTGTCTGCATTCTCACTGAAGGCTGGAACAGAATCATTAAGTCTCCCTGGCTATTAAATACAAAGGCTGGATAATTTCAAACATATCCATATCAAACAAAGAGCTCCTGAATTTTAACTGAGTTCTTAGCACTGTGACAATGAAGCAATAATACTTTCTATTCTCTTAATTCGTCTAAGCTACTTCCTCTCTTCTTGTATACCCATAATAGAAATGAGAACAAGTTTTCAGCATTTAAACTTTTCCAGATGTCAGTGTCACAAAGAATGTGTCAGAATCAACGTGCATTTGGACTTGAGCTATCATCCTCAACTAAGAAAAACAATAGATGGGGTTAGAGGTAGCCCGTTTACTTTGCTGGCAATTCATCCCATAGTAAACCAGCTCTATTCACTAGCCCATGAACATCACATACATTTACACTCCCATTTCACGCTGCAGTACATCAATCTAACACCATCTCTCAAGGGGAACTGTCTATATGCAGTCCAAATGGCTTTTCAGATGAAATATAAGGGCAACAGCCTTTTATCTCAGGAGACTTGGGTTCAAACCCTTGTTTAGGTCACAAGTTAAAATTAGTTTGGTGCTCTCGTCCTTCCTCACATTTGTGCTCCTGACAGAAGTGCTGCTCACTCAGGCACCATCGGGTATGACTGGCAGTCCTGGCTCCAAGGCAGGCTGCCCATGGCTACAAAAGAGAGGATACTGTCTGTGATGTGTGTTGACATGGAAGAAAAAAGGGAACCTGAAAGGGGAGGAGAAAAAAGAGGTACAAACTCAGGGTTCTCGCTAGTTTTGGCAATATGAAAAGCCAGTTTCTTTCTACTACCCTGGTCTTTTCTTTTTAAACGGGCAACAAGCACATTGAGGCAGAGCTGTATTTCTGATTTTGACAGTGAAGGGCCTTCTTATGTGCCTTGGTTACCTCCAGACCATGCATAATATCTGCAGTTTCTCATTGCCTACTCACGTAGCAAAGTGAATGGGTAAAATCATACTTGAAACATTCTTGTGACTATGATTAAAGAATCATTGTTTTTCAGACCTAAATACTGAATCCTTGACATTCAGAAGTACCTGACGAAGAATCGCCAGCTGTCAGGAATCGTGCAACAGAAACACGGTCTTGGGCTATTTACCTCAGGCTCTCGTGGTTTCCAGCTTTGAAGATATTCAGTCAGCTAGAAGGAAAAACAGTCTAGAATCTTGTTATTCCTGCCCAGAGCTGTCAATCCACACTAACAATGAAAGACTTCCTGTACTTTGTTGAACATAGCAGTAAATCAGTGCCATCTGCACAGAACACAGCAGCACCATCTGCATTATAAATGTCTCACTGAAGTTCATTATTGCATTATGCCAATTCAATAGCAAGAAATTGCCAGAAACTTTGTTGTACACCCAAGTGCATGTTAATTTTTAGCTTCTCCTACTTTTCACTGTACCAGTTTTCCTAGACATATGGGTATATAAAACACTAACATGCAATTATAAGCAAAGTATGGCTTACACCTAAATCCACGTAACAAGCTTATCTTAACAGTATCTCCAAAGTGAAGAATTTAACCACAACATAAACCCTAATGTGTTTATTCGCAACTATATTGTTGTGAGATAAAGCAGGGTTATCCCCACATTACAGATGAAAACTGAAGTGCAAGACAGAATAACTTGCCCAAACCTGAACCAAAGTTCTGAGACAAGGCACAAATTTGAACAAATCAAATTGTAGGCTAGCTTATTTTCCACATTTCTGAGATAAACTTCAACTAAAAAATACTAAATATCATTTTCTCAAATATGATATGATGAACAGAAAAGAAGACATGAATGATTAAGTTATTTTAAATGACAATTCAAAAGCATGCAAAATAAAAAATAATCTGATAGCTACCATGAAGGAAAAGACAATCTCCAAAGAAATAATTTTTACAAATATTTATGCTCTTCACTATGATGGACATGAGCTTTTGGGAGCAAGGTATGACAGAAATATGGCATAGATATAATTTTTTCCCAAAAAAATACATTTCCTTCAACAACTGGATTTTATTTAACTTATATTCCCACTTCACCTGTATGTGTTCATATATAGTTTCCTGAACAGAACTTAGAAAAATAATGGATGCTTGTCATGTTGGCTGACACTTGACTTTGGTAATGCTCCTATATCTAACCAGCTGATGACTGAATGCTTAACTATTCACTGCAGGTTTGTGCATACCACTATTGAAAACATCAATATTTTAATGTGTAATCTGCAATTAATTACATGAACCACTGGATATGCCACTTTCACTAATTAAACTTCAATAGGCACTATTTTGCAATACATGGCTAGTTCTCATGCAACACACTTTCTTAAACAAGGCACTTCACTAAAGAATATTTCCAGGATTGGTGAAGGGTTTCATCATCAGTACTGGCTGCAATTCATAGCAAAGGGAATATCCCATGTTAATGTTTGAATACCTGGGATTGCACTCAGACTGTACTGCTTGGTTACCATCTTTATCTAGCCTGGCCTGTCAAGCATACTCAGACAAATACAAAATTCATTTGGAGCATCTAGAGTGAGAGAGCAGAGTTAATCCTTGTACTGTGGCTTACAAAAGTTTAGGAATCCACAGTCATCCCCCACAAGCTTTTGTAAAACCAGCTTGGACTTCTCTGAAACACTGTTCTGATTCTTCCTTGAAACTAAACTTCCACATCTTGATGTGTCATTTTTCTTTATTATGAACATTCAGGGACAAATTTTCCAAAAGTGTTTAGGCACCTAGTGATGCAAATAGGCAGCTTGTTATTTTTCAAAATCACTTAGGCAGGTTAGACAGCTAAATCCCTCTGAAATTAGAGAGAGTTAAGCATATGACTTAGGCACTTGGAAAAATTTAGCCAATGCTTATTTGCATTTTCAGGCTTCTAATCATTTTTGAACATCTGTGTGATAAGTTTTGATTTATTTAGGCTGGTTCCCAGCACATTACTTTCCCTCACCTGACTGAAAGAGCATACCTCATTAAGCAAGTTGCTGATTTTTCTTGCAGACCATGTTAAGTAGACAAACAAGTGAAAGAGATGACAAGTTTTCTTTTTCTCTATAATTTGTTGGGGATTTTTTACTTTAAATAGGTAAGAAGACATTGTGAAAGAGTGGATAATGTAAAAGGACTGTTTTATTCTAAAATCTGCTCATTGACTCATTCAGCTTTTTAATAACATTTAATTTTGTTTAGCACAAAATAGAGTAAGGGTTTAAAAGCGGGCAAAATACAAAGCATTCAGTGTATAACTTGATCAGATTATTATGCTTATCTTAAAACAAAAAGAAAACCAACCCCAAAATTATTTCTCCACAGCTAAATGGAGAAATAGTCACATTTGAGTCAAATTGCAATTAAATTTGAGAAGCACATAACAAAGACCACGTTTTATTGTAAAATATTTGTCTCTCCAGATCCTTGGTCTATAGTTTTTCATTGAATGAGGAACTTTCGGTTATGAAATATTTCGCCATTGAAATTTTGCAAGATTGAGATGTATATGATTTAACCATGAATTTATTCATATTCATATTTCTCACTAGAAAATAACAAACTATTTTGTCTTGTTTAGTTTTAAGATGATGTTCTATGGAAAAGGGATTAATCAGAGTACGTCACACTACAATAGGTCCTTTACACCAGCTTAGTAGCTTTTGAATCCACTACCAAATTTCTACAATATTTGATTTAAAACAGATGAGATCTCAAAGAGAAGAAATTCTTATGAGTGCCATGAAAATTTTCATCTGATTTTCTTGAGAGACTATTTTTGGTTTCAGAAATATGTTTTTAGCCTGTGACAATTCTGATTTTTTAATTTTCATTTTCAATCAAAAATACCCCCAAGCATTTTTAAAATACCCTAAAGAATATCTGGGATTTTTTTTTTCCCAAACTGTTATTTTGCCTCCTTTAAAAGAGGATTTTTCCCAGTACACAATTCTTTTCATTAGAGAAAAGGAAATGAAAGAATGGGCTGCCTCTGATGATTCATAATTGTACATTTTGTGGCTTCAGTGACGGGATTTTTTCCTTTTTTAACAGGTATTAATTTATCAAAGGAACACAAGTCTAAAGCTGTCTTCCTACACATATATCGTGCAGTTTAACTCAAGGTACAAATTTAATCATTTCCCATCTTATGTTTACATAAAAGGAAGAGTAAGGTCCAAATGTAAGACATTATATATCATAAAATAATAATCACTCTAATGTGTGGGTGCTGAAGCTGATTACTGACTTAAAGCTTGTAGAATAGATGTACTAGTAGAGTGGAAGAAGCAAGGAAAGATACAAAGAATACATCAAATTTAATCAGGCAAATGCATCCCTCCAGGCTACTTAGCCTGACCTAAGCTTTCCATTGGGAAACCAGAGTTCAGAACAGAATTTCTGCAATGTAATTTCAGGTGCAACAAAGTCACATTATAAAAAAAGCTTAGAAGCTATTTCTCATGCTGTGATTTGCATGGCTAGAGAAGCAAAGGGCAGGCTATGTTGTCCACGACAAGTCTGTAGTAAAATAACTTATTTCACTCTGCTCAAAAGCCTCTAATTCTATATGCCCACAGATGTATAATGTGGTCTCAAGATCCATCTTTAATTGAGTCATGTCTTTGACAGGGACAGGAAAAGCTGTCTGAAAAATCCCATCTTCTAGGTTTCCCTTGAAAGAGTTTAATTTGCTTGAGCCAAAGTATTTGAGTTGAAGAAAAGTTTCTATATGATTTATACAACTCCTCTCTTCCTCTCCTTTTCCATCTAAACTCTGATCACCTGTGTAGTGGAGAATAAAAAGCAATCTTCTGTGCAGGTGCAGCATCAAGCCTTACCCAGCACCGCTAACTATTTCAAACAAAACCAACTGGAGCTGCTATCTCATGAACTTTATCTCATTATTCACTACTTTGACAGGAAACACATTAAGCAACCTTAGCCCTCAATTAACAATATATTTATGTGGGGATTAGATCAATTTTGTATTAAATTTTGCTCAAACACAGTTCTCTAAATATCTTAAAATTGCATTAAGGAAGGGGATAACATAATAAATACATATACCATTCAGCAAAAAATAAAACCAGCCTCCAATACCTGTTGGTTTAAGTATCTTGAAAAGATTAATAATGCATAATTTCACCTACAAATACCAATACCTCTAAGAACTCCTTTAAATTCCTCCTATGTGGATAATGTAATTATATCAGTCAGTGCCACACCATGCTCCCAGCAGCCCTGGGTTTGTCAAACAATACATAAAACAGTAAAAAAAAAAAATTATCCTTGTAAATCTGCTTCATTTTTCACTTCCCAACCTCCTTTTCCCCCACTCAGACTCAATTTATAAGAGACCATACTCAAGAATCCTACTTGAATAGTCAAGGTTCTTTCCCAACCCCAAATCCAGGTTTTATTAAGGAGAACACATTGGTTATGTAACCCTACATTCAGCTCTTGGCATAAATAATTTAACCACAAGCTGACTTGGTTGGCTGTGCTTACAGAACTGAAAGCCATCCCATCGAGTTTATCACGGATGGGAACTCCAGAGAGGGTAAGTACAGAGCAGATTGAGCTTGCAGTGAGGCTGCCTAGGGAGATCCCTGCTTAGTTTCCTTCACTGAGTCTCTGCACATCTAATGTGGAGGAGTGACAGCACCTCACCACTACAATTTCCATTGCTTTCTAATGGCAATCACAGTACTGCTCTGTCTCAGTTTCTTCCATGAAAGATCATTTCATTCCCCCAAGCATCAGAGCTCAAGCAAGTTCAAGCTCAAGTTCTTGAAGAAAGGTTTGAACATTCTTTGTTTGCACCTTGTTTATCATCCACATTACTTCTTTCTGCAGAGCACCATTTTCGGTGTAATTGCTTGTGCTGCATTCCACCAACTCATTTTGCAACTCTTCTGCAGCAACTGTAAGTGACCCAGAATTGTTTTCTGGCAGGCTACTTATTTTTGTCTATTAAGCCAGTGTACCATAGACAGCAGGACTGCATAGATGTTTCCTTTCAGATGTTTCACACAGAACTGAAAGGTGGTTTTTGGTGTTCAGCATATATAAATGTTCCAGCAATTAGGTGTTGCTTTTTATATTTCTGGATGTATATCCTGAGAAGGTCTTTGACTTTCTTGCTTAGAGAAGTTTCTCAGGACAAGCTCTTTTCACAGGGATTCCACTTCACTAATAAAATGAGTAGAGGAACAAACCCCAATCAATGTATCATTCAGCCATTATTAATTCATGTATACAATCATATATATGTGTATTTTTACAGATATTTATGTACACACACACACACACAGATGTGTGCTCATGTGAAAAGCTGTCCCAGAACATTTTGGTGTAAAACCCCATATAAACCACTGCAAGCAGTAGGTAGGACAAATAATGGAAGATATCCTGAATTCACAAACAAGGCTGGGGAAAGGGTGTTCAGTGCAATGAAAGGTTGGCTTGGAGTTAGAACTCCATGGAGTTTTCTCTTGAAAACTTTGGACTGCAAAACATCAAGACAAACTGTCCCTTCAGTTTATATCTGGCAAACACAGATGAGAAACCCTCACCTTATGACACAGGCATTGACAAGACCAATTCACCTCAAAGTATGAGGCACCAAGGTATTACAATGAAAGATATAAAAAAATCCCCATAGTGGCAGGAACTGCAGCTGCCTGATGAGAAGATTCTGACAGTTCTTTTCAGTGATGAAGATTTATTTAGAGGTTCAGGTATCCATAAGTTTGGATGCTTGTCTAGACCGCCTCACTTGTGAATAAATACAGGATTTCCATCATCACATGAAAGACAACATAAAAGGCTGGAGGTAGAAGAGCTGTGGTGTAGATGAGAATCTGATGGTATTTTGATATTCTTCTATTTATTCACAGAAACCCCAGGAAACAAAGGCTGACAGCTTGTTAAGGAAGCAGAACTCAGCAAAGACAAATTGCATTCCCTGTTGAGATTGATGAAGATTCTAAATTCAATACAAGGTTTTGGTAGAAAAAATTAATTTGGCACTTATTTACTACCATCTGTTTTCAGATATTCCAAGTGTGAACTAACAACCTATCACTGACATGTGAAGATTTGAAGCTGTAGAAATAAACAGTATGGAAGATGATTCCTGCCTTCAGGAAAGACAATCCCTCTCAACCATACCACATTCTAGGCCTCGACCACGAATTAAATATAGGATAAGTTGGATAAAAATCATACTAACTAAATCTGTATCATTTCAAAATTCAACTACAGTTCTAATACTGTTTGATTGCATTTGACATATAATAGAAAAATATTTGAAAATACAGGGATCGGAAGAAGTGGAAACAAGTACAGAGGAAGCATGCTTAGGATGCCACAGAAAAAAAATCCACATTCTGAGCCTGTTTTACAATCATGTTCAAAATTATTATTTTCATTGAGGTTCACAGAAATTGAGAAAATGCAGAATTTATCCCAGTGACAACTTCTTCAAAAGATTAGAGAGCAGAACAAAATTCTCCACACCAGTCTGGCTTGGTATCACAAAAAATGATCAGTCCCAGGCCAGCCCTGTGCTATATATCAGGCACAAGAGCTTCATTCCCACAAGGGTAAAGAAGGGGAAAGGGCTGGACACATTCTTGTCTTCCTGAGTGCTCTTTCTCTCCCAGTGCTTCACACACATCCCCTTTCTTCCCTCAAAAAAACCAAATCAAAACAAACCAAAACAAAAACAAACCAAACAAAAACAACAACAACGACAACAACAAAAAAAACAATACAGCAAAAAAACAAGCAACTTCTTTGCTTTGGATTAATTGGGTGTCCACCTCCCTGGAGCTAACAGGTAATTTGGGTGCCAACTGCTGCTCTGGGTGCACAGGTTGTCTGGGAACAGGTAAGGCAGTGAGAGAAGATCCTGAGAAAGATTTCTTCCAAGGACTTCACTGACCTTCATCTAAAACATTAAATGGTATTACAAGTGGCATGTCTATATCTTGAAAGATTTAGCTGGCAAAGCTTTATCATCACACTCACTATCACCAATTTTCATTTAAATTAGGTACCCAGTCTAATGAAATATATAAAAGCTATCCAATTTAAAAAGGAACAGTTTTATAATTTCAGAAGACAAATTAGAGATTGCATCTGAGACTACCTGATGGGAGCTGTTTGGGGAAAGGTCTTGATTGGTTAAAGGTTTTGCAGACAGCTGAGGTTTTGTGAAGTGGCTTGATTTAGTGCCTAAAAAAGGAAAATGAACTCTATCACACGTGTGGACAGATTTCCTACTCATAGTTGAGCCTGCTTCTCAAGAAAATGCTACTTAAAGTGAGTCACAAATTTAAGAGCACTCACCTCTATGAGAGATAACAGGACCATCAATTTTTTGTGTGTTTACTCTATTTCAGTGATCAGCACCAAAATGCAGACAGAAATTTGCAAGGAGTATAAATAGGCCACAATCCCATGGATTTACAAATGAGAGTAATGAATCTGCCAACAAACCTGACGTTAACTGCCCAGCACATACGTAACAAGGATATAGAGGTAACCAGATATCCCATAAACCTGACAGCAATAGTCATAAGTGCCACATCTTTTAAGAGTGGCTTACAGGTCACATAAGTGAATCAAAAATTGACTTTGTTAGAATTAGAGGGGGAAATTAAAGTTGGAATATTATGATCTTGATGACACTGGGAAGACAGTTCAAAAAGTTACTTCAGATTTTATCTTAACTGTCTTACTATCTTTCAGGCATTTCAATTTCATTTATTTTGTTTATCTTTCTTCAGTATGTCTCACCTATTTCTTTATACAGCACTTCTACAAGGAGAAAGAATAAATCACGTAACGTGTCACCACTATCTGTAGTTTTTTGTAAAAGGCTTCTAAAAGGGTGTAATTGAAGACAGGAGTTTCAAGTCTAATAAAACTTTTCTACTACATTTAATACAATTTGATTCATGCCATACTCAGCGTGCTTGATTGAAATATCAGGTGTTTTTGTCCCTTCAGCTGAGGAGTGTCTTGTCTGTTATAGGACTGCTTTTGTCCTTCAATTTCACAAGTTCCAGACACAGCTTACAGATCACATTCACTAAAGCATTCAGCCATTTAGGACTCTGACAAATTGCACTGCTTCAATGCAGAAGTTACTTGGCATAGATATATCTTAGAAGTTAAGGTGCCATTGTCACATTTTTCTTTTTCACCTACAAGTAGTTCTGTTTATTCCCAGCTCAGCAGCCAAGCTATTGATTAGGTTGGCTTAGGTCAGCCCACCCTGCAATTCCAGTCTCAATCCTTGCATTGTTTTCCAATAGCTTGCTTTATTGATTTCATGTTCTTGGTTTTGACTTAAGGATCTTGCTTTTAGCTTTAACTCTGTCATGTGTTCTTTGCTCAAGTTTTATTTTACTGTTACCACAAACTGTCCAAAGAAATTGCAGTCAAATGTAATGATGTGTCTGCTGGGCTAAAAGGGAAGAAACTAAATTAGGCAGCAGGAAAAAAGCACACAGGGCCTGTCACACACTAGTTTCAGAATACATATTTTTCAATCCAAGTGCATATTATGCAATATCAAAAGCAATCTTCATAACAACCATTGTACCATTTCTTCTGCTCTACTAAAACTTTAGGGAATCACTGATCCTCTCTGCATAGCTCACTTGGTGACCTTTGATACCTGAATTCTTGAAATGTTTTCTATTCATGTGGATTAATTAAAGACAGCAGTCCAAATTTTTATCACCTCACGTTTTGTTGAGTTAATGTTTGTGCTGAGAAAATAGTAAAATGCCATTATTCCACTTGGGTCGAACTTCTACTCACTTTGTCCTGTGGGGAATCAGGCATACAAATCAAACTTGAGGTGTTTCTTTGAGACCCCTACCTGTGAATCTGAGGGCAGAATGGGACCTTTACAACATGGATGGTTCCAATATATGAATTTACATTTTGCAAAAACTCCAGTGGTAGTTACTTTTGCAGTTCTATATTACGCTTCTGCAGCTGAAATTAGCATTCAGTCAGTGCATTTAGTTTGTTCTATTTATCTTACTGAAAAAAGCATGAGAGATTTGTGTGTGAATAGTTCTAAATATATATATTTTCATTGAACTAAAATATTGTTTGGGTTGGTCAGTAAAAGCTTTCAAGAAATGTATGCTTATGGAAATGTTTATTTCTGCAAGAAAAAATATTCCATTATTTGTGTGGCTGACAGTCAGCTTTGTTGTAGTTCCAGATGAAAAAGGGAGTATGTTGATTAGGGAAAATACAGCTATGTTCCATCTTCCTCCCCTGCTTCAGTAAGAGAAGAGCATTTGCATATTAATTCTAGGACTGAACAGCTGCATTCCCTAGAAAGCTCCATTCATTGCAGCTCTGAGCCCCTGAAACCAGGCAGGAGGAAAAAAAATAGAAAAAGAGAAAGAATAAAATAAAATAAAGAAGCAGGCATAAAGCTTAAGGTAGATAGAAACACTGATTTTGCAACTCTTTATTTCCAAAAGGAGTACTTTTCATTTTAAGGAGTGCACATAGACATTTCCATATGGCCTATCACAGGAGTATTCCAACCATCTGATGAACGAAAGGAATACTCCTATTTGCATTTCACAAAAAGGCAAACAGAGGCATAATGGGATTATTTACTAGGCTTAGAAAACTATTTACCTATAAATTTAAGTCTCTATTCTATGTAAGAGCAGGGTGATGTGCCCAAGATTACACAAGAGCTGTGGCACAGTCAGAAATAATTTCCATCTCTAGCTCCCACTTCCATGTCTTATCCTTCACAATACAGATTCATGCTTTTGTCTTCTCTACTGTTTTGTTATGTAACATAACTTTAAAATATACTGAAAGCAGAGATACAGAGTTGTTTTGACAAGAGCTGCAACCAAGGCTTTGGGTTGTTCTGCTCATCTGTAAAAATCTGTGACGATGGAAGGCAAAGCATTCTGTGAGGCACTGAGCATTACCAGTACCATAAGCTGCTATATTTGAAGCATAGACAGCAAGAAAAAGGTTGTAAATTCTTGTCTTAGCTGGATGCCATTCATGTTTTCCGAGTCTGTGAACTGTGTCTGAAGTTGTTGATTGCCTCTGTGACCAGGAGATGTGAATGAAAACAGGTAGCCTCCCACAATGCTTCAGAGGGAAGGACTGGTGGGAAGCAGAAAAATCTCTCTTCACTCACAGAACACATCATACTTAATCTTCCTGGCATCACAAGCATAAAGTCAAACCAGAAATGTTATATTGGAACAGTAGACTGACAGAACTTTTCTTGATGAGGGTCTATTAAAATAGTAACACTTGACATTAGAAACCAAAACTACTCACCTGAAGATCCAGTCCTGGAAACACTTCACCACCAACATCAGTATGTCCAAGCAGATGAACGGGGACTAATTTTATGAGCAATGAAGCTGTCAAGTTTCACAATAAATGCATCTAGTTTAAGAAGATCTCCTGCTTCCAAGTTACTTTGGCCACTGGCATCTATTCCAACATCTACAAATGCTCCAGAGCCACATGGCAAACTCAATTAATGCAATTACATAGGCTAAAAATAACTCCCCCAAATACTTTTGGTTTTGGTTCAGTCTGCTTGAATTCAGTCATCAATGTTCTGCTCTGTGGGAGTCAGCCTCNGGTCATCGCACCACTCTTCTTTTATTCTGCCACTTGTATCCTGAATATCTGAAGAACCCTAAAAGGATTATCGGGGACCACCCTCGACCCCGATACTGCTCAACTTCTACTAGCAATGCAAGCAGTGACAACAAAATGCTTCAGCACAATCTTCCAGAGGATTGCCATTTATCAATGGTTTAGGAAGAAAAAGAAGCACTATTGGCATTATCATAAATGCCTCCTGACCTTAAAGTTAAGGAATTGGGAGACAGCTGTTGTCCACAAGAAGTAACTAAATGTCTTTAGCAGGTTACACTGCCTCCTCCTTAGCAGGTTCACAGCCACCAACCATATTTGCCTAGTCTTTCACTCAGCCATGGAGATCTCTGTGTGCTTCATAGTCTGCAATGCATGGTAGAATGCCATCTTTCCTACAGCTCAGAGTCCCATGCACAATATCTGATTGTTTGTTTTCTTCAAAAACGTGTGCTATGTACTAGCAATAAAAACTAGGAGCTTGCTCAGCTGCCTGCTGGACCTTCCAACAGTGTTTTTATACAGAGTTTTGCTTAGTCCTCCTCCCCCATCTATTTTTCTTCTTCTAAATTAGAACCTAATGGAACTTTTGAAAGATAGAATCCTAAGTTAAAGGCAAAGTAGCATTTTTAAAGCTTATTCAGCTGCAGCTATGAGATCACACAGTAAACTACCAGAAACTGAAATCATGCAGAGGAGAAATGTCAACTCTTAACAGAAAAGGTATTTGAAAGAATTGTGGTTAAAAAGAAAAAGAGGGGAAAGTAAATATAAAAAGAACTCTAGCATTTCCAGAAATGCTACCACTTTATATCAGCCTTCTAAAGGACTCAGATGAGCTCCTGTCCCGTAACAGATAACATGATTTGTAAAGAAAACATACTTTGTCTTTGCTTTTTTTCCTTTATTCCAATTTTCTAACAGGAGTTCCTGCCCAACTGGCAATTAGCAAGAGCACTAATGGTGTATCATACTGTGTTCAGGAAAGCAAGATCAGCCACAGAAGAGAGAAACCATACCTTCTGCAGAGTTCTTTCACAAATGGTTTTCGTATTTTCTGTTTCTCACAATGCAGCATTCCATCTCCTGGAGCATTTTATTGTGAGTAAGAAAGGTTGCTGTAGAACTTCGGCCTTGTTAACCAAAGTTAACCAAAGGAGTCAGTGGGCCTCAGCTCAATGCACCCAACAGCCACGGTGCCATTTCCACAGTTCTGTTCTTCTTCAGTAGCGCCCCTGTAGATTTAAAAAGTGCTGTAATGATTGTGACTGTCACATTTGAAAATCATACTCTACATTCCTGCAAAGCTCCTCCATGAACTTTCTGCTCAAAATCATTTCAACAACTTCAGCGTAAGTATGACAAGTGCAGGAACTTTCATCAAAATGCCTCAACTCTAGTATAAGCCAAGCTTGAAAAACTTCAGCATCAATTACATTCCAAATACACAGAATTTTAATGTCTGGAGCAAGCTTGAATTTTCATCAAACATAAGGCTCAAGTGATGTCTGACTGAGCAGTTCAAGAGGGCTTCTTTTAACTAGCATACCAAATACATGTGTTGCCAGAAATTTGGCTAGAAATAGCCATTTTCTACAACATTTAAATGAAATATTTTTCTTGCCCAAAGTACCGTTTTCACAGTCACAATACCAGCCTAGGTCTAATTAACAGCATTATTTCACTATTTATGAATATATTGGATAATTCTTAGAAGGTAAAGTAATACTCTCAAAGCAAAACAGACTAATTATTCTAAATCAGTTATAAAGATACAATTTTATGTATAATCAGGTTTCTATGACTATACGGATAATAGAAATTTTTTAAAACCCTAATATATTAAATCCTGAAGTAAATCTTGAAGTATTCTTCATTGGTATTAGTTTCTAAAAATATTAATTTTACTTAGAAAGTCAAGAGGTCATGGGCAAGTTCCCAGATATTAAATGATTATATTTTGGGGGTTTCCTATGTTCGGAATTTCTTTTCTTTTTGGGGGGGGTGGGGGTGTGGAGGGAAGTGTGGGAGGTGTTTTGCTTTTGTCATTGCCCTCAGGAAAAAAATGTGCCAACTGTTTCACAGTTTCACATCTTAAGCTTCCTGACATCTTGCAGGTATATTCTACTCCTAAAAGACAAGATCAAAATTTTATGCTTTTAAATTTTTTATGTTTTTACACCTTTTCTTTTCTGGGTAATTCATATTTAATATATGTTCCAGGTGGTTGAATGAGAAGTATATAGCTTGGCATAGACCTACCACACGCGTTTGTCTTGCTGAGGATAAGCATACTATGTTTGTGTCCTTAGCTTAGCTGAATGGCAGATTTATATTGATGTCAGAGAATGAGCAATTAAGAGTTATCCTTATCAGCAACCTTATCTGGAAGATATTAGAGAGGACCAATCACATAAACCAGGACTAAATTCCTGCCAGGCTTTTGAACTGAAGCCATTGAGCTATCTGGCTTTATGCACAGAGAACTAACTACAAACTAAACACCACTTTGCTGTTACAAAGCAATATTTTACTGCTTCCCCCTGACTAATCCAGATGTCCTGTATTCACCTGTTTTGGCTGAGAGGAAGGGAACTACTTGAAGCACTACCTTTTTTTTTTTTGCTCTGCTGCCCAATTTTATATACAGGACAATGTGACACACAGTCCCCAAGCTAGGGGATGACTTCTGGTCAAGCAAGTATAATCACACTTTCAGTTTCCACATTAAGATAGCTGGCCATAAAACAACTTGGATCTGGAAACAACACAAGTGCCAGGAGGCAGAGAGTGCTAGCTCCATCCCAGTGCTGCTCTGATACAGTTACTTGGTAACTGCAGGGTAAACATGCATCTCTCTTTCCAGAAACTGCACTTTGGCTTTTTGGCTTTCCAGGCTTGAATGTCGGAGTTTACACTCCTAAAACTTTGGAAAAAGTGCTTAAAAAAACCAAACAAACTCAAAGAATCAGACTATCATATATACACATACACACATACTACATGATGTTAAGTAGAATTATGGCAAAGTTTTCAATGTCAGAGTAAAGACACTTTAGGCAGCTTAAAGGTCAGGAGAGATGCAGAATCTGCAGCATCCACATAAGCCTGTTCGGTTCAAAACCTGCGTGTCAGGTACCTAACTTGTTTAACCAAGCTTCATGGTACCTGAGCTGTACTGAGGGCTAAGTGACAGCAAATCAGCTCCTGGGTCCACAGGCAGATCAAACATGTTCCCAGTTGACTTTATCCACCTCGTTTCTGGGCTGTTTGGTTCAAGTTAGTGTTCTAAAGGACTCATGTACTTAATACAAAATTAATAGCAAATAATATCATCTTTCTTATCACAGTTCTCATACCAGACAGAAATAACTGTGGTACACACACATTAAACAGAAATCATTCTGTTACAGGAGGCTGAGGGAAGATATGTAAAGCAAAAACTACAATCATATAAAGATTATAATCATATTAAGTTATATAAAGATTATAAAGTCCTGGTATGACTCATTGCATTTGTGCCACTGTCAGCAAGTCAAGATTATGGTTGTGAAGCACAAATTCAACTGAAACATAAAAACAAGAAAACTTACAAGTATACTGGAAATGCTTGAGCTTTGATCCTGGTACAATAAAGAGATTTTGAAGTGCCATGGAGGTATAAAGGACTTTAAAGCATAGCCATACTCAGTTTAAATGCTACTAATGCAAAAAAACCAACCAACCAAAAAAAAAAAACCCAAAACTTTGGAATCCCCAGATTAGAATAGTTAGATTTGAATTTATGCAAATACTGCTTAGAGCTTTAGAAGTAATCAGCCATAGCAGTAGAATTCTGACTTAGTGACTTATCTTCTGACTGAGTTGCAAAGTGCAAAAGAGATGATATGCTGAGGCACTGCGTATAGGTGTTTCTCTGTTCATTCCCTCATAAACATGAGATATTGCTGTAAAAGTGATATTCTTTGATCCCTTCCAACTGATTAATTACAGCCCCAGATCATTCAGGGTTAAGGAAAAAAAAATCTATAGCATTTATAGCTATGTCCCCCCAGTTAGTTTTATAAGGGTAGGAATATTTACTTGAAAGCAGAACTTTTCACTGGCTACATGCCTATAAAAACCAATGTGCTGTGTCTTCCCCCTAATCACAAGCTTCAAAAACCCCTACGTTCCTATTTTTCACAAATTCTTATTTACTGGAAATAAAAAGTCAAATCAAACTTGGAACTGAGCAAATTACCTGGTTTCTGTGTACAAGATGTAAAACTGCAAAAGGAATTCTACAGGTGCGTGAATATTCTCCCCCTTATTCCACAGAGATGCTTTTAACTTTGTATGAAAATTTATATGTAACTTAGATTTTGTTACTCAGTGCATAGTAACCTCACAGCCCTTGCCAAAACATGATCAGATTATTTTACTAGATTACATATGCTTTACATTACTGGAAGTCTCATAGAATTCTTTTTAAGCATATGAGAGTATTTTCATGCTAAATTACAGTCTCATTTAAAGTGAAAGGATTATAACCCAAAACACGGTGCAGATGCTATATAAAATTACTGAGATACATCTGAAGACAAGAACGCTTTTTCTCTTTTTCTTTTCTCCTTAAGAAAAGTGTAAGATTTCAACCTGCTTTTAGAGAGTCTGATTCCTCAAGAATACATTATCTGTCAGTGCACTCAGGTCCAGCTGCTGGGATAAATGAAAGCTGTCTAGTGCTATGCTCAATCTTCCTTATGCTACTCCTCCTTCTCATTTTTCCTAACACACCTTTTCCATTTCAGACAGAGAAAATCTAGAGGTAATAATTTCTTTTCACTGAACTAAGTACTGATGTTTGCGGAAAAACAAAGCAAAATTATAGTCAAACCTTCAGAGCCTAATGAAGCAAGCAGGACCAGAAGTTAGATGTGGGTATTTCTATTTCCCAGGCTTACCATGCTATTCCTTCCTACTTGGCTACTCATCCCCTCCTCCTGCCTTGGGGAGCTGTACAGAGCCTGGAGTGCTGGCTTTGCCAATCCACTCAAAGTTTAAATTCAGCATCTCTTTTGCGAGAAAGATTTTGCAGATGCAAAATGGTTTATGTTTATCATTTTCATTAAAACAGACAACATGTGATAAACCTGTCTATGATATTTTGACCCAGGATTAGTTAATTTCCAATACAATAGGAGAATAAGGCAACAATACAATAAGGAGCACAAAAATGTGAAATCTAGAAGACCTCAACACATCTGAATGTCATTGCAAGTATATGTTTGCATTCCTACACTAGGTAAGATTTAATCCTAGAATTCTTTATCAGTCACATAGCATAGAAAGTTTAGAGGTACTAAAGGAAGTCTATTACACTCTCAGAAGGGATATTATACCTTCTGAGAACTCAAATCCAGCCTGAAAGAAGAGACAGATCTAACTAATTTAATTCTTTTTGCCCTTATAAAGCAAGAAACTATGATATCAAAAGAGGTAAACAGGACTCCCATCCTCTGAATTAAATCTCAGGAAGCAAACCTGAGGGTATCTTATCACAGTCGTCAGTGACAAGGCAGAGAGAAAGCCTGTAGGCCTCTCTGTACTACTGCTATCAACTGCAAAATATCAGCAATTTAAAATGTCTGAAGCGCATGGTGTTCGTGCTTTAGTACTGCATATACTACTCCTCTATAACTCCTCTATTTTAAAATAAGTCTTTTATCTTTATTTACTTCATCTGTAATATGAAACAAAGTGTTGTTTGCTGTCGTATGAATAAAAAAACCAAAAAATAAAGGACCATTAAAAAAAAGTCTTCCATCCCTAAAGTGTTTCACATAAAACTCTGTATTTATGTTCCTTCAGGGTCCTCTGACCTAGCCTGCCACATCATAACACAAATAACATTTTTTACCAAGCTTCTGAGTTATCTGTATCATAAATAATACTTACACTTTTCCTTCTGTCACAAAATACATTTGATTGCACTCATTTGGGGCTCCCCAGGTCCATCTACATCTCTCAACATATCTAATCTAAATACTAGGGGCTTTGCTGTCACCCTGTAAAGCTACTGCAAAGCAGGACAAAAAGCAAAAGCCCTCTTGTGAGTCTGCAGAGAAGTTTGTAAAGGTGTCAGAGGTGTTAAATGTGCAATTCCACCATCACGTACTGACGCACTGGCTGCACTCACTTTGCCACTATGGTCCCGTGCCCAGAGTGGGTCACACCCCGGGAACAGGAAGCCTTAGATGTGGCTCGAGCTATGGCTCCATGGCCTTTTGGCTGTCAGACTGTGTTTGGAGGAGGCAAGGAGGAGGGGGAGGTCTTTTGCATAGGATGAAAAGGATTCATTACTTCGGGGAATCTGCGGGGCAAAAGACAAAAATGGTGAAGGTGCAACAACTTAGATATGGGGGAGGTTCAAGGTGAAGGTACAAATTCTTAGCAAATTGGAGAAATTCTGAGGAGGGGTAAAGAGTAGGGTTTACAGAGGCATTGTCCAATGAGAGAGGTAGGGGGGGAAACTGGGTCACATGGACTAATGAGGTACGGAGTTTTAGGGAATTTCCAAAGAGGAATTCCAAGCAGGAGGCTGGCACAAAGCAGGATTGACAGGTAGTTTAGGATAGATTGACAAGGTGGGTGGGAGGGTATAATTTTGGACTAAACCATTAGCTTAGGCAATAACAGAATGTACCATTAACAAGAAACGCACTGCAACAGTGTACCAGAACAATTCCTGCCGAGCATTTCCCACCGAGGTTCCCCTCAGAGTAACTTTCAGATGGATACCTTGTTTGTCATGTGGCAAATGACACCAGGATGGTCAGTGTCAGCGTGGTTCAGGATTTGGGAGCCGGCTCAGAACACAACTGTTTGTGAAAACCTCGGGGAGGTGTCCGTGCACCCCAGAGCCCGAGGCCAGGCCAGGCCGTCGGCCCGGCCCGCGCTCAGCCACAGGTGATGGCGATGGCGGCTGCCACGGCCTGGCACCCCGGCCCCACCCTCAGCAGGGCCAGGGTCTCCTCACGGAGGAGATGCTTCATACAGGATACTCACAATGCACTACCGCACGTTACTGCTGTATGCTGAGGTAATTATTTGCAGGCTGCACTATTACTTTTCTGACAGAACACGGGGGGCTACAACACTGCAGCATCACTTTCCATTACCTTTCAGGAAAACTTTTTAATATTTTTTACCTATTGATGTCCAAGCTTCCTACATTCTTTATTATTTTTTGATTCTTCTGTTGAAGAGCACCGAGCTGGCCTTGCCATCATTTCTGAAGTAGGTTTTCATACCTGCAGTGTGGTGTAAATGACCGTGCAGGGGTGAGGGATGCTGTGCCCTGGTACAGCCTCTGGGCCAGCACAGCTTCAAAGGCCAGAGCCAAGGGCTTCCTTTCTCTGCCCCAGAGAAAAGGGGGGGAAAGACGAAAGTTGCAAAACTTGTTAAGAAACCTCTCAAACCACACATCTACTACTTATATAGATCCCTTTACAAGAATACATAAACACCAAAGCCCAGAATGACTGAGGATGGAAAGAAAGGCCTGTTACCTCTGCCACAAATAAAAGACAGCAACAGGTCTTTGGTGTGGATTTCAGTGCTTTAAAAACACTAAAATCACGCAGTTTAGAAAATACAACGAGAAGAGCACAGCAACAGACCATTATTTTGCCTCAAAAGAGCAGAAAAGAAAAAGAGAGGCCCCTTTCAGGCTGCAAAGACAGCATTTCTACAAAAAGTTTTAGTTAGCACCCAGCACATCCAACATTTATATGGAAGAAGGAAATTCCAGCTTGAAAAGCCAACTAACTTCTCTTCCCACTAATGAACTTGATCTAACCCAAACCGGATTATTTGGTTTGATGCTCAGAATTTTAACATACTGACATTGAAGTCCAACCTCTAACAAATTTCTAATATGTCAGCTCATACTGTCCATCTGTATCACTTTCTAATGGTCCAAGTCAATAGGATATTTTTTAGCTTGTTTTAGACTGTGCTGTATTTTCAAGTGGTAAACTGCCAGATAGCTAGATCAAGTTACAGATGTCACTCAGTGCAAAATCAACCTCTTACAGATGACAGTCACAATAAAAACACCTCTTCACACACACTGAAGAACAAATAGAAGCACAAATAAACCACAGTTCAAGGAAATTTAAGTCTTTTAGACCCCTCCTGATAAGAAACATTTGTGTAATGTCAAAGAAATAGTTTTTGCTCTGCCAGTCTTTTGTATCATTCACAGCACACACATGTACAGAGAGGTAAATTATAACACCTCTAAGATTTTTCTTTCATTTTACAAATCCAGTGACTTGTCCTGTATACTGTAGAACACGAGGTAAGCAGTGTCACTGACGGAGCTTAGTTTATTTTTGTGCTACTCCTTATCTTATCATCTACCTGAGATCAGAATACCGGGGCTTTTATTTGTGCACATTTGTAAACAGCTCCCTGGGTAGTAAACAAAAGTTAACTGCTAATAGTACTAACACAGAAGAGACAGAAAAGCTATAGAAGAGAAAAAAGGCAGCCATCTCTTCTGTTCTATTTGGGACAGGCCCTGTTTCAAGTCCCTTTAGCAAGTATAATTTTAGATTAAATAGGATGGAAATTCATAATCATAAATCATTGCTGAGTTCTCAGACACTTCAACATGAACTAAACTTTGCATTGCTATTGTGGAATCATGGAATACTTCAGGTAGGAAGGGACCCACACAAGGATCATTGAGTACAACTGGAAATCTGGAAAGCTTTTCGTTTGTACCACAGTGCTTCACAGACCACCAAAAAAAAAAAAAAATTAGGGCACAGAGTATTTCCTTAAAGTAGAGTAAGAAAACATAAATGGTTTTTCATGCTCGTTGTTTCTTAGAGCCACTTTCTCTGTTCCACCAAATCCATCAAATATTACCTTTGCAAAAACCATAGTGACATTATTATTACACCCTTGAAAGAGAAAATATTTCAGCAAGTGATAAAACCTCACTGTGAAGAGCAAACAAAAACTATGGTTCATTTCTATAATTTCCCCATATGTCTTAAAATTTATTGCAGGTTCTCCATTTTCAGTGATAAGGCCCACACCTCCAATAGCTCACTGCTATAAAGCAATGCTTCTGCTCAAGCAACTGCTTAGATAATCCATGTTCAGAAATAAGGTGGGACTGAAAACATGAAGACAAGAGGCAGGTTGACATGCAAGATAATGGCCTGATAGCACCTTCCTTTCCCCTTTCCACTACTGCTACCATTTTTCACACTTAGTCTTTTAAACCATCCCTCAAAAACTGGATGTAAACTGAAGAAGCAGGGATTCTGCTGCAAAACAGGGACAAGACCAGTGAACAGAAATTAGCAGATGGCAAAACAAGGAAAAGGAGAGATGCACAGAGCTCTGTGGAAAGAAACTTGTTCCAAAATTCCTTTTTCTTACTGAGATTTTTATGACTCTTGCAGTGCAAGATAAACTCCCCATCTCACACAAACATCATATTTGCACTGTAGCTCTGTAACAACATCTTCAATATAAAATCCAGAAGTTATAGGAATGAAAGTACACCACATTTTAGTTCTTAATTTAAAAACTGAACAGAAGCTTTTGCCTCTCCTTTGTCATAGAAAAAAAATAAATACCCAAACTCCAGGTTCTGACCAGCTGTACTATTCTTTCTCTCATGCTAAGTAGAAAGTCATAAAATCCATGAAATCCTTTGATGCTGACCTCCTTCATCACATTAAACTTGAAAGCCAAATGCTATGGAGACATTATAAAAGAAAAATCAGAGGTTTGTATTTCCTCATTCAAATGGATACCAAAAAACAACATTACTTATTCTAAACAATAACTAAAGTGAAAATTTAAAAAATACCTGGCAATACTTTTCAGAAATCAAAAGCAGCTACAGGATCTCTGTATTGAGCAAAAAGAAATAATAAAAACAGATGTTAGAGCAGACAAAATATCCTGGGTTTGGGAAATGAGACACAGCAGGGATCACAATATTTTAATCGGTCACTACTTCTTTTCTGGTTTGTTTTTTCATTTAAATAATGCATTCTGATATTTGCAATCTCCCTCCCTTTGTCCCTTGGTGCACACACAGACAAATCGCAATTTTGTCATCTTAATTAGCGCCTTTAAATGAATTTACAGAGGGACATTATACCAGCAACAACCCAGCTGCTAACACCAGAGTCCTCAAAAACATTTAGAAAGAACAGTTTGGACTTGCTAATCTATTTATTTTTGCCAAAAGAAGTCTAGCACCATCAGTTTTCCCTAATCAAGTTTTCCTTTTCTCAAGTGAACAAGTAGATGAAAAGCAAGGAGACTGGAGAGAAATGCAGTCTGAATGGAGGACATACAAGAAGTGACTAGAGACTGATCAAATGGTACAACTGTACCTATTTCAGTGATTTTCTGCATCATTGTAGTACTTTCCTCCGCTCTGGTGCAGCCTTAAAACAGTTTCCCCATATTGCTTTCTTCTTTGCACATAGCTGGTACCTGCTGTACCAAGTTTTATAAAATAAGATCTCTGAGTTACTGTACCAATTTTATTTCTATTAGAGAGGTATCATCTGCCATTGGTACATATATGGCCACCACAGGAGTACACAGAATATGAAAGCAAGCAGTAGACTCTGATAGAACAGGAGTGGAAAAAAATCTACAGAAAAACATTTCCAGAAGAATCCAATAAGCAATTTTTCCCCTTCTGATTAACCCAAGGATAGCCAATTAACATCAGAAGTAAGAATAATAACTGAATTTACTGGAATACCTATGTACTAAAGAAACATTTACTTCTGTCAGCAGAAGACTACAACCAATTAGATTTGCAAAAATAGGTTTGAATTCCAACCCTCTTCCCCTTGAATAAGTCCAATATACTTGTTGGAGCCTCTTGAGACATTTAGGTACATGGAGCAAACTTTCCTGATGTGGGATTAAATTAACTAAAATAAATTACAGCTTTAAACTCTCAATAAAATAAAATAAACCCCAAACTAAAACCACTTTTTAGGATTCCATTCTTTCTTTGTATCATCATCTGAGGGGCTTTCTCCTCTGAGCATCTGGGAGCCATCATGTCAAGGTCCGGATATTAAATGTACATGTAGTTCTCTGCAGGCCTAATGAGTTACAACAGAGGTCACATTCTCCACTGCCCAAATGTAATTTGAACAATTCCTCGCAACAAGAATTGTGACACACCTGTGTATAAACACTTCTGACAGTAAAAATGACAGTCAATTTTGCTATTTGTCTTCTCTACAGCAGAAAGATTCAGAATAGCAATGTAGCTTCCCTTATCACTGTTAGTATCTGTGACTTTTCCACATTTACTGCTCTGAATAAATTTTTCTGAGAAATTTCATATATTTTCATAGTAAAAACATAAGATCCAAGATGTGAAATGTATTTTGAGAGCTTGGAAACAATCCAGCTGCTTCTAAGTAGTACTCTTCAGTCTCGAGATAACAATAGGTTTATCTAAACTATAAACAGCATGTTGCTTTTTAAGTAAGTTTTTTTTTCCTCTGCTATAACAGTGAAACTAAGATCACCCCCCATATTTCAGGGAAAAGAAGAAAACATATTCAAATATTGTTAGATTAAATAAAACATTTCACATATGGATAAATGCTAACTTTCTAGCATGGCAGGAAGACAAGCTGAGCAGGATCATTTCTGCCAAAACCATTAGCAAATTGCCTTACAGTGATTGGCTTGGCTGTGAGTCTTAGGTTTTATGGGTTTGGGATTTTTTTTTCCTCCTCTGCTTTGTTTTGATTTTGACTTTCTTTGAGGATGGAGATATTGGGTAGGGGGAGGATCAGGGAGTTACATTAATCCACACATAGCTTGTAAGTTAAGTCATTTCTTCTGGATATTTTGCTACTTAAGTACATCTGGCTTTGTTTAATGTCCGTTTCTTAACTGAACCACATTTTTTGCTGCAGTAATCTACAACATAGTAATGAAAAGCTTGAAGGAAGCAGAGGCGAAACACAATTCATCCATTTCTGCCCATTTCACACTGCTGCCACAGTCACTGACTGTGTAAAAGTGTATTTGCCTCTTACTACTTTCCTGGAGACTAGCAAGCCACAAATATGTTGTAAATATGCAGGCACATACACACACACACACACACACACACACACACACACACACACACGCACCTTTTCACACCACCTATCTTTTTCTGGTTTTCAGCAAGTGCCCTGTTTTTTTGCTGTTTAAAGATTTTTTCTGCATTCTCCACTACATGACATCATTTGCCATTATATATATCCCCTGCTGGAAAGCAGCCAGCACAGATTTTTCTAAACCCCCTTTCTTCCTCTCACCACAAACTCAGTTTCAAGCTCTTCCTTGAAACACTTAATCCTTCTGCTATTGTGAACTGAACATTAGGGAGGAATCTGAAGCCATGACAACAGTTTGCTTCCTGAAGCCTCTGCTCTGGGCCACTCTGGAGGTGACCCCACTGCCCAGGCCAAACAGTTCAATGCACTCAATAACAGCTTCTCCTCTCCATGTGGAACTGGATTTAATACCCTTCATTTAACGAGGGAATCTCAAAGTGTCTGAAATTTGGGTTCACCTCTGTTAAATGCATGGATGTTCAGCAGTTTCTTTGGAGGTTGCCAAAGCTTCTAAAAGTTCCATCCGTCTTTCCAATTTAGGTAAGAGAAATTGGTATTTCTGACATTGTAAATTCCGGAGAATGAAGATTGTGCAGAATTGTCTGTTTGCAGCATTTCGTTTTGTCAATTTCCAAACTGTTCAAATTGTAGAAATTTAATCATTTTTAAAAAGAACAAAAGCAATCCACAAAATTCAGGCAAACAGCAGCTTTAAAATAATTATAATAAAAAAAAAATGGTAAATACAAACCAAGGAACCTGCCACCTCAGGTTCTAATTTCAGTGGCAGTATGACAATAGTCCAGAACACTGCACATTAACACATGACAGGAAATTCTTGGATATACAACATGTGATTCAACCTGCAGAATTTACCGACGTGGTTTCACCAAGACATTTGGCCTTTCTGAAAGGACCACATACATGTAAATCCCAAGAAATACACAGGGTAAACAATTGGGAATATGGCAAAATGCACACATCATCATGAATAGAGATCCAATTTTTTTCTAGTAAAAGCAGTCATTGTCTAACCCACTGAATATTTAGGATAGTACATGTTTGACTTCCCCTTTTACCTCCACTGGCTAGAATAAAGCACAAAGTAGACAAGAGGTTTTTTGTGAGAACTTTCATGGGTTTAGATCAATTAAACTCAGAGACTTTCATCTAGATTCATAGGGTCACCAACTCAACGATTCTGCACCTAAATATGATATTTGAGCTACTGAACTAACAAGACAACACCCAGAGGCCTAACATTCCTTATAGAAGTAATGAAAAAACAAACACTCCTTCAGCAGCAGAGATAGGTGGAAAGCTGGGTATCCCAGGCCTAATGACTTGGCACTGAAATCCAAACAGAAGTGGAGAGGCAGCTCGCTTTTTCAGAGCCTGGTTTTGGGCAGCATGAGACTGAGGCGTGCACAGGGTGTTCTGCAAATTCCGCTGGCTGCCTGGATTGTTTGTTCTCCTTTCATACACTCAGGAAACACAAGGTACAGGGAGTTGGTCAGGGAGAGAGCAAAGTCAGGACATGTAAACAAACTAATGAGACCAGTACAAAGAGCAATAGCACACTGTGTTTCAAGATGTGTGTAACCTATTTGGTAATTTCAGACTGCCCTTATAGCAAATCCCTGGTCTCCTCCTTCTCACTGGGGCTTCTGGGTCCTAAGCACAAGCAGATGAAATATTTTGGCTACAAAACCCCTCCTCGATAAATCTCATAAGTTAAAAACATGCCAGAATTAAAAGTTGTCTTTCACACTATATAATTGCAAGACCATCCTGCAATGTTTTCAGTGCTTAGCAAACAAAAATTATGACATATTTTATATTTGTGGATGTGAAAAAAAAAATGTGCCTTGACATTCCATCTCCCTTTCCCAAAACTAGGATGCCAGTGATAAGGGGGTTTGTTAATACTGTTTCATTACATATTCTCTTGTCTCCACTGACAAGGACTTCACATAATATTTTATGAAGACCAGAGGACTGGAGAAAACTTCTGACTACAGAAGGAATGGCATATCACTGCAGAAAAGGTCTTGAAATAATTAAAAAAAAAAAGACAAAAAACAAAAAGAAAAAAACAAACAAATCAACCAAACCCGACAAAACCTACCAGACCCCTAACAATGAGTGCTGCAGTTGTTCATACATTTGTGCCATCTTCAGGGGCCCTGTCTGAAAGTAGGAGGATCACACTGCAAAACTGTAATTTTTTTCCTGTATATTTTGCCAGTCGATCATATGACACAATGAAGTAATAAATAGAGCCCATGGGACCAGCAGCAGCCAGAAAAGGGCTTCTGTCATTCTTCCCTGAGTAAGGGACATGACTAAGCCTATTCCACCCATCATCTCCACTTCTCCAGAGACACAAGGACACAGAAATGAAAGGTGCAACGACATCTACTGTTTCAAATTAAAAGTGATTTTCTTTTCCAGAACAGATACATCTACAAGTATAGAAGACTAACATTGCAGTTTACTATGGGAGGTTTACTTATAACTATATGCATAATAATTAGAAGAAAATGATTTTCAGAATTTTTTCTTGTGGTATACAATCATGCTACCTATGGAAAAGCATTTTCATTTACAATCTTTTGCTAATTTTGAATTATAGTCTAAATTCTACCCCACATGCAGACACAGTCACTGTCACCATACTAAAAAAAAAAACAAAAAACAAACAAACAAACAAACAAACAAAACAACAACAACAAAAAATTTAGCTACTGCATCTGAAACACCAGTCAAAAATTTATTTCAAAATATTAACATCAGATTTAAATGATTAGTCTGTGGTGTGGACTCAGTTCTCTCTGAAACCAACTTCTTCACAAAAAGAACTCCCTGCGTTTCTTTCTCTTATTTTAATTCATAAAAATTGTGTCTAAGTTGTCAATTTTAAGTGACCTGAACTTATTTACATGCACACAGCAGAGAAGAGAGTGTTTATAATGGCTCAATACAGGCAGCCCCATGAAGCAAGCCAAGCATTCCTGCTGGTCTTACATATAATCAATGAGCCTGCAGTGCATTCACTGATGAATTGGACAATGAGACTGAGGGTCTGAGTCATATTCAATCAACTCCATTTCCAGCAGCCTGTCAGAGACGATGGCAGATCTATTTTGCAATGCTGTACACATCAACCCATTTGGGAGAATGTGTTTTTATGTGTATGTGTGTGTGTCTGTGTGTATAAATGTGTGTACATATATAAAATTAGTGTGTTGGTGTATATATAAAGATAAATTGGTGGATTTGTTCAAGAGTACATTTCAATGCAGCTCCTTGTTTGCCTTTTCTTAGCAACTGCATGTCCACCCAGAAGCTTTTTTCCAGCAACAAGAAAATTAAAGTACAGAGAAGCATATTCATAAAGCTGCAGCCATTCAGACTGAAGATAAAAACATTACAAGAAGATGGTAGATGCTCAGCTAAAGAGATGTGTCTCGGGGCAGACCTCTAAATGGTCTATTAGATAGGATGAGATAGTAAATCTAATTTGCCAAAACGCAGGCGTGCTCATCAACGTTTCATGCTGTCAATATTCTGTGCTAGCTTGCAGCCTTGATAGAGTTCCCATAGTAATGAGCCTGAGAGCTTGGGAGGATTTGGCTATTCTGTAGCCAGTCACCCTTTGTCTCACCAGTGAATTAGAACTCCAAATGTGCTCCACACACTGGCTGAGCAAACAGCCCTTCAGGTGGCAGAGCTATGGCAACTGACCACTGACGCAAAATGCAGGAACAGTTCCAAGAAACACATGCTTCCTAGATTTTCTGTGCTGGAAGAAAAAAAGACGAAAGAAATATTTATTTTTTTTTTTACTTTTCAAAGTTCTAAATATGGTTTCACTTGGAAAATGGAGAAGGAAGGAAGGAAGGAAGGAAGGAAGAGGAAGGAAGGAAGGAAGGAAGGAAGGAAGGAAGGAAGGAAGGAAGGAAGGAAGGAAGGAAGGAAGGAAGGAAGCTGCATTCTAAGAAACAATCATTAAGAAAAGTAGTGCTGAGGTTTTCATTTTTTTTAATTTGGGGATTCTCCTCTCTTCCTTCACCTTTCTTAAAGTTTCCATTTCTTAAACTTAAGCCTTCAAAAAATTCAGGTCCCAGATCTTTCTGCAGGCCTGCTTACCAGACTTCAGGATTCTGATTTCACACTGTTTAGGCAGCATCCACTTCAGCAGAATATTTTAAGAAATATTTAACACAAATTTAAACAAATGCTTCCAGCAGAACAAAAGTAAAAGCAAAACAAAAGAATGAAAAAATAGAGTACACAGGGTACTGGACCATGCGGTACGCTGACCAGCCCTGTCTTTTGTTTCTGAAGGATATTTTTCCAGTTCCTTTTGAGAACCATAAGTGTGTGCTTTTGTGGGCCACATTAACAATGCACCATTGCCAAAGTGGGAGAAAAACTCTTTCTGGAGCACAATCTCACTTCTCCAATTCTACCTGCTCAGATGCACATGAAATTCCCTAGTGAACTTCATAACCCATTAATCCAGCAATTAACTACCCAAGAAAGAGGGTATTTGGATGATACTATTCTAGCCTTCTGGTTATCAGAATAGGAGTCCTTTTCTTACTCTTACTTTACCCAGATGCAAACGATGGGCGTGGTCCAAAGTGAGTGATTTTCCTCTATCACACACAGGAATAAAGAGTCCTGAAAAAAAATCTTTGGGGAAGAAGAAGGGGTGAAAAACAACAACAAAAAAAGTCTCTCCCTGGACAAATCCAGGAACTGGCCATTCTGATATCACATATCCAGGAAGTGGATGCAAATTGAACCCCCTGTAGCCAGCAAAGAGAAGTTTGTGTTGTAGGACACACTCAGCTGTCAGCATCTATAGGTATTACCACAGGATTTTCCTGTGAGTAGCACCACTCATTGAGGCCCAGTGTAAGGCTGATTTGAGGGTTTTTTCACCTTCTGCTTAACATCAGATGTTAATCTGCAGGCCTGTTGTAGAAAAGCAGTTTCTAAATTTGCTGCCACTCAACAGAAATCCAGCTTGGAGCAGAGGTGGTCCAATGACTTAAGACAATGAAGGTCCAACCCTTATTGGTAAAAGGGAAGCAAGTTGTGGGGTATTAAGGCAAAACTGAGGATCATAATACTACAACATCTACATTAATTGTCCAAGGTGCTTCCAATAGCTACTGCAAATGGCTGATTTTAGCCTACTGTTACAGACACCTACAATATCATTAAAAATGCATAATCCTGGTCAAATCTCTACAGAGAGTCATATTAGCTTTTATGGACATGTTGAGTACCTGACATTGCTTGACAATTTACTTGAAATTAAAAAAAAAACAAACTTCTGATGTCAACGAACTCCTTGAAGATTTGTACTTTTTGTATCAAGACATCATTTTTCCAGTAAAGACAGCAATCAGCTTGATATAAAATCTACAAGAAAGCAGCAGCAATTAACTCATGATGTGAAATAAAAATAACCTATGTTTCACAGTTATTGAAGGAATAAAAAAAAATTTCCCTCCACTTTTGACACATTTGTAGGACTGAGTCAGCACAGAGCCTGTACTAAATGCTGTTAAATGTTCTTTGAGGAAGAACTTTAACCAGGATGCTGTGGCAAAAGATCAGAAAGATGGCTATTTCAGCAATGACCTGCTCAATGCACTTGGAAAAAGCAGCTCATATCTGTATTCTCCTAATTACATTTTAACCACACTAAATGATTTCACTTTACATTTTTTTAAGCTAGCACAGATTTTTCAGATTCTACTGGGGTAGATGGAAAGCTTATTAATGTACCAGAAAACCAAGATTCTGCATGCTGAAGAATATGCCAGAACAACATGGGATGTTATGAACAAAACACTATTTCTAAATATGAAATCATAACCTTAAGTAGAAGGTAAGTTTTACTCCACTTTATACTGAAATCAACAGGAATTTTAAGAATCTTGAATTTTGCTGGTATTACCAAAGCCAATAGTATTTCATAAAAACAGTATGCTTCTTAATGCCTTATTATACCCAAACAGAACACACAATATCTTCTCTCAGGGAAACCAGCAAAGGTTTCATTAAATAGAAAAACATTTCCTCATTTCCTGTACTTCAGTTAGGGACATCTCAGCAAGAAAGTGGATACAGATTTTCGTAGGAGATATCTGAACAGTGGGGAGAGAATGGTTTGTTCTTACAATATTTCAAAGCAACGAAGCAAGAAGCATGAGCCACAGAAGGAGAATTAAATAAGGAGGTAGCTAACATACATTTCTGGGTGAGCCACGAAGAGTAAAAAGTTAGGTCAAACAAACTGTATAAAGGTGGTAACAAGGAACTGCTTAGAAGCTACCTGAGGCAGTGAATAAGGTATGGATTTCAACTTGAAAGGTTTATCTTCAAACAAAACTTTAGGGTATGTGCAATAAACATGAGGTTCTAATGTTGAAATCCATTTGAAGGGCATTTGAAAACATCTGATATTCATATTTCTGTTTTCAGCAAGGCTCTGAAGTTTTGATCCTGCACTTTTATCTTTACCTGTTCTTCACTGAGTTTGTAAGAGACCTCGTTTTTCCAGTGTACAGTTCTCTGCCTTGTTTCTTTCACTGGGTAGCTGACTCCTGCACTTGGATTGAACCATTTCTTGTAATTGGCTGTATAGAGTTGGAATTTTGTCCATTTCTAGCACAAAGCAGTGGCTCTTATGTATGTTCATTGGTATGCAGGCTACCCAAGCCTCATATATCCACCACCCTGCTTTTTTATCCCCATTTTGGATTGTGTCACAGTTCAGTTAACACAGGTACAGCAAATTTGCTTCAGAATCATTAAAAAAATTCATGAAACCAAATTACCCCAATAAAAAAACCACTGAAAGCAATATACAAATAAGTGAAATTGTATGTAACTAGCCCTGAATTCCCAGTCTTCCTAAATACCTGGGGTAGTGTTTATTCATTTCATGATCTATGATTCTAATTAGATTCTCTGTCCCTATACCCATAGCTTGTTGGGCAGTTGTTGGTTATGTAGGCAAACACAAAAATCTGCCACCATTCCCATTATATCTATGATATGATATTCCATGGTTTACAATGAATGATGCCTCAAAACTAAAACATGCCTTATGAGTTGTCATCTCAGGGCATTTCCTTTTCACCTCTTCCCCTTCCTGAATTACAGCTAAGGTAACAGATACATTTGATGTTTTCAATAGAGCAGTAAAATTACTCAACAGAATGCTTCAGATTCTAGGAGTGAAAGCTTATAATTCTTTTGAGTTCTTTGTCCATTTTTTACATGCAGAATGATTTTCCTGTTTGCATTTAAGCTGTTTGTTGTGAAATCTAACATATTTCTAGTATTGCAGCACATCAAGGTTTTCTTTTTTTTACATACAGAAGGGAATTTTGTTTCATATTTTAACTGTTTTCTAGAAGGAATTTGTTATTATTTCTCACCCCACGCAGCAACAGAAATACCACAATGCTGTAATACTATAAAACAGTAATTCACGGTTTCCAAATACTAAAGTTTCTATACTAATTTTTCACACAGTTAGATTTTGTGGAATACACCTGGTTTGTTTAAGTCCTGGAACTGCAGCTACCACTTTTGTAAGAAGACAATCCTGAACTAATTTTAGAAATCTTGTAACAGACTTGATGTTTGGATTGTTCTTCTACAGGAGGCAAAATGAGGCTTTCTGTCCCAGTGAGAACTGTGGACATAGTAACCAACAGCTGTAGCACCATGAACATCATCTGCAGAATGAAAAAGCCTGGATGCTACAAACGTTACAGCCCCAGAGTTGACATCCAGGGAAGTCTGAGATGAAGGAAATACAATGGATTTCAGTTGTGTAATCTCAAACACATTAATACTTTCACCTTCAGTAAATGTCAACTTGCTGCCTATATCCACCAAAGTGCTGCGGTTTGGTTTGGTTTGCAAATAACTCCCTTATTTCACATAATACCATGAAAGAACAAAGAGTCATCACGTGTCTCCAAATGGCAGGGCAGAAATGTCCACAAAACCTAAACACTGCCCTCCCTTGATAAATGAGATCCCTGGATTAGAAGTCTACAGACAGCATCATCAATTGTCTATTTCTACATTCTTCAAGTATCCTTTTTTTTATGACAGGAAGTCACAGGAAGGAAAGGTCCTAAAAAGAGATGCAGGACATAAAATCTCTGGCAGGAAAGCCTGATGCCCAATGGAAAAAGAAATGTAAAAACTTTTGTTGAAAGATATATAACTAATCATATTTGTCACTATTGCAAAAGCAGAGAGCCTTCACCAAGAACAGCAATGACTCCCTAATGATCAGAGTAGAAAGCACAAGGGTTTAATGGTGTCAAGAAGCTATGGAGCCTGTCACATAAGCTGATCCGATAGTAAATGATAGACATTTGATTTAACTACTCCATCTACTGGCAAATAATTATGGCTAGAGTGTAGAGATATAGGAGTTGCTTATATAAAGCTTTGTCTACAGAAAAGACTCAAAGAGGTATTTTTCTCTTCTTTGAACAAGTAGCAAATGCATTATCATTAGTGTAGCTGCGTTCCAGTTTCCAGACCCTGGGGTTTATATTAACACCACATCCCAAATGACACAGTTTCAAGCTGAGTTTCACTTTAAGGTTTTTTTTTTCAGTATAGCTCATAAACACATGAGATTTATATGACCTGTATCAGGATATACTTAACTTTTATTTGTAGTCCATCCAGTTGATTCTTACTTTGATTGCCTGGGAACACTTTAAATCTTATGGCAGATTACACAAAGCTCTACCTAAACACTCTTCATCACAGCCAGTGTGTTAAGCCACAGTGACTTCACAAAGTATAGATTTTCATTTTTTTTCTCTTACAGGCAGAATAGGAGAGGTCTGCAGGAACATGTACCAAAGACCAAAGATCTACAAGATACAATCTGACCACAGGAACTGGAAACTGTCTTTCTTTCAAATAAAAGTCTCTTAATGCTTCATCTTGTCCAAGATGCAGCATCATCTTTGAAATCTCCTCTTTCCTATCCTGAACATCAGGGCATTAATAATTTTACGTGTTTTAGTTTTACCTAATGACTCTTATAGAATGCCAATAAGTCTACAATTTTGCATACAATTAGTAAAATTACCTATTTAGTCTTTTCTGCCTTTCTTTTCTAAGAGTCCCTTGTGTTCCTAATTCTTGAGTTTTCTAACATAAATTCAACACAACAACAAAATAGGCAATTTCCTTCACCCCCATGGAGCAATAAAATTTGTGAACTAGACCAAACCCTCTTCTACATCTCTGGCTAGCCTCCCATGAAAATGTTGCCTGGGTATAGAGACCACAAACACACTGTCATGCTCCTCTCAAAAGCCCATAAAAGGTTTGCCAGAGCTAGGGGAGCAGGTTTTGGGAGGAGAGGGGTGACAGCTGAAGCACTCTATAGGTCATGGATTGTGAAGTTAAAACCAACAGCCCACCCCAAGACAACTGCTGGAAATGTGGAACAGCAGGTAACAATGGGCTTCTACCACTTCTGAGAGATTTCAGCCCTTGCAGGAGCGTGGCAATCAAGTATGAACCAGAATAACAGAATTCGCTTTTATCTTCTATATAATCTCTGGAGAGACTTCTGCAAGTCCTGGAGCTGCAGCTTAGATAACAGAATTAGACCTTATAAACACAAAATATTATTCTATACCCACACACCACCATCTGCACCCTTTCCTATAGATTCGGTTCATGGAATCAAAGTTTCTAGTCAGAAAACATTTTTTATCTTATTCACTGTCCAACAATTTTCCCTAATGCTACTTACTATGGATAAATACATCCTTGATAAGAAATTGCAATTTGGAACACACTCAGTGTTACCTCCAAGGGGACAAATCTGATAGATTAAGACCAAGAAGCACCAACTCAGTTATGTATTTTATTTCACAGCTATGCTCAACACAAATGAAAACCATTGGTATAATAAGATTCAGATAGTACTAAGGGCAGGAACTGCAGTCTGAGTCCCAAAATCCTTCCAAGTTGAGCGAATCTGATGGCTTTTATGAGCACTGCTGAACAAAGAATAACTAACAATGATCAACCCAGATACTTCATATAGCTTTGTCAATTATTATTTCATCAGCATTTATAACTTTGCAGTTTAACACCTTATGTGTGATGATTCTGGAGAGTTTGATCTGTGTGTCAGATCTCTAGTTTTACTTTACACCTATCAGAGTCAAAAGAAACTCTGGGATATGTTTGGTTGCAATAGAAAGTACTGGTGTGTTTTGCATAATGAAAGGTTTCACAATATAAATTGGGATTTTTGTCAGGACAAAGTGCTGTTGGATTTTTTAGAAAAGTAAAAAAAGTTCTTGAAAATTTTGCTAGATGTTGCCACATGGGGGAAAAAACGTTGTATAATAAAACAGCAAACTTTTCCCCTTTTCCATAGCTTTGAGAGGCAGACAGGGAATGTGGTGAAGCTTCCTCCTCCTCCTCCCTCACAGTGCACCCAGCAGGGAGCTGTACATTTACGTGAAAGCTTCAGTCCTGCTCCTGGTCTCTGCTTAGAGCATTACACTCATGTGCCAAGTGCAGTGTTTAAACAAAATACTGGTTTGTTCCTTTAGTAAAAGCTATTCAACAGGATAAGAAAAAAGCGTGTTGATTTTCAGTGATTATTTCAATAGCAGCATATGCTTTCAATGTTTACTCTTCTGGGGAAAATTTTTGAACTGGGCCATTGGCAGCTCAGACTCTGACCTCAAGAACATCTCGCATGGTTTCAGAAGGGATCTCTGAACTTCTTGTGTTTAAACAACTAAGACAGAAATCTTGTCCACATTTCAGGTGTTTGCCACTGCTTTAAGAAGACAAGTGAAAGTCAGTTCCACTGAAATCAACAATAAATGTTTTAACAGGGATGAGACAGGGTTTTTTCTGAATTTCACTAAATTGTTCCTACCATCTGCAGGCTCAGTGGTTATAAACATTAACTTTAAAAGGAGTACATTCAGATCCTCTAAGTTCAGTACAAGGAGAAAGACATCGAAGTGACCGGCATTTAAAAAAATGTCACCTGTTCTACTCATACAAGTACATTACAGACAGTCTTTTCCTCTAACTTCTGCAAAAAAACTAATTAACCACATACTTCATCTCTCTGTTAATATATCAGTTTTTAAGTGAAATTACAAAAACTGCTTGACTAAAGCATTAACATTGTTGAATGAATCACGTGAGAGGTCATGGATCTACAATTTCTCCTAAATATACTCAGGCAAAATCTTTAGGCACCCTGAACCCAGATTGGAACATGGATTCATTTGAATGGAGAATGCAGCCTGGACTGGCTCCCCTGTCAGGTGCCAAAGGACGTCCCTGATGTCTGATTGTGAACACAATCAATTCTTTATGCACTCTCCCTTGGAGATTTCAGGCTGATTCTTTGTTCAGATTCAACAATTTTTCAGTAGTCTTCTCTTCCTGTGGAGGTCTCTGAAAATAATATAATTTAAAATTCCAGCATTTTACCTCACCAAATGCCTCCGGGCAGTGGAAGCAATTGTCAACAAATATCATCGTTAATTAATTGGTTGAGGTGGAGAAAGACAAACAAGGGCCTTGTTAAGATTTATATCAGACCCGGGAGTACATCTCCTCTTCAACCTTTATTTGTTTTGTCAATATATAAGTGTCTAAAATGTGCAAGTGTATAGCTTCCAGCTAGGGAAAAAACTGTATAGCATAATATATCAACACAGCACCTTTAGGAATTTTTAAAAATTTTATCAGGAAATCCTTATGGATTCCTGACAATCCCCTGCACTTTTGCATTATCTGATTGAAATTAGCCTGTTGAATAGCGCACAGAACTTGAGCCCTAAAAAAGGAGCTCTACAGAAGTCAAGAGCAACAGTCAAATACAAATTGTGCCATCCACACTGTGCATAATTAGATTATGAATTACTATTAACTGTTAACACACAATTGTCATCTATTAGCCTAACTATATTGCAAGAAAATTATCATATATGGAAGGAATTAACCCTCCCAAATCATTCCAGTGAATACTGGAGTAGTTGTACTGTCTCTTTACTCTTTTGCCATAGTTGGAGCAACACTGTATCTTTTGTACTTTTGGCCAATTTGCCTTTGGGTCAGGCCCCTGTTCCTACCTGTGTCAGTCTAAATGGGGTAAATACCAGAACAGAGTGCAAGAAATAAGGACAACCGTCTGTATGCACTTACAGACCACTAACTACAGTCACATCATTTTTCATGCATCCTGTTATGAACAGAAAATTTAACTTTTAAAAACATATTTTAAAAAGGTGTTTTCCCCTATTTCATTGCCATACACATCGTAAAAGAAATGTGAGAGGTATACCTCAATTTGGTACACATTCATCTGGCTATTGCTCTCAGACTCAGAGGCAGACAACCTTTCGACATTCCAATTTCATTGAGAGTTAAGAAAAAATGTAGAATTTTAAAGGACATAAAGTTATTTCACAATGAAAAAAAAAGAATATCTCAGATATGTTTTATGCCTTTTTTTAAAAACTTTTTTGCAAGAGCTCAGGCACGCACAGAATACTGTGAATTTCAGCTAGTGCAAAACTACTTTGGAGGCCAGAAAGAGCTATTTCAATTAGCTATTCTGCTCTCTCACATCACACAAGATACAGGTCTTCACCACTAGTTTCTATATCAAGATCAAACTTCAAATTGAACAGCATTTATTTCAAAAAGACAGTCATGCTTTAAAGAACTCAGTAACACGTGGTAAAGGAAAAAAACAAAACCACAACCAGAGGCATAAAATCAAAGGAGAGCTATTACAGACCTCAGAACATGCAGTTCATTCCAGTACGCCCACAGCAGCATTTGCCTTTACCTGAACAGTCTGGGGCTTATGCTTATTTAGTTGGTTCTTCAATTCCCTGTGGGATGTTACTTCTACAATCTCCACTCCTTAGTTTAGGAGACACATAGATGGGTTCTAAACAAACAGCTGAACATGACCTATACCAATGGCATCAAACACATTCCTTTGGTGTGGATATAAAAAGAACATGTCCTTAACTTAAAATGTTAAGAGATTTGGAGCCAAGTCTTCTGGTTTTAATTATTCAGACATCCTTAAAATATTTAAATTGATGACATTTCTTATGAAAGACTGAAGGTAGACTGGACAGAATGGTGCAATTTTTCCCCTCATTTTGCACAAGTCTCTGGTAAGTTATTTATTGTTGCAACTTAAAAGTAACTCTCATTTAAAAATTAGAATGTGTCTGAATGAACAGTTCTGGATTTCTCATAAGGCAGTTCAAAGCCATCAGGATCTGAAATATCCTCATTCTGCACCGAATTCCTGAAATAATTCTATGACAGTAGAAACATACTCTACCATAAAAACCTATTTCCAAACCAGGTTGTCACCTTACATTGTGAATTATTCAAATTTGGTTTCTATATGCTTCATGGTACTTTGCACATATATTAATTGCAGGCAGTAGGCAACACCTGATGGAGGGAAAGCCAAGGTAGAGTTCAGTTCCATTGCTGGCCCATGGAAGGATCTCAAACATGCCTCACTACCATACCTCATTTCCCCACTGGTGACCATAATGCTTCATAAAGCAGAGCTTTCCAAGCAGAGAGGGAAAGAAAAAACAGCAGCTGGTTTACCTTAAATATGGAAATTTTCTTCTTCCTGCCACTCAAGCAGACTCCAAATGCACCTCCCCCTTTTCCCAGATAAAGGTTTTATCTATGAATTGCATCACTCAAACACTGAGATTCGTCTTTTTTGTTTTTTTCTTCAGAGCAGCCCCAGACAAGCAGGAACATTACAACTTTCAAAGGGAATGTTTGTATTTAAAGCTCAGCTGTATGCTACAATCTTTTTAGGTCAGGTCATTTGAACAGGGGCTGCGTACGGAGGGGGGAACAACAAACATTTTTTAACTGTCAGTTGGAACTGAAAGAAACAGCATGAAAAGAGGCAGCTTAGCTATTGGTTTTGAAGCAATGGCATTTGTCTGTGAGCACATAGCCTACGAAAGGCGACAGGTTCTAAAATAATGATACTGTAGCAGGCACTGAAATGTAAAACATATGTCACACTTTTCCCTGCTCGCAGAGAGGTTTAAAATATTTATAATGCTGCACCTTTCCCTGAAAGCTTTCTGCAGTATTCCTGGGTTCATGGGTAGGTGAATCATCTCCCTAGAACTGCAAAGCTTATGCAGATTTGTTCCTCTGCATAAAGAGAAAGGCACAAAATTTAGGGTGCAAAGGCACGGCTAAGCAGCAGCCCTCAAAGAGCTATTTTGTCAACATGCATTCATTCGGAATCCTCAACTGGATTTTTTGTTTTAAACTGCTGCTTCATTCACAGCACAAGCTGAAGCACTGATATTATTACTTCCTTATGTGAGAATATGACAAATTTGTCAGGAAAGTGAGATCTAGGGCTTTAAATTAGGTAAAAAGGAACACGGAGCATTGGTGTGTACCTATGGATCCATAGACAAGGATACAAAGGCAGGTGATATGCTTTGTTTCTTCATAAATGTTCTGTAGTGTGCATTTGATTAGCATTGGAGAGGAAATTATTTTTTAAGAGTAAAACTAAAAGGGACATAATCTACTTTTCATCTAAGGAATTAGAGGGTCTTAAGAACCATCTGCTCACAAGAGATTTAAACTGGACAAACATATCTCTCTAACCCCAAGCTGCAAGAAACTAAAGGGTTGGCCTCTATTCACCAAGCATGTAGAAAGACTCAGGTTTCCAAATTTAAAAGCTTTTTAGCAGCTGATGTAACAATTTTTCGGTATCCAAGAAACCTGGAAGTCAGTGAAACAGAGGCAGATAGGATGTATGTGCAGAGTCTCATGGGAATACATGAAAACGTTCCTTTTGAGTCAAAATGAAGCACACCCAGTCAAACGCATGTATCCTGCTAAAGACCTGTCTGAACCCAACATATTGTGGACACATCAAGTCAAACTTCTGAGAAAAAAATGGTTGATGGCATGTTCTGGTCCCTCATTTGCATAGTGATTTGGAGGATGTATGGATCTGACTAAGAATAAAGCACAAAATGTTTCTGTGATTCCTTGTTCTGCTCTGCCTTCACTTACTAGCAAGGGCATTAGCAAAATTTGTAGAGGTTTCTTCAGAGTGGCACTAAAGCACCTCTAGAAATTACTGCATTTAGTTAGAACTGCAGTATTAAAAGTATGATCAGATTTATGACAGAGATGAAATTCAGAATTTAAAAGAAATTGTAGCTGAGTATATCACATCACATTTTATACAATTTTGCAGCTCTCAAGATGGCATAATACTTCCCAGATAAGGCAGAGAATGCAGCTGAAGCAGAGCTTTGTGCTGCCACAGCAGACCTGGATGTCACCCATTCTCCCAAACTGAGGTGATAGCACTTCAGTTCCCAGCTAGCCTCAGCAGGTTTCCCCTCACTTATTTCCTACCTGCAATCAAATAGTACTTCCACGCTCAGAGACACCAAACAGCCAAAATAAGAATAACAGAATGAAACAAAGGTGTCTCCCAGAATCTGGAATAGGGAATATTTTACTAACAGGAACAGGGGAAAAACTCTAGGAAACTCTGTATGAAGATTGGTTTGGACTATGCACATTAGACACAGAGATAAATGAGCAGTATTAACACAGATATTAAAAATACACTGTATGTTCCTGTCTGAAACCATTGGAGTGGGATCCTGAGCAATTCCTCTCTAATTTTTGCAACTACTGCCAAGGGGGTTGACTCCTCAGGTTTCATAAGCAAAAGGAGGATTAAATACATATAAGGAAAATTGCATACAAAATGTAATCATTTCCAAAATAAAATGCACAGCAAGGAAATAAATGATAAACTGTCTTGGTGTAGGTTTCTAGATATGATGAAAAAAGAAATTAGGTCGCTCCCTTGGTACAGCAAATTATGTACACAAGGCCACTTACTAGGGACAGCTTTGTTCCTCACATGTGGACAGGTGTTAGCCTGTAAAAAAGGATAATGTCTTCCTCTTAAAATGTTCTTGATTTGGAAAAGGAAAAAAACCAGCATCATTGCTGTGCTCCCCCACACAAGAGGAAATGAGTGGAAAAAGAAGTTGCACAAATTTAAAAAACACTTCAAGCTTATTCACTGTATGAGCATAATTCAATACTGTTCTAGTCTGTGAATTTCTAGTGTACACAAATTTGAGGCCATGAACTGAAATTTCAATATTGCATGCACTTTTGTCCAAAATTCTGACTGTTGAGACAGGTATGGAAACTCAAGTATCAAGGATACATGAAAACTCCTGACAGGCATTTAAACACGTAAACATACTCACTGAATTTTCTTCATCTGCTCATATTTTACTTCTGCCTAAATTCTACCAGACTGGAATTTAGAAATCAGATTCCAATAAAATTCATAGCCCACTGAATCCAATGTCAATACTCTTCACAATTTCTAGGAAAAAAAAAAAAACAACAGTTCCTCATAATAATTCTGATCTTTTAATCAGAAAACCTTTTTATGCACCACTTTTTCTTGGGCCCCAACAGTAGCAAAGCTACTGAAATACCACCAGAAAAGCACATTCAAAGATGAGCTGGGACATATTAAGTGAAGTATTTATCACAGTCAAGATTCCAAATTATTTTTAGCCCTGTGCAAGTAATTTAAGTTTGTATTAAACTTAGCCAAGCATCTAAAATGTTATGTATCACAACCAAGCCTATGCAAATCTCTCTTATGTGATGCTAATCATCCTTTGAGAGCAATAGGCACTCCATACTCAGACACAGGCTATTAGCAGTCTCTAGCTTTCTAATTGAGAGAAAAAAAAAAAAACACAAAAAAACCCAACAAACCCACAACACTTTTCCCTGTTTCTTCATCCCAGTATGTTCCCCACTTCTTTAATGTTCTTCGCACAGTGCTTACTTTTTTGAAATAATACTTTGCTTCATCTAAGAATCAAGTACCTGAAGATCTTTTTAAGTATCTGGTTCTCTAATAACATTTACCAAACCATTTCCTTCTCTCCACAGTGAATTACTTCTGGTGCATGGTAGCAATTTGGACAGCAGGCTATGCAGACGAATTTTTGTAGATAATTAGCTGAGAGGATATTCAGCAGAAGTGGGTCATACTGTACTTGTTCACAGATGGTTCAATAGAATGGATTTCAGCACATCCACTTCTCTAAATGCATAACATTTTGAAAGAGGAAAGAAAGAGGAAAAATAAATAATTTTAAGGGTTTAGGAAATGCTAAAGAATATATCCTTTTAGTGCAGATAGATAATAGGTAGACAAAGGATTTGACATGTGCAGTGAATACACTGCATTGTGGATTAATAGACAAAGAAAGGCACTTTTAGAAGAAACTCACCAAGAAAGAGACAGAGCAACTGCTGCACATACAGACTCTGCTGTCAGCGAAGTCTGACCAGAAGTGTCATTTATCTATACACACATGCTCAGCTGCAAACACTACTGACCTACAGGACAGCACCATGGTTAGGCAGTGCACTCATGGGCACAGCCTGCACTCTGGCTTGAGAGGAAGCTCCCAGTGCCATTTCCTACTGCAGCACGACTGCATCACCAACCAACCCTCCTCTGAAGTCCAGAAAAGAGAGTCACTACAGAATCATTATAAACTCAAAAGCACAACTCTTTATTTTCCTAAGATAATTCCACATGTGGATGAAACATCCTATAGAGCCCAGTGACAAACAGCATAAAGATACCAGGAGAGAAGATACAAATAACCAAACTACTAAATCCTTCAAGAGTTATTGCCAGTCTTTAAAACCACCAGTGGAAATTCAAGGACTTTACAACACTTTGGAGTCCAATCTCTTTAGTAACTTGTTATATTTCTCCACAAATGTGATTATATCAACGGCATTAAAAGATGGAGAAATCTTTCTGTGGCATTTGTTTAGAAAGGTAGTAAACCTATTTTCTCCTAGCAACAAGCAGCTGACATAAAATTTTCATACACCGAACAAGATTTACTTCCAGATGATGAGACACCCCCATAAACTGTAACCTAACTGTGCCCTCAGAGTTTTACAGTGGTCACTGATGTTCATTCTGCAGTTCTCCTGTTTCAGAGCTCAGACTGTTTTGAAGGCTGTTTGCAGAGCAGGTACTGTAGAGAGAAATTAATGATATTTTCATATTTTCCAAAACATGCAACTGACCAGATACCCTATCACATAAAGGGAACAGGAGAACTCAAATGTTAGTGTCAGTCATTAATTCACTTTTTGCCCTAAAAGATATACGTCTAACAAAGGTTTATTACAAAGAAAGGAAAGTTGGAACAATTTACTTGTTTTATATTTATATACACAAACATAACAAGATTCTCTTGCTTGATGGTGGCTCTCAAGATTTTGATGTACTTATCAAAAAGTACCCACGAAAAAAGCGTATATATACAAAATGCTGAATACAATTTGTCTGTAGCATCACTTACAGAGTGTCACACAAGTAGTAAACACATCCACAGACATTAGATTTTGCCCAACATGAATTAAAAAGGTGGTCCAACTATTCAAATAAATTATTAACAAATAATTTAGCTGTCTGTATTAACTGCCATGAAGTCCTTGATCATTATGCTTATTTGTTTTTTCGCTATACCCTTCCCGGTTAAAGAACATTGCTACATGGTAGCTACCTTACATCCCAGAGTTTTATCCCAGACAACATCCTGTCAGACAAACTTTCTGTAGTAGGACAACATCATCTTCTCAGGTACATGCAGTGTCAGAAATCAGTGTGTAAGGTGGGACTGAGCACTTTCATGTGTACATTCAGAAATCACAACTTCACTGTTTGACATTTCACTGTTTTTATAGTTAAACATTTAAAAATTCACCCTTCCCAACATAACTGTTAAAAGACAAAAGATTGAAACACATGGGGAGGGAGGAGAGAGGAAGTGTGCCTTCCAGATCAGCAATTTCAATTCCAGGAAAATAAGACTGAGCCTTAGAACTGAACACAGAGTGAAGCACTTCAAAATCTATAAACCAGTGATTTAACAAACCACTAACTAAAAGGAGGCATCTGATTGTATAAAATTACTAAGTAGATGCCAAGAATGCTGTTATAGTTTCCAATCATTTACTGCCTAAACTTCATGCCAAAAACTCTCCTAAGCAGATCTAAAATCTAGCCCGCATGGTGGTTGGGAAAAAATCTGAGGAAGGGGGGGCACATGACATAACACCAAACAAAATCAGAAAAAGCCACCACACCCAACCTATTGTCTCTTTCCAGTATTTTCCATTCTTACCCTTCAAGAGACAAGGTATTTTAGCAACTCAAAGAACCAGCACCTAAATCAGAAAGGACTGGTTCAAGGTAGGATTTAATTAATTTGTCACCCAAGTTTAAAAAGGGAAGGCAGCAAATTAAAAAAAGTAACGGGCTTACAATCCCTTGAAGAGTTTGACCATTAAACTTACTAAAAATGCTTAAAATTCTCTAGTCACTCATTTATACAAATGTTAGCAGAACATGGATAAGAATCTAAGATTTAAATCAAATCAGCTTTCAGTGAAACATCAATCCATAATCACCTATAATTGTTTCAAATATTACTCTCTAAATTGTTTTAGAGGTAGCTAAGATGCAATAAGGCTGACAGGTTGCAAAACAAATGATCAGTGTATGCATTAGGCCTGGAAGTTGTGACTTGCAGTATAAAATATACATGAAAGCAGGAAGAATTTAATCATTCACCATTGCATAATTCACAGCATTTTTCTGCCTTTTTTTGTCATGGTGTGTATTCTGTATAAGACCTTGCATAATTACATGCATAGTACAACGTGATGAAGTTGCTATTCTGAATTACAGGTTGGTGCATTTTGTATGTGTATTTGATAAATAGAAACAGCCATAGTAAGCCACAATCAGTACACAGAATAGCCCGGCCCATGGCCACCCCTCTCCCTGCCGGGACCTGCCAGCTCCCCAGACAGGTGCCCAGCCTGGCCCATGGCCATCCCTTCTCCATGCCAGCTCCCCAGACAGGGGCCCAGCCCTGCCCCCTGCCAGGCCCACAGGCTGCAGTGGAGCCAGGCCTGGGTCCTGTTACTGCTGCCAGAAGAGAAAGAGTGCTTTTTATCCAGGTTACCTCTTTCAAAATGTGTGTTCACAGAGTGAACTAACTTTCTCCAATTGGTTCCTCAGGCTGTCAATAACCAAACCAGCCTCCAATTGGTCCCATCAACTCACAGAGGAAGTTCTCACAGAGAAAAATCTCTATGACTCTGCCTTCCCTCAGGTGTAACCAGCACACCAAATAGTCATTTGAGCTTAATTTTCAAAGCACTAACCAAAACTTTGCTGGATCGGGCTATTCCACTTGGGTGCACATAAAAATTATGATAGAATGTTGTGTATTTTCTTCCAGAAAACAGCTAGCTGATTCATTCTTACAATGTCCCTGGATGGTCATTCAGGGTTTAGTAAATGCATTCCGTCTTACATCAAACCATTAGGAATAAAGGTACGTGCTATTTGCAGTTTAAATCTGACTCATCTCACTTTCACTTTTTGCAACCTTTCACACTTCATCTTGGCAACTAATAAACAGGAAACATATACAGCTAGATGTGAAGTGCCAACTGGTATATTCTGTCACAAAGATAGGGGAAGAGAATTGTCCTTTCAGTTCTATTCCTTTATGCAAGAAGAATGGAACATATTGTGAAATAAGAGAACAAACTGAGGACCTGATAAAATGATTTGTGGTTTGCATGATATACAGAATCAACTCCCCACTGCTTAAAAGTAATCAAGTCAAGCAGTGGGAACAAATTTTACTTAAAAGCGTTTCATATTCTTACAAGCGGTAACATAGACAGTGAAGAGATTCAATCCAAACTGGCCAGGATTATTTAGAGCTCAGAAGCATCAGCTCTCTCATGGGTCAGAAAGAAAATCCCTCTATATTATGAGATGCTTTAAAGTAGTGCAAGAATTATGCCAAGGGAATAGAAAGGAGGGAGGTAGATTATCTCAGTTTGTGTTCACAGACAAATAGGAATGGACTGCAGTTATTCCAAAGGGGCTCTGTAAAAGTATGTGGAAGTTTTCTATTTTTTCACAGCTAGTCCTCAGTCCCCTGTGTCCATTATACATGGAGTGCACAGGTTACAAACCCCACCAATGCCCAGAGAACACAGAGTGCTCACTGCTGCCACTGCTCCATGAAGATGCCATTCAGTGTGCACGAATGCACAACTGCTTTCTTATTTAATGCTTCCGTATTCTTTCAGCTCTGCTGCTGAGTGATGTCAACTACCTGGAGTGAATTCCGTCACAAATAACCTATTGTCCTGTTGCTTAATGCAAAGCCAACAGAAATGAAAACACTTGATTTCCCACTGTTCTGAGCTGCTGTTCTGGGGAGTATGAGTAAGCCAACTCACTTCCCAAAGGATAAGAAGTCCCATTGCCAGATTTTTCTAAGGTTTTATGGATCCGCTGAAGTCAAGGGAGATGGAAAAGGAGGAGGAATATGAGAAAAAAAGATTAATGGAATGATATATTTCCTTACAGTTTTATGGCTTTCAAGAGCAGTAGAAAATATCATGTCTTGAACTGACCCACTATATGAAAGGCCATTATATTCCACCCAGTCATCCCCTGCTACTCATGCTTTGTTAGCTTATCTTCCAATTTTGATGCAAGAACCCATCAATTCTCATGGTATTCTATTCAAAGTGATAATCACATTATCTGAATGATAGATAAGCATGGATCTCTACAGCCAATGCATACAAGCCAGCTCTAACACAGACCTCTCTTTATATTAGCCATTATTTCTACGGTGCCTTGAATGCATTTCGCAACCCACTACAGGCTGCTCTGTGTTCTGTTAACTGCCTGTTACAGCACAGACATACCCAGACACCTATCCAGAGGCACAGGAGGAATTGTTAATTGCTGAACTACAGGAGACACCAAAAAATAAATGGTGGCACCTGCCACCACGTCCACTAAAATGCCATGCAGTGATAGCAGTCTGCTTCAGGAATTCCTTGTTCTAATTTCTCTCCCTGATGTTCCCATAGTAGCTACTTCAGGGATGATCTGCTACACTCAGTGTAGATTTGCTGTATGGAGACACTGAATGTACTTTTGTTTAAAATTAACTCATTGATGCCTGTAATTAAATTTCAAGGCTGCAATTGCAATACATGAAATCACATGCAAAACTATTATAAATGGATAACTTGGAATAAAGCCCAACACTTAAAATTAATGTCTGCAAAAATTTGCCTTCACACGTAGGGAGGATTCACGCAGAAGACAGGTGTCAATGGATATATATAACATGTACAGTTACAGAATGAATCAATTATTCTTGTTTTCCTAGGTTTGCAACAAGATGGTTTTTTTTACCTCAGTCGTGGGCTTTCTACAGCATTTCTAGGATATGCTGTTTCCAATTTCCTCAGTGGAAACACGCATTGCCAGGTGCACAGCTGACACACTACTCAGAATCTTTAGGCAGTATCAAAGATGCTACTTCGCTTACTCTGCAGTTTCCCCAGATTTCTTAGTGCGAGGTGGAACCATTTAAATGGAAACCAAGACAGTAGTAAAAACCAGCAAGCTAAACACACTATTAGCACACACTTAATGGTACTAATGATTTGAGAATAACTGTTGACAAAATTATTCTGAAAAATACAAATAGCTTCACTATTTAACCCATCATCTCCTTAGCTAATAATTACCTTCTTGTTTTATGATACAGAAATATAGCTGTTTAGTTGAGCAAGGTCCTGGACAGACAAAGCTGCTGAGGATTGTTTATTAATGGTTAAACTCCCCCATATCACTCCATCTACTTCAGTCATACTCAGAGTCCCTGACTGCTGCGCTGAATTTACTGCAACGTAATATCTGATCTGAAAGTTGCTTTGTAACAATGTAAATGCATTTATGTTTCAAGAGGAAAACATGGTATTTTAAAATTTTTTTTTCTTAAAAAAAAACCCTGAAGGAAAACAGGAAGTCCAAGAGACAGATTTGATTATAGTCAGGAAGAACAGATACACAGTCTTTGATTATCATGAAAACAACGCCACAGGCCTGTGACAACTTTGACTTAAAGGTAATAGTTCAAACCAGCAGCAACCAAAAGACGCTGGTACATTAAAATGCATTGACAGTAATCTGATTTTAGCTAAGTAAACAAGGTAGCAACGGTTGGGTTAGTTTTTTGGGCTTTTTTTTGTTTCAAGAAAATATTTACTGTGTGCAAAGAATGAATTTAATCTTAATTAACATGTACAAAATTGGAATTGTCATTGGATCTTTTCTCAAACATTTTATACTAATAACGAAAAAGGCAAATACACACCTTTTATAAGCATTGCCCTTATGGAATAGAGTTCAAACAGAAGGGAGAAATGAATTGGAGGAAAGACATTTCAATTCCTTTCAAAAGCACAGGAAATGAATGAGAAAAACTTGGATGCTCATGTATTCCAGCAATTAAAAGACACAGTGATTAGGAGTTATTTCTCTAATTCACAGCTGTGGAGGAGCTTGGCAGAACTATACTGAAATAATCAAAAATACCTTAGATTAAAAAGAAGTCTATGCCCAAGAAGGGTTTGCGAAAAGATTGTTAACATCACTTAGGTTTATTCAAAGTGATTGGTGAAGAGTTTCCCCATCTTTCTCCATTAATCTTGCCATATCCCCAGGATTAAAAACACTCAGAGAAAAAATGCAGTATCACATAGTAGGAGTACCAGAGGGGACTGAACTCAGAGCTGTTTAGATTCACCCATCAAGGAGCAGATACGTAAAAACTGTACAAAGTCTCTTTTGCTTTCTGAGCAGCTTCACGGCCTGGGATTGTTAAAACAACAGCAAGTTGAGTTTTGCGAATCCTAAAATGAAAATGTTGCCAACAGTGTGACATTACAGTCCTCAAAAGCATCCCATGCTACTGTGTCTCTTGGTCAGTCTCAAAGTCCAGCAAAACTGAGAGGGAACCTGCTGCTGTTCTTATCCCAAGTTTTCTGCTCTTCTCATTGTATGTGGCTCATATTCTGAATTTTTTGTGCCACAATAACAACCGGAAATGTTTTAATTGCTAAGAAGAATTTCAAACATTCTGTTCATTGTAAAGACAAACTTATAAAAATCCAAAGTAGTTTTTGAACCCAAATGGGAAACATCTGATCATCCCTCTTCTCCTTGTGTACACTTTGCCCTGCAACTTACAGCACATGGAAAAAAATTGGGAAAATTTGATCCCCACTTGACGTGCTTTTCTTAGCACTAGTAAAGGTAGAATTGCTGCAACAAGCACTGAGAAAAACCCCACAAATTAATACAAATATGTTTCAATCCATAAAATCATCTGGCTAATTTCTGTGATTTTTCTTCTTTCTTTCATCTCTAATCTTTCCTAGTTTTAACATCTCCTGCTTCAATTCATTTATTCCGCCAGGAACCAGAGTAGAAACTTGGATAACTAAAAAGGCAAGGAACAAGTTTCCACATTCCTCAAGGATGTCTTAGGGCAGAAGGTACATGGAAGCCATGTTGGCATGTCAGCTAACAGGCTAAACCCCCAGTTTCATCAGTGAGAAAACATAGTGTCTGCAGAACTGAAAGCAGCTTTATAATGACAGCTGCATGTACACTCACACAAAACATTATTCAGAAGCCCAGAGCACAGCTGCAAAGGCAAGAACTTCATCATCATATTTCATGATACTACCCTGGCTTACTTAAGAACAGTCTGCAAAAGTTTTACCATCACTTTTCTGAAGAAGAAAGTGCTGCTGAATCTAGAGGACAGAAACAGCTACAGGAGAAGAGCGATTTGTTTCCATCACTTATTTTTTCACCCACGTGTAAAAAGCATGGGTACAATTATCCACAAGAATCAAAACCAATACCAACTATTACTGAACCCAATAAGCAACTGCTCAAAGGCACAAAGTTACCTTGGGCAAACTGCCTTATTTCTTGCACCTCCTTGGGCTACAGCAAGAGCCAACCAAGGCTCGCATGTAGGAATTAGTGGGAGTTAACTGCTGGATACAGCCAGATGGCAGAAGACAGAAGGCCAAGATAATTTGGCTAGAAACAAAACCCCTAACATTCATTTTTGCAAGTATCATTCAGCATTTTCTGTCTCTCTTAACAAACTGAACAACCATCCTGCAGCAGAGTGTGATTCACTGACTGCCACTGGCTTCACAAGGAGTGCCAGCACACATGCAGACAAAAACTCAGGATTTGAAGACCTACAACCAAACCATACATAACAAGAAAAATCACAGCTACTTCAAAGGATCATCATACCAAAGTAAAGGAGTGAGCAGTGGTCCTTCCTACAGAAGATTGAGGGATTTTCTCAGAATCCATGCAATTTCCAGTATGCTGCGAAACTCCAAGCATACAAAGAAAACTCTAAATTAAAGCTCTATACAAAAGTTTGGCAACACAGAACACATGGTGAATTATATGAGCCTGTATACCTAGAGGTCAGTTTTAAATAAATTAAAAGAATCCAAAATGTTCCAAAGTAAAATATATTTTGATCTGCTACACACACACAGTTAAGACCTAAGACCTCCTTGAAACCTTTTATATGGTGCAATATATATGAAATGTACATTGCATTGCCCGAGCTGCTTTTCTCAAATATTTTAACTTTTTACTGAATGGTCATATTCCTGATGTAGAAAAAAACATAAGTCTGTACATCCAGACACACCAGTATTGCCTTAGCACACACTAAGAGTTTTAAAAACTCATGAGAATTGGTCTAATAAGGATTCCTTCAAACTGCAGTGGCCACAGCCAGTTTTCCATGTACAAAGTGTGAGCCCTGTAAAGCAATAAAATTAAATGTCTCACAATATTGAGCAGGACCTATCCAGAATTCACCCAGATTGCACTGGCTGTCACAAGCTTTGGCAGCAGATCTGAATGCAGGATGGAGAGATATGGACAAGGTCAAGGTACCAGGCTAAGACACAAACTGATTTTACTCCCTGTAACTTCACTACACGGTTGGTCAGAAATATCTAATTTATTTACATATGATCCAAAACATACTGTCAAATCACAACACTGTAAAATATTTTTTTCAATAAATCCTTCTTTTAAAGGCTTATGGACAATTATAAATCTATTCTGCTGATGCTACTAATTAAATCATGTTCATATTAATATATAGGTTTGGATTTGCTTTCTTATTTTATGAGATTGGTCTTCTATTTGGCCTAGAACTTATGGAAATGCATTTATCTGGGAATTCTCTCAAGCAGCTCTAATGGCAGTTAGTTATAAATGTATTAAAATGGTAAGTAAAGGCAGGTGGTTATACCAATTTAAGTTCATCTATGCTGATGTAGACAAGCTACAACTGACTCTGCATATGTATATATACACATCAAGCATACAATTTTTCTTCATCTACAATTTAATTCCTATTTTGTTTATACTTGTTTATGATTCTCTTGTTAGAAGTGCAATATTGGCCAACACTTAAAATAGCAAAGCTACAATGATGAAGGATTTTAGTACTCGGAATGAAAACTGGCATTACTGTAAATCTATTTTGTAATTTAAACTTAACAATAAAAGTTACAAGACCACACACTCCTTTGCTCTGCCTTTTGGGAAATCACTGGTTTATATTACCATACTGGGCACTTAATTCATACTTGTGATCTCAGTTAAACAAGAGGCAAACACCACAGAGTGTTAAATACAATGGTGTGCACATTATTTTTAATTGTCTTTGTAGGGATAAGAGTTCAATCTCTCTGGACTATTACTGAGCTTCTTGAGCTGAGTAGCATTCCTGAACTTAGAAAGACTTTCCAGATTAAAGAAAACAAAAACCTCTTGCCTGCCTGGGAGAATACATAGTCCAGGGAGAAGGAAGGGAAAGGAAAATAATTTACAATTTAGAACCAATTTATTCACCAAAGGAAAAATAGATAGAAGATGTGAGACTTTAAGTTCTAATCCACTTTGTATTTCCAAAATCTATTTGAAACATGTCTTGAGGTGCTATCAGTTAGTCCATTTTCCCCCTCTGCCTTGCTCCTCCCTGCATAAAGCCACCACTGCCGTGCACTCTGTGGGTCTCCTCATCCTCTGGCCCTGCCTGGAAATGCTGCTTCTGCTTAAAAGCATTCAAAGCCACCCTTCTGCACCCACTCACCTCTCAGAAAATACACCTCACTACTGAGCTGGGTGGGCAGAACCAAGGCACTTTCAGCAAGAACTAGTCCCTTCCTTTATTTGGAGAAAGTAACATTAAACAGGCAAACCTTGCAATCACAGCCCTGTTTTGCAATGAAATAGCAACTTTTGCTGCCAGTTTGGGGTCAGAGGGTGGAAGTCAGGATGCCTGACTAGAAAAGGTGAAAAGAAGCAAGCCCTATGTAGATTCCAAGTGTGTGCACACACATTGGGAAACGAAACAAATCCTTTGGTTAGTTGCAACAACAGCCCCGCATGACTTGGCCCCATGTTCTTAACACTGAGCCTCAGAGAAGGCTCATGCTGGACTTCATTTCCATCATTTGCTTGCCTTTCTGGAGATACCAACATCTAAAAGTATTAGAATTATGATGCAAAATATCACTCACTTTAACTAAACACTGTACATATGCAGCTTTATTTATCTTTACCCTCCTGTTACACATGCCCAATTAGTTACAGCAGGCACGCCAGTACAACAGGAATGTTTCCTATGCAGTTTTGTTTGCTAAATAACCTTTGTGACAGTTTCTTGGCAAGAACTGCAGCAGAGAGGTTAACATATGTTAACAATACATACAGCAGGCATTCCTAGTTAGAATGCAAGTAAATAGGAAACATCACAGCAGTAGCACTTCCCATGCTCACCATCCAAGTGAGTTTACTTCAGAAGTTCAAGGCAGATTTCAGCAGCAGAATTTGTCACTTCAAAAAGGGATCTTTGTCCACAGATTTATATTCAAGAAGTTTGCTCATTAGTGATCTTAATCCATAACCAGCCTCTTATTTCACTCTGGTCTGAAAGGTAAAATTACAGGTTGGGAGAGGTAAAAATGAACTCTACTTAGAGCACAGGACTAAAAGAAAAAAAATCCTTTTTAACATAAGATCTGGAATTGCAAAAGACATGAAGGTCTTCAGTTCTTCAAGGTATATAAAATATGCTATTTGCTTAGAAATTGTTTCTCTCTTAGCACCTGGAACAGCAATGTTCAAGGTTTTTTTCCTGTTCTTGTCATAACCATGTCCTTTCTTTATCCACACTGGAAAATGCTCAAGTTGTGCTTCCCCACTGGAAGGGCAGTACACAAGTGTCACTGTGTACTACTCTCAAAAAGGGTGAAAGGCCTAAGAATGGAGGCTTCTTAGAGGTTGGAAAAGTTTCTCTGTCCCCTGGGAGCTGCTTGGAAGAAAGACAGCCAGGTGAAAGGTGTGAGGAAGGGAGACCTTGGTCTCATATGCAGTCTTCAGAATCATCTCTTCATTCTTGTCATTATAAAACTGTTAGAACTACCATAACCCTCCCCACAAAGTCCTATACAGAGAAACCCTGACAGTGTGTTCCCTACCAGCATCACACAAACTACCTTAACTCCTCCAAAATCTCCTCTCTCTTGACTGCTGCAGCAACAGACCTCTCCTTCCAACTCCTAACCTGTATCCTGAATCCCTGTGGGCTCATTCCTGATCAGTGACTCCAGCCATTGTTTGCTCTTCCCATCCATTCCACTCATACCACAAGCATGCATTTTGTCACCCTAGGGGCAGTAAGCCTTGAGCTGATTGAGGTCCCAGGTTCAGTCCTTTGAGATGGGACTCCAGAGGTGAGAGCCAACATATTTCTCCAGAAAATGTCATCTGTAAGTGATCCTACTTAAGCCAAACTGAAAATAAAAATTAGAAATGACACATATTTCAAGTCTGATACTCTGCATTCTTGGAATAATTACATGACATAATTTGTCACCCAACTGTGCTACATACTGTGGCACAAGAAAAAAAATTAAATTATTACTGCCAGCATAGCAGAGTGAAATTTTCATAAACATCATAGGGTTAAAAAAAAAACCTAACTTAAGGAAGAATTTGAAGGAGACAAGAAGATATTGGAAGAAAACTAGAAGACACTTACCAGAAAATATAACAAGTGGGTGATAAAGGGGGCCATAAGAGGCCAATTAGAGGCCAGTCTTGAAAATCTCAACAGAACGAGAGAATGACAGGTAAAGCAGAGTGTGAACAGGAAGGGTCTTTGAAACCAAGAAAAGTGTCCTTTTCTGATACAGACATTTTTCCCATGCTGTCATTCTTGCATGTTTCATAAAATCTAAAATTTTCACTTTAGCATTAAAGTTAACTAAAAAGAATCCTAGGACTGTTTGCTGGCCCTAAGCAAGACATGTACATGGATAGTGCCTGAGATGTGCAGGCACCCCATGCACAGGGCATTAAGCTTTTTCTATGCAGCTTTTTATTTAAGTTAGGAGCTACATCTTGTTAACATGTAATAAATTTGTAATGAAAAATGACCACTGAAAACTTTTAAGGCTGAAAAGAGGGAATTTGAATGTAGCCACACAAGCATGTTACAGAATAGTATTCCTGAGAATCATATGCAAAAACACACACAAGATGCTTCACTTGCAAAACTCCCAATGTTAACTAAAAGATCATCTAAAGGAGTGTTCCTTAATCATTACAGATTTGTGCTCTATTCTATATTTCATATTGGAAGTGTAGTCCAGACAAGTTGATTTCTTGTCATTACCCATGCAAGCACAGAAAAAAAAATGGATCTCTTGAGAAAGTTCTGGGCCAAGTTTGGATTTTCCTGGGCTACTCTGGAAAATCTTGTGTCTTCTGCAAAAACATCAGGAAATGGGCAGAAAATTAATCATGACAGAGATCTGCTTTTAATGTTTCATAGAGTTTTCAGTTTTATGATGGCATAATGCTGGCATTTGGAATGAAAATTGGCTGTTTCCACAGCCTTTCTCCATGATTCAGCCGCTGACTTCCTGAAGGAAAATAAAACCAAATCCTTACCAGAATATTCTAAAAATCCCACCAGGAGAATCCTTCCTTCTCAATCACTGTTTGAGGCTACAGACACATGTACATTTTATGCTGGCATAAACTAGTTTCCACTGCTATTAAGAATGCTGCTGTTCACCCCATTATCCATTCCAATCTTTTCATTGTTGCAAGGCTTTGAGCAGTCAACCTGTGAACAGGCTTGGAGCTAAAGATGCACGTGCTTTTGGAAAAGGGAAGAAGTGGAGATGATTTCTGTATTGCTGTCCTTCCCTGTCTGGCCTCACACCCAAAGCCTGCTCACTCAGCCTGCTTAGACATCGCAGAGGTGGGTGGGAATGACAGGAGTTAAGAAGCTTTCTTCTCACAATACATTGGCTCGGATTTTTGGAGCTTTGAGGGATGTGCATAAACCTCAACATCACCCAAAATCACCAGGCTAAGCACAGAGGCAGCTATTTCCTAAGAGATACCTGACCTTGCTACCTAAGAGCTAGTTGAGTTATGGCTACAGATAACTTGATTTTTTTATGATCTGCTCGTGTTACACAGCAGGTCACACAATAATAGCTCCCACAGAGCCGTTTCCTTATTGCCCAGCTCTGGGAACCTCTTGTACCCCTTTCCCAGTCTCTTTCCTTTATTCTTGTTATTCCTTTTCAATCAGTCCCTCTGCTTCCCTTACACAGTTAATAATTCATTTTTTCCCTCTTTCTGAAGACTAAATTTGCTATTTTTTGTTTGTTCTTTCCCCAGTATCTGTTAGTTTGCTTCACCACCCATGTAAGTTCCTTCCAGTACTTATTTTAGCCTCCTTTAAACTCTCAGATGCACTTGTGTTTGTTGCTCCCTATTCCTCTGATCTGCTCCAGCTTTCCTTTACAAACCTGTCCCTTTGCTGCTTTTTTCACTAACTACCACATAAACAAGTAGTCTGCAAACAGAATGTTCTGTGGTATTTTCCTGGAAGTATTGTATCATCAATTCTCAGTACGGAGGGCTGATGCCAAAAAATGAAATCGCTCTACCAGAAAAGACAAAACACATTTTGCTGATAAATTCAAGCACAGTAGAAGAGATGAACTCCCAAGTGACTACAACCTCCTTTCAGGTATTTCTAGGGAGAAATGAGGACTCCCCATCTCCCTCCCCAAGCCTTCTCTTCTCCAAACTAAATCACTACAATTCCCTCAGCTACTGCTCACAGAATACATTTTCTAAACCTTTCACCAGCTTCAGTGCCCTTATACACCTGATTTGTCTCTTTCTCATTTTAGGAGATGAAGGGAGAACCCTTAACATTCAAGCCAGGCTTTCTAGAGAATACAGGAGGGTTCACTCCTAGAATATTTGTTGGAGAGAATTCTGAACTAGTCAGGTAACTTAGTATTTAATTACTACAGCAATCTAATCAAATATAATTACTAGGAATTATAAATTAATAAGAGAATTAGCAACAGTATTTTATGTGTATTAACATCTACTGAGTCAAAGTTCATAGAATACATATTTTTACAATAAAACGTGAAGCTATATAATCCCTTTGGGGATACTCATAGAAGTGCTTTTGGGCTTCAAGAACCAGATCCTTTCAATCCACCTGTGTAAAACCATTTCAAGTTACACCAGGAACTGTACTAACACACAGTAGAATGTGTAAATTAATCCTAAATTGTAATATCAGCTCCAGATATGAGCCCATTTTCACAAATTTCAGGTAAGAAAACTCCTGAGGAGTACCAAAGATTTCCTCTCCCTCGAGTCTAGTTGAAGGAAAAGAGCTGAACCTGGGTGTTGATTCATTTAGACAGGACAGCTGGCCTCGTTACTTTAAACTCAGAAGCAAGAAGGGAGAGAGACAGAATGGCCTCTCTCTGGAGCCTTCTACTGCCCACAAGCCAGCACATGGAGCACTGGGAGGCAAGAACTTGCACTTCACTTGGGCAAAGCTTGCTGGGACAAATTTTTTTATTCTGTTCACTTCATCNAAAATGCACTGGCAATCTGACCTCCAAAAAGGTATATTTTTTTAAATATAGCCAGTAAATACAACTAGAATGCCAGCAATTCTTTCAGCTGGATTCCAGGTGAATATTTCTCTCAAGCTGAACTGACCTCAAGGGCTTTTGTGGGCCTTTCTTAAGAAAGAAAATAAATTAAATTATTCTCACAGATGGTGAGCCCAGCAACTCAGACGCTAATCCCCCAAGCTCACATCAACCCATTCACAACACATCAAAGCACAGATCTTTTTTTACTCCCTAGAAAACATTCAAGCAAGTGGAAGAGCTAATACACGCTTTAAAAAAAATTGTCAATCAAAATGTAAATCATCAAAACATTTGAAGAGTGGCAGAAAACAGCCTGTTTCTTTCATAGCTAACAACTGAGGAAAAGAAAACACCCCAAATTCTGAAACCGCTGCAACTTCTAACAATTGCTTCTGTTGTTAAAAATAAATACTACTGTAATATATAGTACAAGCAGTGTGAATCATATGGAATTTCTGTATACACACTGCTATAAAATTCCAAATCACAAATATTTTGGAAGCTGTTTTTCTAGTAACTTTCCTGTAGTGTCTGCTGCACAGCAACTAAAGGTTAACCAGGCCTGGAAGGAGGCTCAGGGCAGAAAATGCATTCCCCAGCTGACATCAGGACTAACAGTGAACCCATCAACAAGATTGTTACAGCTAACTGCTTTTCATTTACAAGTGTGGTTTTGCTTCCTTTCCTCTCATCGCCCTTTAGCAAGTCGGAAGTCAGGCTGTTCATTTTATTGCTGTGTGCTAGAAAGAACACTTATGGTTAAGGTGAACACACAAAGTGTGGCTCCTTACTGAATATTTATTGTTATTGAGAAGGGAGATTTTGTCACACTACAGATCTTTACATAGCCTTGCTAGAAAAAGAGATATGAAGAGTTTTATTGGTAAGCAAACAGAGCTCCTCTGAACTTACGCCACTGCAAATAGTAACAGATTTTACAAACTCCAGCTCTCAGCAGCTTCAACCCAGTACATTTCACTGTTGTTCTAGTACAAAACAAGGCTCAGTCAAAGAATTAAACACCAGCTTACAAAATATCTTATTAAATTACAGTAAGCTGTCTTCATTTCCTAAAAAATGTACTGAGCACTAAAACCAGAATCATGAGGGAGGCATGTGCCTTGTTTCTTAAATACAGCTAAGAAATAATAGCAATGACAGTTAAAACCTCTTTGTTGGATTCTTTTTATCTACACAGAAAAATTATGGCTAGCAGACATTACTAATGCAGGAACAAAGCTATTTAGAGTAGCTACAATCATCAAGGGTGGTGAGTTTTTTGAACTTAATAAGTTCCATCTTATTAATTGAGATAAGGCCTAAGTGGAAGGACAACTTCTCATTTTGAGCACCAGTTAAAGTGTAGTGGAGAAGAGCAAGCCACAGGAACTGTTACCAGTGATGCTGGTCTGTACAATCTGCTACAGACTTCTTGATGTGAAGGGAGACATCAAGGAGAAAAAGTGTTGAGAGGGAAATTCCTTCTCATCCTTTGAAGAGAATTCTTGCTGGGTCCTCCAGCAAGAGGAGTGGGTTTGCACTGGTGAGATACTTGGAGGAAGAAGATGACTAGTGAGAGAAGAAGAGCTGTAAGAAAAAGGAAGAATGAGATTAAACAGCCTAAAATGACAGGTAAGAGCTGAAGGTTTCATTCTCACTCAGTGCAAGAGCACCTGCACAGGGAATGTTCTAGCTGTTCACTAAAAAGGCACCACAGTACTGAGATCATTCTGCAGTTATTCCCCCAGAAGAGAAATATTTTCTCACTACCCATATTTTTTGATTCAATATTGATTGTTTTAGTGTTGCCAAAGTCAGAGGTGAAAGTAAAAAGTGCCTCAGAGGCAAAGCTCTTCAAATGGAAGAGTTCAGTTATTTAATAATCTCTTCATTGATCTGGCTCAAATTAGGCTGTGACTCCAAAAGCATAGGGATTCTGGCAAGCCAGACTTACGGACTGAGCACAGTGGCTTGAAGACTGAAAAACTTCCACTTGCTATTTTACACAGTGAGGGTAAAAAGAAAAGGAAAAAAAAGGATCATCCAGTGTGCCCCAGACAGCAGAAGCAAAACAGAGCCAGGGCTGCTGGGGATTCCAGCTTCATGGAATCATCCAGACAATGAATAAAAAGCACATGGGTTAGAAACAAAAACAAATCCATATGCTGCCTAAGGGAGGAGTGCTAAGCAAACACGCAGCAACACATTAACATCTTTTTCTCTCCTCACAGCCAAGATGCACTTCACTAGAAAATGCCACTATGATAGCCAATGCTATGATTATTTTTAAAAGCCTTTAAAATTAAATTATCGAAAAATTAAAAACTATTGCTCTAAAATTATTTTCTAAGACTTTTGGTGATTTTACTGTTGGCAAAAGAGGATAACATTTTTGCATCTCAGGACTCCTCACTGAGCACACAGTCTCAAGAGTGGCAGGAAGAGCAGCAGCTTTCCTCTCAAACAGTTCTAGAGGCTGAATTCTCATACTGCATCCATTGCCTGTGTAAACACTGCTGCCCAAGCAGGGTGCACACCAGCATCAGTTCATAGCAAAGCATAGTTCACAGATTCTTTTGATAGACTCTGCCCTTCACTGACAGCAACAGGGAACAAGGAACCTGCCCTCCAACATTCAGGGAAAACAAATATCCCTGGCTTCCATACAACTTCTCACCTTGATTTCTTTGGGTCAGTGCCTCCTGACACCATTTCACTGCTGAGTTCTCCAATCTGCTTTAAACCTTCACTGACCCTCATTCCACCTCAGTAAAACCTTGGAAAAAGGAAATCCCTTAAAGGCTGCCTACCATCAGCACAACATGCCACCTGTATCACCTATAAAATGCTTTGTTCCACCACACCTCGATTTATGTTGAAATTTGAATGGCTTTGATGTGCAACTGTGAATCCATTACAAGGCTCAAGCAAAAAACTATTCAAAGAGGTGCGGGTTTGCTTTTCTTTGTTCCACAGAGTACCAAGAAACAGAAATACATCCCTGATATAACTGAAGAGTACCCAGTAGCCTACTGTGTAACACTATAACAGGTGCTAAATCCAAAGACCATCAAATGCTTGGGCTTTCATTTAGGAATAGGCAATTTAAATTAATATTAGAGAGGCAGTAAAAAAGTACTAAATCTCCTGAGAGAGGCAAGACCATGCCACAACAAGACTGAAGCAACAGAACAAAGTCTCTTCAGTCAGGCAGTACAGGTCCCTGGGTCTGCATTGATGGAATTACAGCTCCATCTCAAGACTCAACAAACCCTCCTCCAAGGCATTATATTACATAAACATTGAAATTTGATGCTTATTAAAGCATGATTCAAGAAGTTCACTGCTATTACTTGAGACCCACACCTATCACCCCCAAATCAGTCAGCATGTTAACTGCCCTTAGGTGTCATAAGAAATCAAATAAATGGCTTGGTGAGACAATTTCTGTACCTATTCACTTCACATTTAATGGGTGTTCCTGCTGAGTGCAACTGTAACCTGTTCCACTAGGTCAGGGGCACAGGAGGGGGACAGAACAGAAATGGATCTGGGGAGCCACACAGCTAGGCATCATGTCCAAGCACCCTTTCCAACAATACAGCATGAACTTGGTACTAACCAAAAACCCTAACAGACACATAGGGAATTCCACCTTGACTGGCAAGTCTATTATTCTGTCATTCATTCTCTTCACTGCAAAGCAGCTGAAATGCCAGTTTGATTTTTTTTTTGTGATATTTGGATTTGAAGAAAATTACCTTTCTTCAGGTTATAGTAACCAGGAAACATGCAGCTGAACCTGCAGATCAGAACTGACCAATACTGAATCAATTTCTATGCTACACATATTTTACAGAGATTCTAGTTGCCTCATTTTATTAGCTTTCTATCGCTCAGTGGAATAATTTGATGTACAATGGATTATATCTTCATAATGCAAAAAGGCAGATTAGGAGTCACCCCATTCTGAAAGCTCCAATATCCCAGAAAAAGCAACCACCATATCTCACTGTCACAAAATTTAATTAAGTAGCATGAGAAGATTTTGGTCTTGGAGTGGCTAGAGGGGCAGCTGCTGTGAAAAGCTGCTAGAAGCTTCCCCCAGGTCCTATGGAGCCAATGCCAGCCAGCTCCAAGACAGAGCTGGCACTGACCAAGGTCAAGCCCACGAGTGGTGGTGGTAGTGCCTCTGGGAAAACATATTTAAGAAGGCAGAAAAATCACTTTATAACTGGAACAACAGCCAGAGAGAGTAGAGAGAATATGTGAGACACCAGGGTCAGCAGAGAAGGAGAGAAAAGAGATGGTTCCCCTGCAGCCCGTTGTGCAGCCTGTGGAGGTCCATGGGGACAGAGATCCACCTGAAGTCATGGAGGCACCTTATGCTGGCGCCTCATGCCTGAAGGAGGCTGTGACCCTGTGGAGAGTCCATGCTGGAGCAGGACCATGGCTGGGCCTGTGGCCCGTGGAGAGAGAGTCCACACTGGAGCAGAGGAAGAGTGGGAGGAGTCATCCCTTTGAGGAGGAAAGAGCAGCAGAGACAACGTGTGATGCACTGACTGCAGCCCCCATTCCCTGTGCCCCTGCACTGCTGGAAAGGAGGCAGTAGAGGAAATATGGAGTAATATTAAGCCTGAGAAGAAGGGAAGGGTGGGAAGGAAGGTTTTTTTAAGATTTGGCTTTATTTCGCATTATCAAATTCTGATTTGATTGGCAATAAATTAAACTAATTTCCCCAAGTAAATTCTGTTTTGCCCAGTAATCAGCTATTGGTCTGTCCCTGTCCTTATATCAAACCACAAGCCTTTCATTATGTTTTCTCTCCCCTGTCCAGCTAAGGAGGGGAGTGATACAGCAGCTTTCGTGGGCACCTGACATCCAGCCAGGGTCAACTCACCACAAAAATGGATTCTGAAACTTCCATCTGCAAAGTTCTCTTAAGAAATGGAAAATTTATTACATTTATTATGCTGGCTTCCCACATACATAAAATCCTGTAACACATTTTACTGCATCTTCAGCAATGTTGGAACAAAATTTCTTTTTCCATTTAAACAAGTCTACTCAACAGAGAAATCATATTATAATACCAGTTTACTATTCAAAACATCTTCTTCAAGTGTAACTTTATGTGCAAAAAAAGCTTACTTAATGGACAACAACAGTTCCACCATGCTTCCCAACCTCACACACTGCAAAATTAACACACCCAGGAACATGAGCCGAATTCCCCAATCAAATGCTTTGTTCTTTAAGTTCCAGCCATTTGCTAATGGCAGAGCCCAGAATGGAGAACTTGCCATGGATGTTAGTGGAATCACAAAGATGATCTATTTTTGTACTCCCAGCTCCGTTACTAGTGGTGAAACTGAGCATTGCATTAGCATCAGGTTTTTCAAAAAGTGGATTTGTTGAGCTGTAGGGGATAGAAGTGGAAAAAAGCCATCATATTGTGCCACTTCTACTATGTTAAGACTTTTAAATGGCTTCAGTAAGTTAGTACGTCAAAGCAAAAACTGGAGAAAGAAATATACACCCTCCCACAAGAAGAAACCTTCTGTTCCAAGCCTTTGAGTGTTTATTTAAAGAAAGGGGAAGAGAAGGTACCTAAAACAGCAGGAACAGACATGGATCAATTCTTAACCTTTCAATATTTTGCAAGTTGGGCCTGTATATAGTTTTGGGGTTTGTTTGTTTTGGTTTTTTATTATTCAGCCACTGTTGTCATTTCTCAAGGTCCAAAAAACCTCTTAATGTTAGACAAATACTCATTCACTTGCCCCATGACAACATCTTCAAAATTAAAAATCGTAGAAGTGCCCAAAATATCATAAAAACTGGAACAGTAAAGTCAGCTTCAAGTTTCATGGCTTAGCACAAATTTGGAGTATCGGATATTTGGACAAGGATTTCAGAATAATCCCATGCCATGTGTAGGATGAGAGATCTTAATTTGCCCTTACTGCAGAGAAATTACCCTCTATTACATTTTCTGTCTGCCTTACTAGAAGCATCAAATACACACCACACACATGAACAGATATGCACAGGCACTTCCTACAGATGTATGACCCACAAGCAAAGGGGCAGAACCAGAATACTTCAAACTCCTTCAGCACAATGCAGAGAATTCAGCCCTGCAAGACTGTGACTTTGTCCAGGATTTAGGCCAGCCAGTCTTGAAATCTTGACGTATAAATATTTTCCCCCTTCCAAATAAATGTCCCAGATTAAAAATAAGACCTCTGTTATAAAACTCTATGTAGCATTGCTATGATTGATACATTACTTATAGCAGTTCTTACCAAGCTCTATGTGAAAAACAAAAAAAAACACTAAAGGAGGCAGGGAAGCAGCAAGTTTTACATGCTTCTTGTCTGGAAGTGAATTGTCCAACCCAAGGTTTCTTATCTGCCCTAATTCACATACAAAACAATAAATCCTTCACAGTATCACTGGGCAAAGTAACTCTAAAAAGTTACTGCTTAATACTCTACAAGTCAAAACTATAAAATGATTCTCCTGCAGTGGAAGCTAAGTATTTAAAGTGTTAAAAAAAAAAAGGAAAAGAAAAAGAAAACACAGAAGAGATAAATATCTGCAGAACAATCCTAAATTTAGTAGAAATAACTAAGTGGGTGGGAGGGGTACTAACTCTAGCAATTAATTTAATAAGAACTTTAAGATTGACTTGACTGTTTTGGACAGTAAATACTCAAGACCTGAACCATCCATAAAAAATAATACCTGGTACCCTGTTTCTCCTTCTATGACAAACTTTACAATCTCACCCATGGCTATACAGTACCTATTTAAATTACATGCACTGAGTTTGAAGCAACGTGACCCTGCTGCACAAGAATAAAGGCTGGCCTATTTGAGAACAAAAACATACTGAACAAAAGAACCATTTAAACAGCTCTACTTTGTACACCTAGTGAGTGCTGAACTGCATAAGGTCCTAGCAGTGAGCCTATTAATTTCTGCATAAGTTTTGTTTTAGTAGCTTTAGACTGAAAACAGGTACACAAGTACAATCAAACCCTTACCTTCCAGTTCCACTCCTAGCTGATTGATGATATACTAATTTTACATGCACTGCTGCTGTGTTTTTATATTAGGGTACAGTTGAGTGATTCTATAGAGGTTTAATCATTTGTATGGCAACATAAAAGTGCAATAACAACTCACAATGAGTTCTAATTAGTACTAATGAACTCAAAAACTGGACAGGTTGAGGTTTTCTCATAGTGAATTCAAACTTAAAATATCTGTACTCTAATAAAACTATAAAGATCACCCAGAGAAGAAAAAAAACCAGCAGATGGGGTCAGTTCTGCAAAGCAATTACTCTGAGGAGAAATGCCTCTGTAGAAGTCATTTTTTCCAAGCACTTCAGAACATTTTTAATCCTTGCTAAGTGTTCATCAAAAGATGCTGGAAAGATTTCCAACTACATTTATAAAACAGAAATTCCTAAGCATCACAAATATTGCACTACAGGAACAGTGAAGAAAATATCATGCGATTTTTCCATCTCTGCACAGACACCAACTCAAGCCAAATTCTCTTCATCTCTGAAAGGAACAGAGAAAATGTGGGGGTTTCTTTGGTGCTAATAAGTGAATCAGCTGGCAGCCCCATACAGCAGGATTGGGGATTGAAGAGCAAGTTGCTGCTTATCTTAAATGGAGAAGGAAAAAGCAAACTATCTGGACAAAAAGCAGGTATTTTGTCAGAAGCTATACCTGCCTCCAAGCTTGCCTAGCTTCTAAACCCAAGCCATGTCTCCAGCCTCCATTTATACAGTGCATCAGAAGAACAAAAGCCAGAGGTGACCGAGAGCCTCCAGAACATGTTAAAGGTGACGCTCACAATTTCCCTTTCTCAGGAGAGGGTGTTGATGGCAGAAGGTGGGGACAGCAAGGAAATCACTTCCATGAGCCCTGAATACACAGTGTGATTTGGGAGTTAAAAATCTTCAGTTGTTTAGTCTACTGAGGAATGTCGATATTCTTTTACTGACAGACTGGATTTCTGAGCTGACAGAGGAAGCTTTATTTTCTGACGGTGTCTTGGCCAATTTTGGCTACTGGTTTTTAGACACTGAACACAGGACATGAGGTCATGTCACACAAGAAGATTTCATCACCCTCCTGCAGCATCACTGTTCCCTGCTCTTACAGTCCTACAGTTCAGGGGGCCAGTGTGTCCTCTGCACTGAAAAATCCCAACCGGGATAAAGGACTCAGTGTTACTGTCTGCAGGTAGCACTTCTGCCATTTGCAAATTAAATCAGGAGATCCTGAGAGGTCACAAATATTTGCTTCTACCTTAGAGATTCTCCTCCCAATTCAAAGCTCTTAGCATCTGATTAGCCATTTAATATATTTCCACCAGCTTTGTGTCTGTTCAGGGCAGAACACCCCTGCACAGCTCACCAGAATTTCTCAGTCTTCTCTAGAGCACTCTTCATAAGTAAGAACCTTTTAAGTGTGATCATTTAGCTATCATATTTTCTCAATGTTGATTTTGACATCTATATAAGGAGAACATAGCAGAAACAGAAAACAATTGTCAATAGCTGGTCAAAAGCATACACTTCTAAAAGCCCTAAAGATCACTAGGATTCATTCCCAAATGGAAAAAAACAGGAGTCTAGGTGACAGGCAAGTAGGCAGGAGAGTACTAGTTAGGAAATGCAATCTCTGAGCTGACTTGATAATATTTCTTATGTTCAGTGTGTACAGTATTAATTGGTCCAAAAAAATTACTCACACCCAGAGGAAGGAAAAAATCCCGTGTTCCCTCATCATCATTTCTGCTGTCTTATTTTTCATTTCCCGCTGTTGCTGTTACACTTTCCTCTTCCTTTACTTGTCATCTTACAAGAATACTTTTTCTGTTGCTCTGATTAAACATTCACTCCCTCTCCCTTCCTGTATTTATTTAACAGAATTATTTCTTTTCCTCATTGTGCTTTTTCTTGTTAAGTATTTTCTTTTTCAGTGGTCCATCTTAATTACAATGGTAGTGAATTCTCCAAAGTGCTGTCTCTGAGATCACAGCAGGAATCTTGGCATGAAGAACATGATATAAAAATGTAGATAATCACTATTTACCTTTCAGTCAAACCACCTCATGCTTGTCCAGAGACACCACAGCAGTCATCTTTTTCTGACTGATTCAGTTGAGTAACAGTCCTGCAGAATGTCAGACAAAGCAGAAGTCTGCATGAACCAATACCCCTGACCATTTTCATCTTCCTGTCCTTGCTGTTCCATCTTAGCTGGAGCCTGCTAACATAATAGTTTCTTGAGAGAGGAATCTGTCACCAATATTTCTTCACTGATAGTTGTAGGCCGGAATATCTCATGTCTACCAGATTTTTTCCTTAAAGGTTACAGGCCTCCTTTCTACAGCAACTGGCAGCATAAAACCAAGTAATCAAAACTAGATATATACATATAACCAGCATTTAAGGGAAACCACTTCTTTGTTTAACTGTACATTCTTTCTTTTTAACTAAGATAGTCATACTATTTACAGGGAATATGGCAGCTTCTTCTATCTCATCGTGGCTTCATTTATAATGTCTACTGACTATATACAAGTCCAATATTTTCTTCTTTCAATATGCTTCCCTAAGCAGATCCTCCAAATATTTCCTGGAAAAAAAAAAAAGAAAGCTAGAGGAGGAGGGAGGGATGGAACAGGACCAGGCCAGCAAGCCAAAGCTATTTTCCAGCAGATGGTACAACAGGGAACAAAAAACACTTGGCAGTAACAAAGGGTTTTCTGAAAGTTCTACCAACTACTTCAGATACATTCTTCAGAATCACCCTGGCAGCAGTCTAACAGTTCGGATATTTTGGTGAAGTCACTTAAGTTATGGAAAAAGACTTGAGTTATGGGAAGAAGTTCAGGCCATCTGCCCCTTGTATGTTTACACATAATCATTCAGGTGCACACAAGAGCCATTAACACAGGAAGAATTACATCCCTTACAAACACATTCAAACTGTCAAAGAGTCAAAATAATGCAACAAGAGCTATAAATGTTAATGTGAAAGGTCAAGGGCAAGAAAACAATTTCCTTTTTCGGAAGTTTATGACTCCAGTCATACAGTCAAATATCAGCCAAACATCTTGACTCGTTGTTTTGGTTTTTTTCCAGAAGGGATCGTTAATCTTTTTTTAAGATCTAAAAGCAGTGAACAGCCCAAGGATCAGCCAAGAAACACCTCAGCAATTAACAATAATTTCAACTAAGTCAAGAGGTGTGATGAACTTAAAGACTGTGACCATTTCTAGCTCTAGCAGTTTTACATCAAGAGGTGCAAGGAAAGCTCCTGAAAGAGCAATAGGATAGTTTCAGTCTCTTACTGTATGAAACACTGTCAAACAGTATTTTTTCCAAGTAGCTGGAAAATTGTTGTTGTGCAGAGAGGCTGCATCTCACACAGCAAAGATTCCACCTTGTTCTTAGCTAGTTTTGCAGATATCCCAACAAACTAATCTCTTCATTGAAAAGCCAGGACAATTTTATATTTAGCTGAAGATAAGGAGAAGCAGTCTCAAAACTGCTAATAGAAGCAGAGCTGTAAATTGCCAACTATAGCACCTGGAAATAGCAGTGACAAAGCACTGCAGAGGAGAAAGAAGCAGCAATGCGTCTAGGGAGCCAACATAGCATGTGAAAGGCTAAATGAAAGAGCAGATAGAAGGTATAAGTGGATATTTCAAATCTTTTTGAAAAAGCATTTTTCCAATAAATTGTTTGCAACCTGTGGTGCAACTGGGAATAGTGAGAGTCTCTCTCTTTGTGTCTGTCCCCTTTAGCACAATCTCTGTTCTCAGGACTTGGAGACTTCTTTCTGCAAAGAACTCTGCCACCTCGCTTGCTTTGGGTCATTTCTAACTGGGACAGGTCTCTGCAAGGCCCCCTTTATTACAGCACAGATGTAGATGCCACACAAGTAAAAATATTTCAAACACAGAATTTCTTTTCTCTCTGTTTTGAACATCAGTCTTACGGCTGATTAACAAGGGCTACATTCCTTGATTTGTATTCTGAAAGCACTCAGGAGATATTAAAGAACTAGATGATATTCAGGCAAATTAAGTTATATTTGCAAGAGCCGCCATTCTTGCTGTCATGGAATGTTTGATGGAAGTACAGTTGTTATTTTATAGGCTGGTTTTAAGCCACCAATGACAAGTTATAAGAGATAATTTTCAATATTTAGTTCCCAGAATTACGATGATATTTACATTAAGGGATAGACAAGGAGACAGGAAAACACAATTCTAAGTAATCCCAGACAAGGGCCCTGCTGCTTGTGGTAACTTCCTTTGCCACAGTTTCTCTGACTGTAGAACTTTAACAGCGGTACTGATATTGGTAAATCACAGCAAGAAGGTACTAGAATTAGATGTTACTACAGTATAGCATCTAAAGCAAAGCATACAATTGCTCTTTAAAGACTGGGGGTATCAAAGTTGCAAGGCTTGATTTTAGTGATATCAAAAGACATCTTTTTTATAATTTAATAAGTGGCTTTGGATTTAGATTAAGATCTACAGAACCATCACTGCATGAGAAGTAAAAATAAATAATAGCTGTTTCTAGTATTTTTACAGTTCACTAAAGTACAAAAATAAACTTCCTTCAAAATAAGTAAGATATCATTTAAAGTTATGGAAAGCACAAGTATTTTTTTAAATGCTGTCAATTTGTCACCCTATAATTAAAAATATCATATTCCATATAATAATCATTATATGAACCATGCTTATTTATATATATACTAACTGTCCAGACAACCAAGAGAGTATTTTCCTGTTCTCCCAGTAAGTGAACTATGTTAAATTTGTTTGGCAAGCAGTTTAACCTGAAAGATAGCTAAAAGTAGAGATACTCATTTATTGAGAATACTATTTATATGATATTCTTTACATTAGTAATAGCTGGGGGTATCTGGTCCAAATTTGATTTGCATTTGGATATGGGCCAAAGCAATCAGAGCCAATAGCTGCTATGTGAGACTAAGACTATTCAGCTTACCTTCAGTTCCCAGAAAAGTACAAATAAACAAATAATGACACACCATTTATAAGTTGTTATATGAACACAAAACTCAAAGATCAGTAAGAGTTAAAACAAGCCAATCTTAACTCTTTTTACAATAGGGAAAGAAACTTAAAACATAGGAATAATATGGTAATTAATGCATCTCATTTTTACAATACTTTTAGAACTGCTTCTTGAAAAAGATTTTGGGAAACAAGGACTAGAAATTAAATGATGAAAAGACATGTGCAAAGCTGCCTGGATTCTGCATCAAATGAGGGTAGTTTATAACAAAATTTATTAGCTGGGGTTGTTCATACATCTGTCCTGGATCTGGTACAACTTAATTATTATCACAAGAGATAAAACAATAGAGAATACATATGTTCCTTCTTGCCTGTCTGACTGACTGCACAGAAAGGAGACAGCAAAGACAAACTTCTTTGGCTATCAGTCTGTTGCACTGGAGAGAGCGGAAAATGAGGAGAATCAGTGCTCCAAGGCTTTCATCTAGGCACCTCTTCCCACTTCAAGCCACAGGGTTGAAAAGCTTACCACAAATTGAACTGCCTTGCAGGAGGGTTTGAGGGTTCCTTCTCCTCATTCAACCTTTATAATCATAAAAGTTATGACAAAACTGCAACATATTAACCTCAGGGACAAACGCTTAAGCAGCCCTGCCTAGCCAAAGGACAGATCTATTGAACAATGCTGTGTACACTTAAAAGCCTACAGTCTTCAGTCATCTTTTATTGTAAGACTAATATGACTTTTGACCAATTAATATCCTGTTCTCCAAATCCAAGATACACTGCAAAATCTGTATCCAGTTTATTTAACTGGAAAATATTTGCGTTATTTTGTTTATTTAATACATTATTTTCAGAAAGGTCTCTTCAAACAAAGAGGTAAGAATCACTTCCTTCTTCATTCAATTCAAGTCTCATTATCATTTATCTCTACCCTACTTAAAATTTTTTAACATTTCAGTAGGGAAATGTCACTTCAAAACCTCTGTCCTGGAAATAATGTGAGGAGCCAGCCTGTACCTCCTCACAACATTTTATAAGAATCCCCATTGTACCTCCCCCCACTCTAGGCTGTGACATCCCTTTAGAGCTTTCAACTCACTTGGTTCAAACACTCATTCAAAAATTTACCGATACATAAAGGAAAAAGTTAAGCCATAGGTAGACCAAGATAACACCAAATAGGGTAGAAAATGCTTTCTGTTCTGATTTGTTTTCTTTTCATGGCCATCTACTGTCTCTTGGCCTCAGTTTGGACCACCTGCTCTTCACATAACAGAATGAAAACCTACATATGTACNATAAATTTTAAAAAATCACTAGTGACTTTGAGCTTTTACATAAATTCTGAACTTTCTGAGCTCTCCTGCAATGCCTGCTCCTAGCAGAGCTTTTGTTCACACAGCTCTCTCCCTAGCAGCTTCTCTGTGATCCCATATTGCACTGTGCCAGCCTAGAATATAAGGACAGGTCACACTGAGCTTCCACCAAAGCTGCTGCAACTAACTTCCCTACTCATACTTTCTCTGAAACAACAAAGTAGTTAGGCTCCTTAGTATTTGCTATGCAGGAATTAAAAAGGAAAGAAAAATGGATATGCTTAATTTTAGAGTGGCTTTCAATAGAGAAAAAGCATTCAGAATGACTGAGTGTAAATGAAAAGACATTATCTAAGGTATAACCAAAACAAGTATGACATTAAATTGGCAAACACTACCCCACTATCACCTCTCAAAGGAGTTCAATCATTTACCATTCAATTTTTCTGTATGCTGAAAAATCCCAAGTGACAAGAGACATTAACACCAATTTAGGCACACCTACAATTACAAACTAACAGGACATTTCATTTAAGTTATCTGAGCTGTATTCTTCATAAACACACCAAAGGTCAAATCCTGCATTGATTTTCGACGTTAGAAGTTTTGTAAGAATAAAAACACAATTCAGAACAGAATTTCAAAGCTATCAGTGCTGCAAAAGAAATAATAAAAATTGATTGTCATAGATCAAGTAATTTTATGGGCATAATATAATTTAGAATAAGTCTCACTCTTCTCCACAGTAAACCACTACTGTACACAAATTTCTGTACACACAGAGACAATTGACATCAGCTTGTTTCCCTGACTGCAGTGTGACTTTACATTCGTGGCTGTGCATTATCTTTCACTAGCTGCATCCTAAAAGCAATGACTGGTCAAATGCAGGCTTCACAATACAGAGATAAAGAATTATATTTTGTAGGTCTAATATGTTTAGTGTTTTACCCGGGACATTATCAGCAATAGTCCCTTTGACTTTAACAGGACTATGTAAGTAAAGAAAATCATAGACCTATTGGTGAGCAGGGGTCACAGATGGCCTTATTTCAGTTCTCAAAAGTCCTGTTGACTATAAAATGGACACACAACAACTCTGCTTTTAATATAACATTGTTATTCTTTGAGTTGATTCCACCAACACAGTGATGGTGGAGGTTTTGAAGAAACAAACACTTTCCACTCATGAAAAACAGATATCCAAGAAGTAACCACAGGAATCATCACTGAAGGCTAAAGTACTTAATTCTGCAGCTTCCCTCAGGTTTTCCACACAGGTTCCTTTTTCATACTGTATATTTAAGAAATTCCAATATCTATGCAGAATGCAAGAAAGTTCATCACTACGTGAAAGAAACACAGCAGGTAAACAGCTGCCAGTGTCAACGGCTTCTTTAAAACAGTAATATGTTATGGGATTTTGTTACTTCATTACAGTGGGTTTTAAGAGTAAGAAAAATACCAGACATACTTTAAGTCTAAAGATACAAAAGAACTGGAGCATTATAACATCTGTTTTTCTGTTAATGCACTAAATTTTTACATATAAAAATTGACAAGACTCTGGTGCAGACAATGCAGGCTGCTGAAGATTGCAGAAGCACTGATAATTTCTATAATTTTAGTCATCTCTGTGTGGTGCACTATGGTTTACAGTATTCAGAGCCAGGTTTTTTCCTTCTACTGACTGCCAGTGTGCCACTCCAGCTTGCCATGCTTTCATCCCTCAGCTACAAAGGAAGATACTGAAAGTTTGTTTCTTTGTAATTTAAATGTGTAAGGGTTGAACAGTGTCACTGACACAAAATCAACAATCAAGAAACTCTTTAAAGGCCCAGTGCAAAACTCCTAGAAGTCAATGTTTTTTCCTAATGATCTCAACTGTCTTTGAAACAGATAATAAATTATCTTGGAGACAAACACGCTGTTGGGGTAACACTTAAAAATAGCCAAAAGTTTTTTAGAAACACAAAACCTTTAGAATTACTGTGTGCAATAAGAATAGCATGGAATTCTAAAGGAATGCCATTCTTCACTTGGAATAGAATTTAGAATCTATTTCCATTTCATTTTAAAAATGCAATATTGTTTTCATGTAAATAAAATTAACATTAATATTTTCCTTATATTTCATTCAAAATATTTGCATTGCAAAGTTTTCAGAGTTTTACATTTGGAATCACACAAATTATGGCACCTATTTTTTCCCCACAGATGAACAAATGTACAGTTGGGAATTTATGTGGATCCAAAAGAAAAGATGGGAGCAATCATTTTAAGCATTTTGAAATGCACCAAAGCTTTGCAGATGCAAGATAGAATACAAAGCAGGTATTTCATTTTTCCTGATTTCTTGGCCTCTTATTCTATCTTCTGTCCTTTTCTGACTTCCTTCGAGACAAAGCACAATTATGGGCCACCACTGTAACAACACTGCTAAACTGTTGCTGTAAGGCTAGGGAGCAGTGAAAAAATCCAGCAACACAGGCTTCATCCAGAAAGTAGAGGAAGCGATTTATTGCAGGAGTAGGCACATTTTTATAGACTGATTCACTGAAGCAAGGATAGAATAAGCTTATTGGTCCAAGGAAGGCAACACTTCTTGTAAACACGCTTTTACCAAAACATCACGTTCTTCATGCACTCCTCCTGTCCACAACACCAGGTGCTAAAATTCGTTATTTTCTTTCCCTTCTGTTTTCCTTTGAGTAGCTTGGGAAAACTCAAACTGCTGTTTTCCCTGACTCTCACCAGCATCCACACTAAACATTAAAAAGATTGTAAGCATGATAACGCAGGTGATTGGAGACTATAAATGGAAGAATTTTCTTATACAGTTAGGAAAAAAAAAAATCAAAGAGGTATTTATCCATGAAATTTGTTCCTCCTATTTTCCTTTTCTCTATTCAAGCCTGTAGGGTTGATTGGCACAGGGATTCATTATTACTCCCTTTCTGATAAAAGGCATCATACTACTTGAAGGCAACATAGTACAGTTGGTATATACCAGGCATAAAACTGATCTTTTAATTTGACATTTGCTGTGCTGTCATTATTATCATGTGTGAACAGTCTAAAGAAACCAAATACACCATGTGGGTAATTTTGTGCTTTTGTTTGAAACTCTTCTGAAAGCTCACACGAAAATTGAAAGATGGAAACAGATGACAGACCTTACTTTGGAGACAGACTCAACTTAGTAATTAAAAACAAACATTAAGCACAAACTTCACTGTAAAATCATTAAGGGGAAAGTATTACATTACTAAGTAACAACAAAATTTGCCTTAAAGATGCAAATATTGTGTTGGATAGATCTCCTTTTGGTATAAATCAAATGAACTTTTTTGATTGCAATGCAGGTAAAATAAGCTACCTGTTTAAGAGGAAAAGCCCAATCATACTGTGGGCCAAAGATCCTTAAGTCTATGAGTTTGTAGTGAATGCTCATGCAGAGTCCCAAAAACAGAACTTGATCTCTTCTGTGCATCTTACTGCCTTCTGAAAGGTCAGTAACTCAGGGATTTTGTAATCTAGGTAAACCACCCAGACTTTTGGATTTAGCAGCTTGCTATGAACTTTTCTGTGAAATTCTTTAGGTGTTGACAGCATCACGTGAGTTAGGTTACACAACATAACTCTTACAAAATGCATGTGGGAAAAAATCCGACTCATTTCAGCCATGTAATCATTCTCTAATCACTTCCCCAAGACTGGACTAATGTCTCATGTAGTCTCCATTCTGCCATTTCTTCTCAAGGTAAAGGGCCTTATTCTCACCCTGCAGGAAAACAGTTTTTCTACCTCACCCTTTTTAACCCTTCTCTGTGAAGTGTTTCTTCAGATGCTTTATTCCACCTTCCTTGGGAAAATTAAAACCAAAAGAGAATCCAGAAAATGTATGCACCTTTTAATGATATAATGTGGGTTTTTTTTCTGTAGCATTTAATGCAATAAAATTAATCTTGTAGTCATTTATTGGGCCTTTGACTGCTTCACAGCAATGACCTGATATTGTCAGAAAACTATTCATAAGAGGCTTGTCTAAGATGTGGGACCAAAGAAGGATTTTCTAAGGGGTTGGTGAGACCATCCTCACCAGCTATGCACAAAACCAAGATCTAGGTTCCCATCTTTGCCTATCAGAACAGACACGTGTAAGCAGGTAAAGTAGAGAAATGTGCTCCAGTAAGTCCTTGTTTGTACTCCTAAATAACCACAGCCTTTGGCACAATGTGAAGAGCCATCCCATGATTAATATGGAAACAAACATCTGCCATCACTTCCCTCAGTATTAATTGTTTTATATACACGTATACAGAGAAGAAGAGAAGATTTTATTTTTTTTTACCTGAATATGTTTATTTGCTCTCAGCAAAATTAACTTCATCATTCATTTTTTGACTAGAATCTTTCAGATCTGGCCCCATAAACCTTTTTACCCTAATGAGAAATATTATTTGAGGGGTGAACTCCATAATTTTGAACACAGGTTATAATCCTCTCAGAAACGTGGAGGAAAACCAAGACGATGATCCAGCTAACAGATCCATAGAATCAAAGGCAATGAATGCCCTATGTACACAGAAAAATGCCTAAGCTGATCTAACTGCAGGATCTAGTATCAAAAACTACTGCTTCAATAACACCATTTTTAATATTAGATACTGTTCATTTGATACATTTACCTACTTTTATCCAGATAAAATAAGCAAGCTACACTTTCAGATAATTTAACTTGAGAGTATTGACATCAGGGAAAATTAAAATAACTGCCAATTATGAAAGCTGAAAAAAATAGGAGTTAGGGAAATGTTTCCTAAAAGGCTCATCTCATGGGATGACAGTATCCACATGCCACAGTTTCTACTCTAGTCAACCCTGCATCAACCTCTGTGCTAAGCATATCTACTAGAAACACATCCAGTGTTGACTGGAAGACTGCAAGAGGCAGACACCCACTACAGCATTAGGTACACTGTTCTACTGATTAATTGCTCCTGCTTTTAAAAGCTCACATCTATTCTTAAGCTTATTTATCTTGCCTCAGCTTCTAGCCTTTTTGTACTGGATTAAATAACAAGTTAGGAGAAAACATGGATACACTACAGGAGAGCTGACAGAAAAAAGCAAATAATGAAGAACACTATTTACTTTACTTTGCAGCTTCTAGTTCCAGTCTTTCCTCCAAATTATCATCATTAAAAACAAGCCTACACACTCAGCTACCTACACACAGTCCCCAAACCTGCTGACAAAACTTCTACATTTATTTTCCTGGTGTATTTCTGCTGATGTTCCATACACTTCTTCCCAGCTCTTAGAAGAGGAATTGCAAGAAAAAGTACTTAAATGATGCCAATGGAATGACCTAACACAGATCAGTATCTGGTGTTGCTGTTCTTTACTCATTTCCTAGAGTAGTCTTTCCTTGAGGAAAAAGTGTCTCCTGGACAGACCTAGTACACTTAGGAACCCAGCTATGCTGCTGTGCTCTGAAAACCTCCCACATCCAACTTGCTGCTCGCAACCCATTGCAGCCCAATCAATAATGCCAGAGTTACAGTCCAAGAGAGACCGAAATTCTGAGGAACAAAACAACCACAAATTTGCTAGCTTGTCAAAATAAAGTGTTACAGTGATAGTGTAACACAGCCTATGCCCATCTACAAATATGTCTTTTGCTATCTTTGATACTTCAGAGGTTCATGAATTACTGAAGTCTTGCTTGCATTACTGAGTTTGATTTGTTTGCTGCCTGACAGGTTAGGAATGGCAGTTCACTGTTATGAAGCGAGCCCTTTAGATCTGCAGTAGGAAGTGAAGTGACAAAGCACTATCTGTAGTCATGCAAGGAGGTGACTGGAGGAGACTACCCCAGTGACAAATCAAAGTAGCAGTTGTGAAAGAAGTGTGGGGAGGCTGCAGGAGGGAACAGTTCACTTGTCACTTCTGTACTAAATAACATGACCTTTACAACCCCATGTGTGTTCTCTTCAGAAAACAGAAAAAGGAGAAACAGCAGAGGGACTCTGCCAGCAGATTTCTGTCAGTTTTGGATGCCAGAATAAACATGCGACCAGAAGGAATTTGGTAAACGGTGTATAACTTAAATCTATATGATATGATGTAATATTCCAAGGTGCCAATAAATTAGAGAATTCAGGTGTCAGGGTTGTGCAGTGCTGTGGCTCAGCCAAATTAACTACACTTAACAGTGATGGAGTACTGCACCAAAAAAGCCATACTAGTACTCCAGAGCTAATTCATGTATATTGACATCACATTATTTTGTAGCTTAGCAATACAACCATAGAGCTTTTAATAAAAAATAATTAAAAAAAAAAAAAAAAGAAAGAAAAAAAAAAAAGAAAAAAAACCCCAAGACACAAAACAAAAACACAAAAGAAATTATGGTACTGAAATAGTCAGAGAAGGAAACACCTTAGTGTGTTACACCAAGGACCAGAAAAATAATTTTGCATGCACTGAACAGCACTGAATTCAGAAATAGAGCCTCTGTATGTTTTGTGACAAGAATTAATCAAAATACAGCTTTCCAATCTGCAGAAACCAAGTGCACATTGTTTTTAAAATTCATTAAGAGGCATCTGAGGTATTAACAGTCTCCATGGTAGCTTCTGAACAGGCAGCAAATTAACACGTTCTGACAACTGAGCTCCTTACCTATTTGAATTCTTCACTGACTGGTTGAATTGTTAAGAGCTAGAGTTCTGTCCTGTCTTCATTTTCCAATTATTCTAATATCTCCTTCTGATCTGTTACTCCTTGACACAAATGGATTAGCACTGCTATATCTGTCACTCTCTAGACAACCAGTGGAATCTATTTAAGTGCATAAATACATGCATTATGTCTGTATGTACACATGCGCTTAATAAATACATGTATGTTTTAGTAGCACATTACCAAGATCTACTACAAGCACTCAAAAGTCAGGAATTGACTCGGATACTAAAAGATTGCAGATCCTCATAAATGAGTGAAATTTCAGGATGGGGGGTTGGGGATATGAAAAGGACACAGCAAAAGGCACATGCTACACTAGGCTTTCCCCCAGAAGGAATATAGAATCCTTCAAAAAAGAACCAACAAGCAATTAAACTAGGAAAAAAAGGAAAACACACACAAACAATAATTCTCAGAAATAGCTGTACAGCTATGAGATATTCCAAAAGGACTCAGCACAAGGCAGAGACTTTGAACAGAAAATATGAGTCTAAACAGTTAATATTTGGTAAAGCTGTAAGCAGCTGAAGACAAAAGACTACAATGGGAAGTGTCAGGCATCTTAATAGGCAGCAATATAAGCACCACCTATAATAAATGAGGGAGGGACAGAAAAATAGTATAAATAAATTAACTATAGCCTAGAAACCTCAAACAAGTGTCTCACTTTGCAGAAAATAAGATTTTTCTTACTAACAAGTACAGGATTTTTATATGACATATTGAGAAGTATATTTCTTTGTGATGCTGGTCTATCTCAGAGGTATCATAAGTATAGAACCATGTAATGTGGCTGTTACTATGGAAACAACTCCTTTTCTAAGGAAAAGCAGATGGTATAAGTCAAGTAAAATCTCAAATAATTTCTTGTGACACTGGTTGGACACCTTGTTAAACTGCACCCTTAACTTATTGCATTCCCATTTCTGTCAATTCTTTTCTATCGCTGCATGTTTCACATAGAAACAAGCAATACTAATTTTTTCCCCACATTAATTGAAGTAATATATCCCGAGTATGCAGCACAGATTTCTTCACCTCAGCAGTAAATGCAGAACAGCCGAAGATGGGCTCTGAGAATATCTTTGCTGAAAAATGTGCCTTGTTCACACAAGAATCTATCTCAACAAGGCATAACTTTTCACCTTCCATTCTAATCAAAGAAAAAATTGGACAAAATAAATCAAATCAATTATATAGTAATTTCTTTATTTTTCTTATATAAATAAAAATAATACAGCTAGATCAGTCACTATAATAAGTGCAACACTCAGGAAAACAGAAAACAAAGATTTAGAGAATGAATTGCTGAGGGTCACCACTACAAATTCACCTCTCTCCTAAATGTTTAAGGATATTATTTGCTAATAAGCCCTTGACTCTTACTTGTCCCCTCCCAGTACTGTCTCAAATGTCTGCAAAGTCTCTCCCTGAAAATTAACTGTGAATAAAAGCTATAATGTTTAACCTCTGTTTCTGCAATATTATCTGAGCCTGGTTTACAGACTACCAAATAGCCTTCCCTTATTCAATCTACAAACTGATTTTATCAACCCTCCATTTCCAAATCCAGTTTTTCTTCACTAAGGTCAGTGCCAGAGTAGATGTGCTCCTAATTGCCTGTATTGAATTAAGAACAGGCTCATCAAACTTCCTGCAAAATATTTGGGGTTTACAAATCCTAATAATTTTTCTCTTTCTCACTACTACTTAAGCACATAAAGGCTTTGCATCACAAAAAGTGATGATTTGGGGTCATGACAATGCTTGACACAGAAAAGCAAAACAAATTTCAGGGAAATAAAAAATAAACTACACTTTTTATGTGGTTCCAGCATTAATCAGTAGTTAGGCACCTGACTGTCCCCTGCCCTTCTGCCTCTGTAAACACCCAGTCTTTACTTTGCATGAACGTAACAGGAGAAATTTAAGCTGAACCCTACCCACAGCCAAGATATTTTATGTTAGCCTTTTATCTGAACGAACGACACCTCACTCAATGCCTCTGTGATCCAGAAAGGCAAAAGATTAAGCAACTACAGGGAATTTCAAATTCATTGATGTCTCTTTGTTTTGGAAAACAAAGCATGAACACTGCCTCTTTTCTGAATACTTTTCTCCAGTATAAAGGTTATGCTCAGGCAGCTGGGAGACAGAGAGTCTCCCCACATGGTTTTGGGACCAGCTGCAGCATCCAATGTCTGTTACTGCTCAGTACCTGGAAAGCTCCTTACCTCATATCAGCATGCTAAAAAAAAAAAGAAAATGGCTGAGAAAATTTGAATAATACATAAGTTGGAAGACATTGTCATGTGCTGGAAACTGCACAAACAGAAAAAGGGGCTTCAGTAATTCATCAAATAAGCTGCTCACCATGAATTATTCACTTAGTTTTACTACTAAGACTTCCATGTGCTTAAAGTCACACAAGTGTGATAGGGAGATAGCAACCTGGGAATCAGAGTTGTGAAGGTCTTGCCTGCTCTTATATTTTCCAAGAGAGGAAATGAAGTTAGAATAATTATATTTTTCTATTTTTATCTTTGCTATTAATCTCTTGGCTGGATTACTGAGGGATGCAGTATCTCTGCTTTGCCCTTTCAATGCCCATTTTCTTTATAAGTCACTAAGGGGAATTCTTCCTTTTAGCTGTACTTTTCCCCTTTGTGAATAGTCTCTAATGATCAGAGAAGTCTAGAAGTGAGCTAAAGAGCCTGTGGATCAGAAGACTTGTCTTCAGGATGGTACCCATATTCATGAAAGCAAGCAATCCAAAGAGAAAAAGCTTCAAGAGAAGTTTGATGATAATATTATAAAGAAAGGAGAAAAGAAGTAAGAGAGGAAATGAGAGGCACCTAAGGAACAGCATGAAATAACCATTAAGATGCAAACAGCTTAAACGTAGAATCCCTTCTCAAGTTCTTTTTAAATGAAGCTGAAGTTTCAAAATATATCAAGATCATAGAGAAAAACTCAATCATGTTATTCTGATAAAATACACCACCATGTTTTCCAGATCTCCAGACAGTCAAAAAACCCCCATCTCTAAGAAAATAAAGGTCCTTCCTTAGTCCCTGTAGGACTGCAGAGGGCAGCCTGCATTCTTGAACAGATCTGCAGGTAAATGTGGTCCCTTTAATGACTAACAACAGCTCAGGAACAAACTGACTATTCCATTTAGTCAAGCATTAATTCCATTTGCTGGAGCTCTAGAAAACAAGCTCAGTGAAACACACAGTGAATGTCAATCCACCCTCATGGTTTGAAGACAAACTCACTAATATCCAATTGGATTATCCCAAATTGTGTCAAAGCTGTACACGCTCAAGAAGTCTTCAAAGAAGTCCAAAAACTGAATGGAAATGGATTCTGCCCTAAGGAGTTCACCACACGTGAAGAATTTTAGTATACATTGTTTTAGGGAAGCTGTTTGATGTATTTTTCCAAATGGTATTTTATTTCCCTATTTTCCTTTTTTTCAATCCTACATGTTACAGTATAACTTTAAACTAGCAAACATGTATAAAGGATTTTTATTACTTTATAGTTGTAAGGTTAATGGCAATGGGTGATACCTATATTTCATATGTGAATGAGGCTGTGATATCCAAGTTAAATAGCTTTAATTTATACTAGTTCTATTTGTGAACCTACAAAAATACTTCAACCAGAAAATATTCAAACCAAGTTCAGTATTGATTCTGGCCCCTGAAAAATGCATGGACAGTGATAATTAGAAATTACACACATCTAAAGAATACTTGCCAATACTGACAGGAAGAGAAACATCTGGTATTATATGATAGTATGATGAACCAACTATGATGAACAAATATGACACCATTGGTGTACATGCTTAACTTCTTTAATACCCATGCACTAAAGAGCAAGTCTATATACTAATATACCAGGGAACACTGAATTCTGTGTACCATACTTAAATGCAATGAAAGAAGGAGTGCTTGGTTTAACTAAGCATGCACCAGCAGGTCAGACTAACATTTGCTTGGACTCATTTGTTTTGCCATCTGTTCTTTTGACAGTGGTTTTTTTATTCATGATTTGCAGTTTATACTACATTTTTAGGTACACATACCTTCTACTGATACCAAAACTTCAAAGATAATAGTGCAAGAACCACTGTATCACTGTCCAGATGTATGTGCTTAAACTGAAATCAGGGAAGTAGCAAAGAGAGAGTGGCACAGTCAATGACCATGGACTAATTTAATACCATTACAAAAGAGGACCATGTCTGAAAAGAGGGAATAGCATTTAAAGAATGTAAATATCTGATACCAGGCTTGATTTCAATTTTTACTTCAGCTATTTTCCTAAAGCCTGTCTCTTGATGAGTAGTCTAACCCCTGAAATATACTGGTTTGAAAACTCTTTCCACAAGCTGTGGAGTAACTCCGCTCTAACAGGGAGAACATCCTGGGCATTTCAGGAGTCACATATACACACTTGCACAGATATAGTGTGTAGGTATGTATGCCCATGTGCACATAAGTCCTGACTAACAAAAAGTAATACAAATACATTACCAAATTACAAGTGACAATTTACAATTAATAAGGTTTTTATTTCTACCGGTTTTGGTTTGTTAGAAAATGGTAAGTGATGCTCACTGTGTTTACAGCCTGTTTCAGACTGTAGAAACTCTGAGTCTGTAAAATGTTGTGTTCTAAAATGCACACCAGATTCTTAGTGTTGCAGTTGATTAAGGCCTGTTGATAATAAAGGCTGTTACATCCTTCCTTGCCTACGAATTTTTTGAAATCTCTCTCATGACCTTCTTCCTTTTCAAAGTTCTTCATCCTTTCTCATTCTGTCCTGCCCTTGCATCTCTCAGAAAATTTTGCCAAGTGAACTGGTCAAAATACTAAAAATATTTTCTTGTATCTGCTGCAAAATCAAAAATTACAGTGTTTAAATAAACTTGAAATATTTCTAGACAGCAGACACCATAATACTTCCTTTCCGTCAGAAAAGAATATTACTGAGGACTGGAGATATCTTTAATTTTGTTTTTATTAGGCTTAAGAAGAAAATTTTGTGATCACTTGACTGACAAGAGAAGACTCTGCACAACATTGTCTAAAAGAAGGTTTAGAACTGACTCAGGTGGCCTGATGCCATCCAGAATGAAGGTCATGAATTGCAGATATAACAGGATTCTTTAAGCTTTGTGGTTCCTTGTCCAGACCTGACATCTAATGACAGTCTGGCACGCTTCCAGCACTGGTTTCAACAGGGGTGTCCCAAGTCACAGGAGGTCTGGCTGTTCTTAACACCACTAGTGAAAACATCTGTTCCAGAACAAAGACTCCACGTCAAAGTATTCATACTCAAAAGATTTTTTTTCCACAACATCCTTATATTGCTTGTAAGAGTCAGAGTAAAAACACATAATTGAGAAAAACCTAAAGTACTACTTGCTTGCTACAGGCTCACAGCTACTCAGTCTTGAGGGCAGTGCTGTGTGAAGGAATTCAGTTTGCCTTATATCATAAAAAGACTTGCAATAATGTCCTTTTCATTTCTCCTGACAGCCACTGTAAATATATCTTGTTTACTTTCAAATGCCACAGCCCACCAGTTGAGAAATGCTACTCTGCTTCTAGAAACACTTGCTGGCCACCAGATGGTAGGAACAGCCAGGTTCTCCTGTATCCACCCTGTGGTGCTCAGGGTCTGCTGCTCTGTCCTGCCCTGACAGAGGTAGTGCCCACGACAGAGGATGCTGTGCCTGCTGTGACAATCAGATTTTGGGCCACAGTTTGAATCATCAACCAATAATATCATTAAAGTGGCAGGTTATCCATAGTACATAAGTACAAGGTCACTGTTACTATTAACCTTTCCATAAGGATTATATACATTTATTTATACACATATATTCAAAAATACAAGTTTCTATATCCACCTATTTAAAAAAAAAACAAATGCTAGGAAGCAGTTAGCAAGCTGCCAGTCACTCAAATCGTCCTGCCATGCAGCCACGTCTGGTGTGTGGGGTTTAGGGATGTTTGGCAGTCAATGTGCTTACAGTCCATCTGCTCACAGCAATATCAACAGTGTGCCAGGTTTCTAACTGTATTCTTCAGCTACAGTGTTTATTGTTCAAGTAGATTGTTTTCCTACTACACAATGCTGATTTGTAAACTCTGTCTTTTTTTAGCACTGTTTTCATGAAAGTGAAAGGAAAAACAAATAACAACCTTTCCTTCCCGGTACTGCAGTTTAAGGGAGGGCAGGGGGAAGCCCATTATTGTTGGTTACAGCTAATTTACTGAATGAGAGAAGGTTCTCCATCTAAATTTGAATATGTAAATAATCTAGTTAGAAACACATACCTCTCTGCTGTGTACTTAATTTCTATTTGCTATGCTCTTCCCCATGCTGTCTTGCATCTCTGTAAGTCTTCAATTATCATCGACTAAGTCACACAGTGTACATCCCGACTGTCACATGGATCTGCATCAAAGTCACACAAATACTCTCATGCCTATAGTTCAACTTGACTGTTTCTATGGTTATGACAGATATATTAGTGCTTTTCCTTAATTATATACCTTGCTATTGACCACTCTGTGATCCAGCTCCTACATTAGTCTCTTTATGCCAGGGCCTGCCGACATTAACATGAAGAACTAATATAGCAATCTACTTTTTTCCCCTGAGCTGAGGAAAAACTGAAGGCTTAAAGAAACTGTGAAATAAAAGTCAATGCAGTCACAGTTAGCTATGGACACTGATTTAAAGGACCCAAGACGAGACCTATACTACTGTATGCAAGATTTGTGAGAAGTGTTTTGATGAGCATGGTTCTGGTTTTTAGCCATTTAATCATCATATGAAACTTTCTGTGGATTTTGCTACATTTCACAAGACTGTACCCTAATCTTATACCTGGTACAACAGTAGCTGTTTTCTGTCAGATATCTTCATTTTATGCAAACTGCAGTTCTTAAGCAAAAACATGTATCTGTTTGGAGAGTTAAAAACAATTTCTTGCTAATGTCACAGAGGTTTATGCTGCTCCAAACCTAGCTAGCCCCATTATCTCATTGTTCGCCTAGCATGACTCACAGAGACATCAAGTAATCAGCCTAACTCTTACACAATAGCCAAGCTCTTAAGATTTCTTGCTACCTTCATTGCAGTGCAGAATATCAGCATCCGATTCATTCAGCATGTCAATTCAACACAATTATTTTACACCAGGTGCCATCAGCATCTATTCATTGTAACACAGTACATTTTAGAAAAAAACCTTTCTTTAGGAAAAAGAATGGAAGCTCAGGGAAAGAGGCATTTCCAAGCTATTTCATTTGCCACAGCTCACTAGGCAGTGTGGCACAGTCACCTTCCTTTCTGAGAGGCCAGTGCACTAACAAAACAGAGGACTGTGCTTCTGATCTTCACCCATGCACTTCTATCCCCAGTCTCCAGCATCTTCTGGGAGCAGATGGTTAGTACCAACTGCTGGTTGTCACAGCTCATTACAGCACCCATTCCTGCACCAAGATGTGTCATTCAGAACAGCATTGCAAAGAACAGGACCATAAGTGAAATAACATTCCCTCTTCTTTATCGTGCAAACTGAATGCTGTGGAGATCCGAGACATTTCCATCTCTTCATCCCTCTGCAGTGATACCACCTTAGATTATGAAGACAAACCAAAAAACCAGATGGATCTAACTTTATACCTACTGAAGTCTGCACAGAGCCCTGAGAGAGCCTGGTCTACCTGTCAAGGCACAGGCAGTAGGGAAAGGTATTATGAATGTAGAATCATGAAGTGAACAGGATGCACACGCACACCATTTACTTGTGAGCAGACTGAGTCCAGAACAGAGAACTTCACTAGAAATAGAGTATCTTAAAGCACAAAGACTGAGGATAACAGTGGGAGTGGGGGAGAGGAGATCAATATCCATGATGGAAGATGTGTGAGAAAAGGAGAGAAATGTGTTGGACAAAACACCCAAAGTGCTGCAGAAATGTTCTGCAAAGCAAATAAGGCACTAAACCTATTGGAATGACAGAGAGAAGGACTAAATAATAACAACCTGTAATTCAGTAAAAGCAAAACAGAAAGGAGGGATGGCCTACGTGTCAAAATAATGATAAATAGCATCTTAAACTTGCCCTTTGCCCCAGAGCAGATCAGACAGGACAATCTGGCAGAGAAACTGCAGGCTGAAGCACAGGGACTGCTAAGCAATGCACACAGTAGTGAGGGGCAGGAACACAGGGACCATCACTTTCAATTCAAAAGGAAAGAAGAATTTGGAAGACAAAAGTAATTACTTAAACTGGAGTCTAGACTGCTATAAAACCTTCAAGAGGTAGAACATCAGGTACAAAAGAAGACTGGGAAGATTACATATCGAAGTTCTGAGAGCACAAAAAGAAACTGCACCACAGAGGAAGAAAGTAAAACCACACAAGGAGCTAAGCTAAATAACGAGAAATTTCAAGTGAATTAAGAACGTGAGGTCATCAAAGGAGACAGTATGACAGTCCTCTAAGAGGTAGGAACTATAATTTATTCACCAGAAGGGGAGAAGGGCAGTAATTCAAAGTGTGCTAGAGCCAAGAATCTAAGTGTGAAGTTCAAAAACTACACATTCTGTCAAAGGAACTTGAAAGAAACATAGCGCACCAGGTCAAAACATTAAAGTGGGGCAAATTACTTGGAAAAGATCTACCGGAACATCACTGGTTTTAACCAAAATCTCAGCTGTAACATGAAGATGTGAAGCAAGAGATGATGGGGATGAGATTTAAATAAAAGTTGTAAATAAAGCTGTAAGTTCCTAATGGGAAAAAAAGAGAAAAATAAAAATAAACAATGAATAAGTTAAATAGTATAATGCAGGTCACTGGTCAACAGGAAGCATTTTTCACTATTAAAAGGATTAAGTAAACTAAAAAAAAAAATTAAAAAAAAAAAAAGATGGCAAAATGCCAAATCTCTGGTGTAAAGAATGAAAAGAATGGATGGTAAAACTTAAGTTTCCACACACTACTGCAGTATTACATGAATAGAGAAGAGATACATGCAATGGCGTAACATCTAAAATAATAACTGGTCAAAGTCAGGATGGTGAAGTGGCCTGAAAATCCAGTCATGGCTTCTCTCTGGTATGCAGAAATTTAACACAGTTGGACCCTTCCAGTAATCCTAAACTGACATGACAGCTACTCTGCAGAAAAAGATCTGGATCCCAGTATGGAATTACAAACTCAGGTCCCTGTGGCTTGATCCATACTTCAATAATGTATTTATTAATGTCCCATCTGCCAAAAGAATCCTTTTCCCAGCTTTCCTCTATTTTTAACAAATAAAGCATATAACATCCCCCATGCTTTCATGCCTAAGAATAGGAAAAAAATCTGGAAAGGGTTCTTAAAGACAAACTAAGTGGCATAATGATTCTATGAGCACTTTTCCATTAAAAAACCCCTTTTGCTTAGCTCCTCAGGAAAACTCAAGTGTCTTTCAATCAACAGAAATCCAAATAAAAATAATAATAATTACTATTTTCCTCACAAATGTATACTCACAACTTAAAAAGATAGTATTTTTGAAGACTTCATGGTATACCCACAAAGAAACCTACCACCCTCCTGATTTAGGAGCCAAATGATTTTGCGTAGGATAAAATAAATAAAGACTTAGAAATAAAATGGTGAATCATCCAATTAGTTTTAGCTTTCCATTGCAGCAGCTAAGGGAAATTCTGATCAATACAGTGAACATCCAGCTTCCTAAACATAAAGCACATTTCATACAAAGCTGAACATTTTTCTCCTTGTCACAAAGAATTATCTTAATTATTGTTTCAAGGAACAGCTTTACATAGAATCATCTAGGAGTCCAAAATGCTGCTCAGAAACTCATCACTGGAATAATTTATGATTTTTTTCTTCCTAACATCTTGGGCTTGTTTGATATGCTTGCCATTTCTCTCTGACAGGGAGGTCGATTAAATCACATTTATATTGTAAACGTATGCATTGCTTTTTACCCTAGGCGGTGGATGAAGAGATACAGAGCCCCATGGGAAAAGCAAGCCAATCCACTTTCATATTGCAAACTTCTGCTGTTCGGAAGAAATGAATGGTTGCCAGGGAGAGCTGGGAATTACTCGAGGATGCAAAATGTTATTTTAGAATCCTTTTGAGAGAGGTTTTTCTCTCCCCCACCTCACCATTTTCACATCTTCTGCTAATGCAGCTCACATCAGTTTCTATGAAAACACTGAAGGAATGCACTTCACCAGCATTCTTCAGAGGATCTGTATAAATCAGGCTTTAAATCTGCCTGCATAAAGCAGGCCATTTCTTTACTTTCAAAGGGAGAAGGGAGAAAGGATTTGTAACATTTTCCAAAGCATTATGTCTGCCAAAGATCATTCGAGATGAGGAAGGTCACCACATGGTTTTGAACTAAAAGAAAGTGCTAAAAATGGGGAGGGTAAAGGTCATTGCTTAGGGCCATGGAAAAATGAGGCTGCAGTATCATTAACCTAACAGAACTAATTAGAAAACATTCAGCTTTTATAAATTATGCAAAGCACTCAATTTACACTTTTTCAGATTTTTACCATAACTGAGATAATTAGGAAACATTTACAGCACAGTGTAACCTAATAAAGCAACCCTTTCATATCAGGATACCTTCCCACTAATACTTGCATATCTACAATAGTGAGAAATAGGTATTATTACCTGAAAAAGCTTTATGGAAATCATTTCATCTGTGACCAAAGACCAACATGATCCTGTTGGTATTTCCCCTTCACTTGAGGCAATAGCAAAAGTCAATCAACTCAGCTAAGCAAATAACTGAATCTTTGTAGTTCTAAGGGCTTCTTGCTAGTTTAATTATAACAGAAAATTAGCTTGTATGATTTAACCTTAAGAATATAAACCTTGCCATTTGGGGATTACGTAAACTCAGGGTCAAATCCTACAGTAGAGTCCATTCCCACTTAGTACCCCCTAAAAACTGGAGAGATTTGACATTTCACTGTTAAATTTAACAGCATGAAGTATTCTGAAATATCAACTTGGTTCTCTGATTAATTTTTACAGGACTTACATTGACTAAGTATTTTTAAGAGGATGCTCTAATGAAAAATCTTGAACTTAGGAACATTCAGCAAAGAATGAGGTTTTTTTTGCAGATACAAAATATTAAAGCTTTTTATCTCCATGCATCCTGTGTTTGTTTTTGAAACAGTTTGTAAGGCTAATTAGACCATTTTCATCCTCCCATCAGGGAGAAAGAAACAGAAAACAAAATATAAAACTTGGTGAAAAAGAATGGGGGCTGAAATGAAGCTTGGGAGGAACAGGTTAGGGGTGGAATTGGATAAAAGGAAAGGGGAGGTAAGGATAAAAGTCTCATGAAAGTCTAAAGTTATAAGAATTCAACCACCTCTAGTATTTCAAGAGGTTAAGGAGATAAGCAACTTCCTGCCTTCACAGACCTTCTACTTGTAATGCTCTAAAGAGTGACTTACAGTGCGACTCAAAGAAGTCAGTGCAAAGATTCCCCACACTAATCTTTAGACGTTCTGCATAAAATATATCCTGATTTGGCTATAAGATTTTGATAATAATGCAAAAGACTTAACATATAATCATAGAAATTCAGCTTGTGAGTTGGGAGAGATAAAGACCAAGAATTAACTTTGGCACACCACAGCTTTCAGAAAAAGTGCAGAACATAACTCAGCAAGTTTTGTATATCATCTGTCATTTTTCCTCCCATGAACTGCACAGTCAAAATATACACCATATGACTAGAACATCCATGTACATTTCTGACATTTTTCCTCTTCACCAAAAATTAAGTTTTCACAAAAATATTTGGAACACTCCTATGTTTCTGCTATAGACGTAACTCCAATACTGACCAGCTCTACAGAAAAATAACTTTTGAAACCTTTTTACAGTATCACTGTACAAATCTTCTGCCATGAATCAGATTTAAATAAGTATAGCTTTTCTCCATCACCCATGTTTATCCAGTTATAACAAAGGCCTCACATTCCAGGGTCCCAGTCTCAAAGCAGTGGATCAGCCCCTCAGCCAGGTACACTGCATTCCGTGATGCATGGGGGAGTTTGCTCAAGAGCTACGTATAAAAACCAGCCAGCACTGAATCATATCTAAAGAGTTTTAACCCAAATATTAATATTTTCCTTACTAGAACAATCAACCTGCTAATATTTGGTTTGTTTTGTGTTTACTGTCTTAATTCTATTTATACAAAGTACTCCTGGTGTATGAACCTCTTGCTGTTCATATATTAGAGTTTAGTTCATGATTTTACATGGTTTAGTGCTACTTGTATCATAAATGACGGGAAAGCAAAAATTTATACTGTGTCATTAAAAATTGTTAAAAATACAGCACAAACAAAATCTACAACAGTATAATTCAGTGTAGTCTGATACTTTTAGTGACAATTGCCCAAAGCAGAAAACAAGAAAACATGAGATTATATCTTTGGTTCTGCCACTCACCTGCTATGTAACCATGGGAAAAAATGATGGCTTCCTAATTCCATTTCTGCTTTTCCTCACTTCTTCTTTGGTGCATTAGGCAATAATTATTAATTTTTCTGGAGGGTAATAGGTACAAGCATAATCCTATAATGCTACTAAAAGACAACATGGGCCTTGAAAGATTAATTACATTTCATGGCACTATTTCTATGCTTTTGATTACCTGACTGGAAGATTACCTGGTAAGTCATGAGAACATTGCACAGACTACAGCTATACTGGTCATCAGGATGTGTAGTAATAGATCTAGTACTAACAATAGTACTATTTATCCAAAGTTACTGCAACTATGGTTTAAAAGGGAGCCAAGATATTGAAACAAAACAGAGAACAAAAAAGAAGCTGTGAGAAGTGTTTCATTACTTCCATTTACACTAAAGAAAAGCCACCTTCCTCCATTGGTATTGGATGCTAGAAAGAAGTGTTGCTCCATTTCATAAACAGAGAGTTCCAGTAGAGCTGGCAGAGCTGCTGAAAGAACTTATAGAGCTTCGTCATCTTGGGGCTATCATAAAGGTTGAATGTATAAATTTATCCATACCTTTCCATAAACTGCAAGGAGGTGGAAAAACAAAATAATGTTGCAGCTTTGCAGATGGCACACCTTGAAAGCTCAGCTCTAACAGGCACATCTGTGGCTGCAGCCACGCAGCAGAGCCCTACATACAGATTTGTCAGCTGCTCTCACGTCACCCAAGGGCACTGCTGTGGCTGCAGCAGAAATGCTTGTGTGGATTAATCTGATCTCTCACTACATCCAAATCTCATCCATGTTTTAGTCCTGATAGGATGATGACTGTGTCTTTTGTTTGTTCTTCTCTTGTCACATATTCCTTTAAGAGCAGGTTGCTGAGGAAGTTCTCCTTGAATAGTTAACTTTTTAAACTTCAACAACCTACTACTGTCCCAGGCTTACAGAGACACATAAACCAATCCTGCCATCCTATAGACAATCAGTAATAGAGAAATTCCCTCAGCAACTGCTTCATAATATTTAGAAGAACTCTGATGTCAAACAGAAATTTTCCCGAATCTTCCATCATCAGTGGTCTTTGAATAATCTTCTCTAAATTCTACATGAGTTCTGTGGCCAGGACCCGAGTCTCATGAACCTAAGCCCATTATCCTAACCATCATCACCTTGAGTAAATGTCTTTTTTAATAATGCAAATTGATCAAATTTTTTTAACCTCAAAAAGCTGAAGATCAAAACAGTCTTTAAGTAACCCCACCCCCCTTCATTCAAGAGTTCACTTAGTAATTCTTTTTCTCTTGAATTCCAAATGTAAGTACAACTATATGAATGAGAAACATTTGTCCACATAAATAAACACTGCCTTGCCTGGTCCCTCATTAGTACAAATTCACCTATCCTTTGTTTTCAGCTTCTGGGTGAGAGAACAGATATACATTGTATTCATTAGAGTCCTCATTATGACTCTCTCTACAAGAACAAGATACCCTAATTGTAAGACAGATGAGAAAGACAGCAGCATCCCGTAGTACTGTGACCTTTCCAACACTTCATATTTTGACTTGCTGACCATTCCATCTGCTTGTTGCACACTGCAGGGAAGAACAGGATAGTCATGCATGACAGCAACTGGGAAGAAAGTTAACCCATTACTGTAAACCAATGTAATTTCCCTACAAGTTTTAGTTAGTCCTGTCTCGACTCCCACTAAACTGCCAGGGTTTACCCTGAATTTCTGTTAACAGCAATACACATTTATTGTATCTCTGAGATCACATTTACAGATTAAGTTTCTTTTGTGAAAAAGCAATGATGGATTACTATTCTGGGCAACCCTTTGCAAAAAGTGACAAATCACTTTTAATTCCTTGGATATTCATTATCATAACACTAATCCATCTGGCATTGAGGAAGCAATCATATTCAGGCCGGGATTCTTTCCTTTGCAATTTAGTACAAGTCTTGAATATCTTTAGAGATCTTATTATCCGAGATCCCCAGGTACTTTCATATCACATAAAATACTCCAAAATATTACAGTGTCACTAATGTCTCAGCATTTTTATAACTTGACTTGAATATTACAGCATGAAGTTCTTCAGATAAGACTTGGCCTTTCCAACAGCAGTGGCACTTGATAACATCCTTACTCCCCACTGACTCTAGAAGCTGTCAAAATTCCTTGGTGAGCATAAATGTTTGCAAAACTAAAGAGAATAAAAGCCTGAAGCAATTGATAATCCACACCAGGGGAAATGGGACAGACTGAGTCTCTCCAAGTAGACCTGTAGACCTTAAGAGCACCTTCCAGCACCTAAAGGTGGCCTAGAAAAAAGCCAGAGAAGGATTTCTGAAAGGGTCACACCAAATAAGAGGGAATGGCTTTAAACTGAAAGAGGCCAAGTTTAGATCAAGTACTAGAGAGAAATGTGGGGCATTGGGAGAGGTTGCCCAAAATAGTTCTGAATGTCCTATGCCTGAGAGTATTCAAGGGCAGCTTGGAGGAACACCTTCCTGGTCTGAGGGAAGGTGTCTCTAAGGTCCCTTCCAATTGAAGCCATTCTGTGATTTTCTGTAGGAAGGCGTAATTTTAAGGCACAAGTTGACAAACACTGCTCCAACAATGACCAGAAATACATATATTAAACATGTACATATCTTTAAATAAAACTTCAATTTCTTTTAAGAGTATGTATGAAGAACTATGGTAAAATATAACAGATCTAAGATCTATATCCATGTCTCCTTCCTCTATAGACTGACTGAGCCATGGAAGCAATCTGAGAAGGGTAAACCTCCCCCAGATGTGGCCAAAGGCCAAGAACAGGAAGGAGGTGGTTTACAGAATTGTAGAAACACTTTCAAGGCAACAGTCCAGATTAGAAGAAGAAAAAAGAAATTCAGTAGAGAAGGAAGGAGTCAGATATTTAAGAATCTAAAGAGTAACAAACGGGATAAAATTTTACACTAAATCAAACAGGCAGTCAGTGGAGGGCTGAAAGAATGAGCAGGGGTTGGTTACAGCATCACAGAAGTTACTCTGAGAAACAGAAAGGGAAGCAGAGCTACAGGAAAGCAATTGAATTTGAGATACTGAATTTAACATACCAGTGGTCCAACAGAATATATTCAATATATAGTCAAAAGATAAAACTGCTAAAGTGTTACTGGGAGGTCTAGAGGAATATATAAAGCAGTTAATATCAAAGTTAAAATGATACCTTTCCAAGAGTATATCTAAGAGTCCAAGAGTATATCCGCATGGGAAATCTGATGGAAATTTGACTGTCAAAATAAACCAAGAAAAACCCAAGGCAAAATCCAACAATAGCAAAAACACAACCTCACAAGTGGGCAACAGCCTGGTATTTTGGCTTCTTAAAGTTTGATAAAGCTACACCTTTCTAATTGCTCTTTGCCTAAGTACTATTAAGTATGTAAATAATCCCAGTCATGATGAATTAATAATTCATAAATCATTAAGTTAAAATTAATTTTCCCATGTCTGATTTTCTTTTAAAAAAATACATAATACACAGTGGAAATGAAAATGGCTCAAGCTGTTTTACACTGGCTAAATGTATTCATGTTTTCTATAGAGCACTCTTTCTCTTTGTATGAGAACTGTTAAGTCTTATTAATATTATTATTTAAGAAGATTAGTAAAAATTAAACTCCACCATTTAAAAACCCGAGAAACATGTTTCCCTTTGTTTACAGGTAATTAGGTAATTTTAAACCAGCACACAGAGAAAGAAATTAATTAATGGGGGAGGAGGGGATACGACGACTAGAGAAGAGCTGATTGGTACTGCATGAGAACTAAGGCACACTGTTATTTCATATATTCCAGTTACATAGCAGTATCTAAAGTAAAGAAAATTTGAAATGCACAGAATTTTGCAATGCATTAACTATCTTTCCTGAGAAGTAGACCATTTAAATCCTGTATTACAAATGAGAAAATGGACAGACTGTAAGATCTTCACAGAGACTTTTCAGGTACATTTATAAAACACAGCATTGTGACTCAGTGATGTATCCAGCACTGGAGTGCAGAAACTCCTGGCACCGAAACAAGATGCAGTGTAGCATCTGCAATTATCTAAGGGATTAGTTCTCATGTTGTACATTTTGTTTCTCTAAGAAGCCTTTGATATGTGACCAGTGTTGGAGTATGTGACTTACTGATGCTTAACATGCAGCAAGTCAAATGTATATGGGACTGCTGAGGGCCTCATGCCAGCTTCCCCTAACTCATGGGACGGATTCAGCAAAAGACTTTGTGCTTAACCACAGCCTGCAAAAGGAGCTTCCAAATTACCCAAATCAACTACTCCAACACATGCTAAGAAATACACATATTGAGGGCTGCAGGACAAATTGACAGAACCAATCACAAGCAGAACACACTTCTGCAGTAAAGATTTTGGCAAATACATTAAACACGTGGAAAAGTCACTGAGCTGAAAAAACTGAGTGCACAAGAAACACTTTTACACCATTCTGAGATAAATGACTACAACCATTCATTAGTAACAGACCAGCCATTTACGTACTCATGACTCAGACTACATGAAGACCAGATTCCTTCAAGTCTTTAAACTCCAATTCAGAGAAGCATTTAACCGTGTACTTAACACTAAGTGCGCACACATGCCAATTCTTATTCATCAAAAACTCACATGTACACGTAAAGGTTGTAGAGGATTGAATACTTTGGCATTTGAACAGGGTGACCAGGCTGGTCCTGCTGTCTCTATTGCAGCTTGTTGCAGCTTTGCAGCTGAGAAGGGCAGGACCTGCCCTGCACTGGGAGCCTGGGCAGTTGAGCCCAGACCCTTCCCATTTCTCACCTATCATTTTGCTATATTGTGCCATAAGTCTTTTCATTAAAATGCTTTGTGGGTCAAAGTACAAACAAATATTCTCAGCTTGTCCATCACCTGAGTCCTTAAAGGGAAATCCCTTTCACTCACTGCAAGAGGCTCTGAGGTAGAAAGACACATTCTCCACCTGTTAGCAATGTGGGGGACACTTGATTCACACACTGAGTAGTGGTTTTGACTCTGGTGTGTATGACTCTTCATCACTTAAAGCGGACTCCTGTACCTTCAATCATCACACTGGTTTCTGGGTTGCAGGTTTTGGCTTGGGTTTTTGGTTTTGATTCTTGGTTTGGTTTTTATTGGGTTTTGGGGGCGTTTTGGAGGTTTGGTCTTGTTTGGTTTTTGCCTTTTTTTTGTTTCTTTTCTTTCTTTTGATTTGGTGTGGGGGAGGTAACCACAAGGAAACAGCAGAAACATACCCCAGGACTTAAGCCTGGCATTATTCTCCCATTATATAAACACAAGCAGGCATTTATTAAGTTGTTCTTGAAATTGAATTTCTGCAGTTAACCAACATTAAAGTCTGGTGCTATCCTATTTGAGCAAGGTATCAATATTTCCACTAAAAATTCTATTTCAAGTACAGTGCCAGAGGGCGATCAGTTATGTGAAAGTACACCCCTACAGAACACACAGATGTGGTCAAATTGAAGATAAAACTAATGATTATAACTCATTAGGTGGTCAGTGAAAGTCTGTGATACCAACAGTTTAGAGTACAAAGTCATGTGACTGCCCAAATTACATGACAGACATCAGGGTGCAGAGCATAAGTCCTATAGCTTGATAATATTCAAATATATATCCTTGTTTCAGTCTCAGCTTAGTGAAGAGCTAGATGGAGCAAAAAAACTTAAATAAAATAGATGTGCCTCATATCTTGATACTGTGTGTCATACAGTGCCTTTCATGTAACACTTCCCCATCTACCACTATTAACGTGCCATTTGTGCTAGACCATCCTTAGTCTAGAAAATAAATGTCAGGTTTTTCTTGAAAGACCTATACATTCTTGTTGTGAAATACCAATCAATCAGTCATACTTATTTAAAGAAATACAGGTACAGTCACATTATCTTGAAAATTCATTTTTAGTCTTTCTACCTCTACTACCTTAATTCAACTCTATTAATTACAGTGTTTTTCTCAGTAAGAACTGTGCTGTTACAAAATTAGAAATGTAATTTTCAAAATTAGTCAAACAGTACAGGATTACAAATTCAATTTCAGCTATGGTAGAAACACAAACACAGCAGATTTGCAGCATTTTTTTGAAAAAGGACTTTGCTGTATCAGTACCATAAACATAACAGCCTCTGTAAGAAAAAAACAAAACAAAACAAAAACACAAAACAAAACAAAAAAAAACCCCACAAATCAGAACAAATCAGAAGCATCTACAACACTGTGTATAATTTTTAAGATAGTATTTGCTAGCTCCCTAATCCAGAAAGCATTTTTGGAATTCTGATAAGATACTTCAGTTTAGGCATGACCACCTTCTTTTCTAAGGCAACCAAGAGAGTGCTCTCTCTACTTAACACCTTCAATGCTGATGGACTGCTCACGGATCTCCCGGCACCATAGTTCCCAAGAGGGACCACGTTCAAATGAAGGGATATCTGAGGATTCTTACCACAGCCATTATTTCCTAGGTGTACCTGGTGGAAGTCTATCAGCATTAGAAAAGTTAATTAGTCAACTGAGAGCTGGAATCTCACCAGGCTAATTTTTGCTGTCAGGGATAATGATAGATTTTTCAAGCCTTAAACCAACAATTGGTGCAAAAGATCAACTCACTAATGATTGTCAATTAGTCGTGTGACTGTTGACTTCATTTTTCTGCCTTTGAAAAACATGTCATACTCATTCAACAACAGCCCACGCCACCTGTATTTTGCAGCTGTGAAAATACAGATATTCCAAATGAATCCCCAGAGACACCAGAGCCAAATGTTTTTCAGTAAACAGTAAAAGCCTTATCATTGTTGTGTTATTAACTATGTTAATTTGTCTAGCAAAGCACAGTGCAGCATTCATAAATGCAGAATAACACAAACATTTCTGACAATAAACTAAGTCGTTCATTGTATTTGCTTATAGCTATCTTCACACAAGGACTGAAAACAAGATTTCAGTTAGAAAACTGAAGGCTCCCTCGCGGAGCACTGCCATCTTCAACAGACATGACTGCAAGGCAGAGAGTTGGTATGTTCAGGTATGTAATCTGTAATTGTTGCAGTAGCAAAGTGGTGGACAGGCTCTATGAAAGAGAGTAACACTTTACAGAAAGCAACTCAGGTAATAGAAATTTACCTTCATCCCAATTGAACGCAGCCTGTACTTTAGGAAGTATTTCCTTTCACATGAAAGAGCACATTTCAGTGAAAGGGTTCAAAGCATCACCTCACTGTATAATCTCAGCAACCACAGCCCAAGAAGTACTGGGAACTTCTCAAAGTTTTCCTTATAAATAAGCACATGCTCATCCAAAGTAAATAGAAGGCTCCACTCCCACAGAAAATTCTCAAATTGTTATGAAGTTTTCCCCTCATACTAATCTAAGGTGGGCTCAGACTGAGTTGCTGGATGGAGAGAGCAGCTCTGCTTTCATTCTATCCCTGCCACTCCCACATGATTAGCAGAGGCACCAAGTAGTCCTAATAACAGCAATACTTTTAACAAAATCTCTGCTACTAGAAATCCAGTCAGAATCAAACTGGATTTTTACCCTTTGTTCACATTTAGTAGTGTAGGTTATTAACAAAACAGACACAGAAATAATACCACAGCATTTAACTGATAATGTTGAACACGGAAAACTTGGTTTTATGTGCAAAAAAACACACTATGGATCCAGGTTCATGCAGGGAACTGTACAAACCCTCCTTGATTCCTAATCCTTTTAGCCCTTTTTATCATCCTACCAGGCCCCCAATAAAAAAAATCTCAATTACAAGTAGTTTAGCACCCGCGACCAAGTTTTTTAGCCTTGCATGGCAAGGTCAGTCATTTCTCATAAAAAGGAACAAAAGTTCTCTTCCATCTCTCTCCAGCTGTTACTGACATATACAGAAGGTCTGCCTGTGTCCTAAATGCCTTCTACACTGGCTTTCATGGTCACAACCACTCTGCCTCAGCTCTTGTTACTTGAAAAAGGAACAGAAAATGCAAGGATCAGCACCTGAAGACACAGTATGAGGCTGACAGATCTATTTCCCAGATCTTACAGACAGGAGTAACAAGTTCCCAAGGGACTACAGGAGGATCAGTCAGACAAAGCCCTAGTGAACAGGCACACACACCACACTTAGAACATGAAGCTCTGAACTATAATACATTGCAATATGCCTTTCAGAAAATTTAGAAAGACTGCTATCCAGGCTCTACAGAGAGGCAAATATCAGCATAGGTACATGCCTTCCTGAACTATCTGGAGAAAATTACTTTCCTAGAGAACCTGTTCATTATTTTGGAAAGATGATCATTTTAAGGCAGTCTGTTAAAATAAGATCCCTGTGATTTCATTCAGAGAATGAAAATTGATAAAAATTTTCACTGTGTTATAGATGGAAAAACAAAGGCCTTAGGAAGCTGAGCAACCAGTTAAGTTCCTCTCATATATCAGCGGTGCTGAAAGGAACTAAGTTGTAATGTTAATTAATTTACCATTAAAATCTAAGTAATTTATATACATAGAAAAGTGCTTAAGGCTTAGTTTAATAGTTCAATAAGCAGTTCCAGTATCATTCAAGTGTCAGGAACTTGTTGAAAAAAATTTCTAAATTATCCCAGCCAATAACAATAATAGAATGCTACTCAGATGCTGGAAAAGAGTGTATTTTTAGCTAATTTAATAATTTTAAATATGCCAGCTTTCTCATGAAACTCCACTGAGATTTAAGGTCACAACTTAAGCATATCAAACCATACAAAGCCTTGCTTGTAGAGCCAGACCAGTCTCAGTCTGTGCTCTTTTTCCTAAAGGGTTTCTTTGATGGCTACTACTTCCCACTGTCCTTCCTACATCTCATAATTGTTTTCCATCAACACTTCTCTCTCCCCCTCTCCTTATGTGTTCATCTGTTCTTTCTACCAATGGTCTTCAACGTTTCCCCTGTATTTTAAGCCCCTGCTCCAGAGCAAGCAAGTACTGAAGATTTAGTGAATCAGAATTAAGGAGTGCCTGATATAATTCTGAGTAAAAGCTAAAATTTAGAATTAACAGCAGAAAAAGGTACTCATCTCAATATGTAAAACCTGGCACAAGAAAACTCCCCCTGAAAAGCTGTGGACACTCCATGCAATGCATAACAACATCTAGGAAAAATAAGACATAATCTTAAAGTATAATGCTTGATTCTACCTTTAATACTAATAATTGAATACTAAGATTCATTCAGTATGAAATCCTAGATAGACAAAATTTATCATGATATATCATTTCCAAATTATAAGATTTGGAGCTTGGTATTTGATGAGCAGTTTTTGAGCGCCACCAAATTACAAGTTTCCCATCAGAAAGGGTTAGGCCTATTTACTTATTTAGTAACAGCAGCTGAATAGATGGTGCAATTTCCTGATTCTGACAGCTGGCACATAGAAAAAAACAACAAAACCCATGACAGATCTAATAAATATCTTAAGAAGTGATACTGCCCCCTCTTACAAAAAGGCTATGAAGGCCAACCCTCCAAAGATGTTGAAAAGACACTGTTCAATCAGATTGGGAGCTGTGAGCATTTAGCAATTCCAAAAAAACCAACCAACCAACCAACCAACCAACCAAAAAAAAAACAAATCCAGAAAGTTCCCATCACATATCGTGGTCTAGTAATTAATGTGCTCTATTTCTGTATGAATCATCGCAAGGAAAGCTGATGCTAAAGCAACTTTTTAATTATAATTTCCCCAATTTCCCACATGGAAAAACAATTTTCAGTGATCTTGAAATTAGTATTTGGAATTCACAGGCTGGAGTGTAACTTTTTCTAATTCAGCTTCTGACTTGAGAGTAATGAATGTCAGGGAGAATCTTCTACCTGGTAGTGAATTCTGTTCACCAGAATTCCCATGTTGATTTTTTCCACCAATTTACTTTTTATTATTTATTTTTAGAAAGCACATTCCTGGGAGTAGAGACTGCATTCTGATTTACGTCCACATGATAAAACCATAATTCCATTTTAACTGGGGACTTCCATCCTGCTTGGGGACTGAAATTAAGTAACCTCATTTGTATTTTTAAAAGCAGGCAAACACAGTAAGCTGACCAGTAAATGTAGCAGTGCCAGTTCAATTTGTAACTTCCACATGTATATTTCAGGAACAGGGCATGCTGTAATGAAGCTTTTTTTTTTTTTTTTAACATTAAATCTGGAGCTAGGTTAGGCAACACATCATATAGGAAGGGGGAAAAGAAAACTTCATGCCACTGGAATTCTGTCTCAGTGGGGGCCGAGAGCTCGACTGTTCTTTGGTTATTGCTATGCTGAATGCTAGATGGCTGTTAAATATTTTATCAGCCAAGACTAAAACCAAGAAATGTGCTGAAAACAAGAGTTTGATGATCTCTGTTTTGAGTCTCACATTGTGTAAATACATAAGCAGATTTTCTTTCCTTGTTTTTTGCCCCCCGCTTTTTCTATTTTCATTTCTCTCAAATACCTTCCCCCAAAGCAGCTACTCTGAGGGTTTTCTTTTGCACAGCAGCAGCTGTGGTACAGTGCACGTTATCAGGGCTGACAGTTAACCGAAGTAAACATAAGCACACAGCAGCATTAGGGTTGTCACTCTGAAAATAGAATTTCGTTGTAATTCTCTGCGTGAGGTCTCGGAACAGCCGATGGCTGAATTAAGAACAGTGCTTTTGCAGATTTTATGGGGCTGATGCATGTGACTATCCTCCCTCCCTCTGTCACACCAGAGGCTTGGATGATGGAAAATCATACAATTATCTGTGCATGTATGTATGCATGCATAGCAAAATATTTCTATTCTCAGGTTCTTGGTTTTTTTCTTCTGTCAGCTCTTTTCAGCGACTCCCTAACACCAAACACTCTCTTAGTTGCAGTGGATGGGCACAACAACTAAGCAATGCTCCTTTACCACCTCGCAGCCCACTTCCCCTTTCCCTCCCCTGCACACACCAGAGAGCCCCTCTTAAAATCCTGTTCTGCTGCAAACACTTAACTTCCAGCTATGAATTTGTCTTTGCTTTCCACTGTGTGGTTTGCACTGTCACTTGCTAATAAGAGAGATTTTACCACCATCTGCAACACTGAGCTCTTCCTGTGGTTTCTCTCGGCCATTTCTAAGAATTTGACAAATAAATCACATTTCACCGGCAGATCAAATGAGAAAAATACGGGCCCCGCATTCCAGCTCAGTCTTTGTTCCAGGGAGCTCAAATGACAGATGTGTGTCTCCTCACAAACATTAGCGGGACCAGCGAGAGCCCCGCATACAGCGCACGGGGGGGAGCAGCCGCGGGACTACCCTGAAAGCTGAGAGCTTTGAGCTGACAGAGCCCGCCTGACACGAGAATCCACGCAGAGCCCGGACTGCGCCTGGAAAGGATCCATCTTTGTTTCATAAGGTGGAGCCATTTCCTTAAAAGTAGCTGAGTTTCGATAAGGGAAAGAGGAGAACGCAGTGAGCGCCGAGCTCGGCTGGGTGGTCTGCGCTTTTATCAGAAGCCCTGGGCTGGGAAATGTCTGCGGTGGGGCCATGTTGTGGTTCCCGGGAGATCAGAAGGGATCGATCGTCCCCACGAGCCGCTCCCCCCGGCCGCCGCACCCCGCTCGGCCGTGCCGCAGCTGCCGCCCGCGGAGCGCTGGGGACGGCCCCCGCATCTGAGCCCATTAGTCACCAGATGTCACCTTCTGCTGCCAGCGCCTCCGACAGCCCGGCACACAACGTCCCGAGCACGGCGAGCATGCGAGCGGCGGCTCTCGCAGCAAGGCGGAGGCTCGGAGCGCTGCCCGGCCCGCCCTGAGCCATGTTCACAGTGACACCTACAGCCCGCGGGCCGCGCTGGGCTTCTCCTGAGCCCGGGCTCTTCGGGGGGTTCATTTATTTCAAAGATACGCCTCTTCTGAAGATGTAATTGATTTTATTCACCAGAGGAAATACCAGCTTCTCTATCGATTTCTGCATTTGCTGAATTTATTTTGTTTTCTCCTCTGTGTGATACCATAAAATGTTATTAAAAAGGTTGTGTACATCAAACAGAAAATTATTTGTTTTCCCCTAGAAAGACTAATTTTTAAAAACTACCATATTTTAAACATGTCCGCTCAATGGCAGGGAAAGAGATTATTCAGCATCCCCAGCCATTAGCCGGTGCTCGTTAGCAAGTTGTTTATGGGGCTGCAGAGCGCAGGGCAGAGGCTTCTCTGCACCTCCCCTGCGTTCACCATTTCTTTTACAGCCTCACCAGCCTCCCCCAGCATTTCACTGGGAAGGACAAAGCATGCATTAGAATAAGATTTTCAGATGTATTTTCAACAGTAAACAAAATCCCATCGAGAAACATCTATGAAAACTAACAGTGCTATAAAAAAATAACATTAATAAGACTCTGCTGAATTAAGTGGGGGAGTGTGTACTGGGGTTGTGTAGGAGTGTTATACTCCACAATCAAAAACTGATTAGAAATTTGTTCACAGTACAACAGTTGTGTCACTAGACTTGAGTAATTGTTCAAGTATTTCTAAGGTGAATCCAACGACAAAAAAACCCAAGCAAAATAGATGTCAATTAAAATCTTTAGGTGCTTCTGACTAGACCAAGTAGAAACAAATCATGCTGCCAACTAACATGCATACTGAAGATGAAATTTTGAGGACATTTAAGGTAGAATCTACTATAGAGGTGTGAGATCTACCGAATTTTCAAGCCAACCAAAAATATAAGTTAAGCACGTGTTTTAACATGATATAACACTGATTTTTTTTTCAAAAATGTAAGAAAAACATTTTTAATTTCTTAGATCATATAGCTGGACACTGAACCAGAGAGATGCATTTTTTACAGATTTTCTGTAAGGTAATTTCCTCTCCTTTCTTTACACTTTGGGATTGTGGTGGTCATGTTTTGTTTTTTTTAATCTGATAAAAATTTTCACATTTAATTTTGATAGCACATAAAATAAAGGATATTTGGCAACTGCATTGAATGGGGTAATAATTCACTCCAGAACTTTGGACAAAATATAGGTAATTATGCAAAAATGTATTCTGCAGTAAAATAAAAAAGTATTACACAAAAATAGATCTTATGTTACTTTGCAGTAATGCCATTTTTGCAAAATATTAATTTTTGAAAATGCCTCGCTTATATTTTAACTATATGTATACATAAAAACAAATACACTTCATCTGTGGGATAATTCACAACGGGGTCTAAATAGTAGGTTTTACATTTGGGTATCCTGTGAGATTCCTGCTGCTTCTGCATGTATTGGTGCAACTAAGATCAGATATCTTGTGGCACTGGGACACAGAAACTTATTTCCCACGTTTCCCTTTAAAAATTGAACTTGTCTTATTAATTTCCTTTAACTCTCCTGCTTCATAATCTGATCTCTATGTAGCCAGGGGTTTAATTATACAATATTTGTCTTCTTTTTTGGAGGGGGAGTCTTAGCATCCATACCATCACAGAAATGAACTGGTAAATTTCAATGTATACATGCCCTATTCTAACACAGGTGCAAGAGTATTCAGGTTACACGCTTCAGGAGGTTCTCGATCTTTGTTTCCTGCACATGTTTATCCCATACCAGAGCAATACTGGGGCATCCCTTTTGTCTGCTCAGCCTGAGGCTGGATACTGTTAAATGTGATCTGCAGTGAAACACCTGAAGTTACTGGAATCTTTCTGAAATATACCTTCGTATTTTCAAAATTCCCAGAAATTCAAGATTTGTTTCTGAAAACAGCCACTAGCACAAGTGTTTATAAACACAGATCTTTAACCACCTCCTACTGGTGCAGGGCATGCACACAACCAACATAGTTAATACTGTGTTGAACTCCAGAGTTATTAATTCAAACAGTGTCCAAAGTGTTTAGAAAATACTTTCAAACCATTAAGAACTGCCATTTGTAAGACTTTGGAATCTGCAAGTGCTTCATGTAAAATGCTGTTATGGTTCTATTATCAACACGCCTCAGGACTTAATAAAGCAGGCATTTCAAAACACAGCATGCTGGAATTTGGCATTTTCATTTAGTGCTTACATGTTATTGAACAGAGGGCAATGCAAGGAAGAAAAAGAGAAAAATCTAGCAGGAAGGTCATTTTCAAAATTAAGAATCTGTATTGTTGATGTTGCTGGTCAAAAGGTGCCCCAAACCATGTAAAATTGATTTTGTTTTTTAGCACTAATGATCAAAATCTAGGACACAGGCTCTGAATTAATGATCAATTGGGTGGAGCTGATTCCATTAACCTCAGGTGCTCATTAATCCCTCCAACTACTTCCATCAAGGTCATTAATGCTATTAAAAGCTAAATATTTACCATACAATTATGGGGTTTTGCCTTATGAAAGACTTTCAGCAGACACTCTTTGATTTTAGTTGTGTAGGTGCACTTGTTTGGGTCTCAGTAACGTGTCTATAACTTGAAAGAACTCACAAAAATTGTTACCACATTTTCTTACCTTGTTGTGACACTAATTAATTTTAGGGATTGGGTCCTGATATTCCCAAATATAGACAAAATGTGCACTTATAGTCAGTACTTGTTATTTACACTGACATGCACAGGTAGCAGAGCTGGCAAGGACTTACTCAAAGCCATTCTCAGCTGAGAGGCAGGACTTAAATCCCTTTCCAGCTGAGAAAGCTCAGCACACAAATTTTCTTTCTTTGACTTTTATCTCAAGGAGGTGGCAGGCTGTGGTTTCAGCTTGTAATGAGCACCTTTTGCTCCCACCTCCCAAGAACAGAGGCTAGCACTCATGCAGTGGGAACAACAGTGTCATTTGAAAAGCAGTAACTAGGTGGTGGTCAGAAGGGGTTTTTGGAGTTCCTCAGCTGTGCTTCGTGACACACTGCCTGTCATGGCTCTGTGCTGACAGAGCCTGATGGCAGGGAGTGAAGGTGGCTGCAGCCTCACTGGGTCACCCAGCCAAAGCTTGAGCTCACACCAGGCCAAGCTGACAGTGAAGCCTGGGGATACAGTAAGTGTTTATTATTTTGCATCCTTTCCTGAACACTTATGCACTTATTACTAGACTGACTGGCATAGTCTTTATATCAGAAAACATAACAGATTCAATATTTAAAGTAAAAACATGAACTAATTTTGATTTGTGACATAATATAAATTCACCTACTGTTTCTTTTCTGCAGCTTTCTTGCTAATTGTCATAAACTGAAATATAACCAAATTATCCATTTGGGATAGCACAGCATTGTTTTAGCAGCAAAAGGACTCAGGCTGACAATGAGTTACTTTCATCCCTAAGACCAGTCTGCTCTTTATGATAGGTCTCAAACCCATAAGATTTTGCTACACCATGGTTTTTACTTTTGTCTTTTGAAAAGGAAACTAGCTTATATTTACCTTCCCAGAAAAGAACACAGCATGTAGGAAGTGAGCCTGAAATGGACCTCCTTATTATCAATTCCTGTTCCCTATGAGCAGCACATCATATAAACTAATTGGTAATTTCTTGCCCTTGCTACCCTAATTAAAAGGCTACTTCAAAGTCTGACTCTTTCCATGTCAAGGATCCTTCTTCCATTTCCGACCTAAAATTTATTCATGACTGACTACTCTATAAACATTTGTTCCTGTGCCTGTCCTTTACATTAAGTAGCTCATCTCTTTTCCCTCTCTGTTTAAACTACCTCCACTTTGATGTCCAGTCAGTTTCATTGTCCAAAGTTAAATAAGCAGTTTCTTTTTAGTCTCTTCTCACAAAGGCTTTTCATTAAGCTCATAGTAATTCTGTCTACCTGTTATAGTTTGAGTTCATCTTTCTGGAACATGGATGAACAAACTTGTACCCTGTGAAGTCTGCCACCATGTTGCACTACTGAAGTAACACTGTTCATTGTCAAGTGGATGTACTTTGCTTCCCCAAACTCTGGGACTGAGTTCTTGCCCTCCTCCAGCTGACACTGTCACGGACTGGCAGAATAACATGCAAGTCTTGCTCTAACCCTGCCATTTCCAGCTCATGGTCTCAGCAATAGTAAAATCTCTATAAACAGAAAATAAAGAGGAGAAACTCACAACAATATCTCTTTGTGATTAGTCCTCCACTGTGTTGAAACCAGTAATTGGCAAAAAACCTGAAATCCCAATAAAAAACCCCTAACCAAATGCATTGTTAACAGTCAAATTCTTGATGCATTCACTGCCCAAGACTCACTGTTCCACACATACACAGTAGCAAATTAATCTATAGATCTGTATTTCTAGTAATAGAATGCCAATAATGTAAGGCTTAGGAGGGTTTATTTTCCAACCAACATGGGTGCTTCAATGTCTCAGGAAAAAAAAAACCCAAATAAAAATGACCCACCACAAACAAAACACCAAACTGATCTCTTGATACTGTAAGCCACAATATTTTTTTTTATATTGAACTGTCAACCAAGTAATGAAAAAGACTTGCCCATTTCACTGCATACAATGACATTAAGAGTCCTTAATTAGGAGAACCTAATTTTCTCAAAGTTTGTTCCTGGCAAAATTACAGCTCTGAAAGAGAAGTTTTGTGTTTTTGTATTTGCACAATTTTGGTTACCCACTTGTTTAAGTTCAGCTTAGCTGCACTGTCACAGAGATTTTATCCAACAAATTGGCCTGTTAGTGTCAGTGCTACTCCAAAAGTAGGTTTACAGTTTTATTTACACTCTTGAGTTTGGCTACATCAAACCTTCAATCAATTCAAGTTTGTTTTCTGTACACAAACTACTTGCATCACTACAACTAATAATGGGAAAAGAAACCACCACTAGGTTGTCACATGCCACGGTTTGGAGGCATGTGGGGCATGGGAAGTTTTCTGGGGTAAAAGCAAGTTTGTTTGGTCCTCTGTAAACTAAATCAAGCCTCAGAGGTGACACACAGAGAAGCAATTTTATACTAGCAGAAAAACTGTCACAGGTTTCTTTCGTCTTAGAGTAATGAATGAGAAAAGCAGCAATTTGTACCCACAACTAGCATCTGTCAGTCACCATTGATTTCCTGTTCTCCTCAGGTAGCCAGCATGAGACTGCATGGTAACAACTGACCCCTTTGTGTCAAATACAAAATTCAGCTGGTGGGCTGCTCTCAAGTTTTCAGCCAAATGAATCTTCTCAGTGTCTCTGCACTCGTCCTGTTCACTTCTGGCTAATTCAAACATGAGGATATGCAGCTGAGATTTTCAAAGCATAAAGCAATTTTTTAAAACTGTAGCTAAGAATATTAAACCTGTGTGCATGTACAGGTGTTTCATTAAAAATAAAATCTGAGGAAAAAACAAAGCAACTTTTCCTTTCTTCAGAGATTCACAAATATCTCAGCAATAAAACCAGTGTTCTATTTAGCAGTGATGTAATTGGGAAGTAATTGTTAATATTTCACACATGCTGCAGAACATTCAGTCCTTCTTCATAAACAAATTAAGGATAAGCAAAACGACTAAATAGAAAAATACAAACATTCATTCTCATTAGGAACTGTAAACAAGGTCTGAGCATGAATGTGATGTCTGCTTTGAGAACTCCTCCTGCCTAGAGACAAGATTGCAAAAGAATTCCTCTCTGACAACTATTCAAGAATATAATGTGTGGAGTACTATCTTGTTAAAAAACCTTCTAGCATCAACTTGGTGTTGCTGCAACATCAAAACAATTCTGTCATTTTTCCACAACTAAACACTTGAAAATGAGAGGAAAATCAAATTGAAAAATAACAACAAATTTTTCTGACCAGACAACTCAGCAACGCACACATTCATAGCGATCACCCTTATAGGTATAAAAAAAAAAAAGAACACAACCTTCTACAAAATTCTAGTATAAAAAACAATCACATCTCACTGATTTTTACTTCCCTGAAAAAGCCTTGCTCCACTCCCAGTACCCTTTTTGTCAGAGATGGCACAAACTATTTCATGTATGAGGTAAGATATAGACCAGGATGAAGAAGTACACGGCAACCAGCTTATGGAAGTGTAGTTTGAATAATAATTGTCTGCAGCACAGTTAGACTGATTGGCTGCTATTCCCCAGAATTTCACCCAATCACATATTATGGAAACGTCATACGTTAACAGGTATCGTTTAACTCTTCATTGTCTTTCTTTATTCTTACATCAGGATGTAGAGACCACCTCTAATTTGTAGGAACTCTCATACATACAGAAGAAAGTGCCTTCAATATCTTATCGTCGAACTGAGCTAGACAAGCAGCAGGTCAGAAAGAAATCTTCAGCACAAAAGGGCTACAAAGGTTTCTTGAATATGTGTACCAGAGCAAGTGAAATTGGAAACAAAACATCTATTTGGACATCGTGACATTGTGAACACAGACCATGAGTGGAATATCTAGCAGATAGCAGAGAGCACAAGGTATCCCTATGTAATTGAGTCACATACTGAAAAAAAAAAAAAAAGAACGTAGGAATCTGAATAATTTTCTGTGACGACAGCATCTCTTATCTGTGGGCATTCCACTGCAATTTCAGCAGCTGCCCCCCAAGGATCAGCAAAGTCTAGCAGCTTTCAGGAGCAACTACAACACAGAGGGCAAGCAGGAAACAGATTTTCACTTTAGATACCCAGTTCCCTGAGGCACTTCTGAGAGGACAACAACTACGTTTATGATACTGTAGCCCTCCCTATGCTCACCAGTTACATCCTATTCCCAGTGGAAATTTAATCATTATTTTCTGAAGTACAGGATAAGCCACAGAGCATCTCATATCTGTGTCATCTAAGAAGCAGCCCTGTAGACAAGTTTTCAAACAAAATGCTTTATGTCCTTGTTAGCAAGAGCCTTATCATTCTAGTAACACCTTACTTCATACATTACTCCAACAGTGAGACTTCAGGTACTGGTGTGGTATTAACAGTTTGATTCACCTTCAGTAAAGGCTCCTCCTTGATATAATCAAATCATAGAGTGGTTGAGGTTTGAGTGAAACCTTTGAGTGTTGTGTAGTCCAAGCATGCCACAGCCTCAGTCGAGAACAGTTTTGCAATGACAGCAGCCAGCTTCCTCACCTGCTGGGTGAGGTATCCCATCAAGTCCCATGGATTTATGGACATCCAGTTAATCTAAGAGTTCCATAGCATGCTCCTCTTCCATTCTAGGGAAATTCTGCCTTCCTCCAGACTTTCTGGCTGGATTGGAGGATCTATGTCCTGAACATTAGCCTTACCAGTAAGGACTGAAGTAAAGAAGGCATTGAGTACCACTTCCTTTGCACACCCTTTGGTGTAAGAGACATACTCTGATGCAAGTCCTTTCTCTTGAAACATTTTCTTCACAAGGACAGCCTAATCTATGAAAAGCAGTCAAGCCATTCAGTAAGGCCTGGAAGAATTTGTGTAGGACGACACAAGCTGTGTCTATACTTATAAATGAAGCTCACTACAGAGTGCTTTTCTGCTACATCACTTTTCATTGCAGCATCTTTTCACACTCACTGCTCAGGTATTTTCAGCTGCTTTGTCCTGACTTCTCAGTGGAGTATCTGCTGCCCATATTCTTGACCTGGCCTTCCAGTGATTCCCCAAGCCTGCAGGATATTATCAGTGAGTAATGACTACAGCAGTGGAAAAAGAAAACTGTGGGGAGAGTAAACATGATCAAATCACCAGCCAGACCTGACCAGACAAAAAGGGCCTGTATTTGAAATGGAGCAGTTTCTCTGATCCTTCTCCCTACCAAAAAGCCTCTTCAGTATAAGAGGCCCTAAAATTTCCATTGCTCTGAATCTTCCCAGCCACTTACCTGTCACATTTTGGCTGTATGGATTTTCTCTTTGTGAATCCAAAGATGTGCCTGATAGGTTGCCTAAGAGACTATAATCCCTTCCATTTGGGCTCCTGATTTTTATGTATCTCTGTCAAAAATGTACAGATACACATGTTTAAACACACACATATATGTATTCTTAACATCAGAATCACATTTTCTGCATCTCAGCTTATCAGTTTACTCATCAGGAGCATTTTGGATGGCATGGGGTACCATCTAAGTATAGCAGTTTTGCATAGAATAGTGCACTGTGGCAATGTGGCAGTTTTTATACTGTCTCCTTTCTTAATGCAATCTCTTATCCTTTTCTGTCATTAATCTACGGGCTGAATGTGATCTACAAGAAAGAAATTTTTTCATTATTTATCTTCATAGAACCTTTAGTAAGTCCGTGCTCACAAAGTGGGTATTCCCTAAAGCACCTTTTCCAGAAATAATAAAATGCTATGTTTCTCGCAAAACAAGATGTCAAAGACAGAGGAAAAGTAATTAGGCTTTGGTCCCAAAAATTCTTTTTTTTTTTTCAAATTATGCCAGAATTCTCTACCTGTTCTTCATGGGAAGTCTTGACATCCTGCCACTTCAGCCTCCAAGAAATCTTTGCTTTTGTTGTTTATCTTCCACAAGGTTTTTCATAGAAAAGCTCAGAGTATGGAAGACTATCCATTTCAGCCCCTTTTATTACCAGAATTAGTCTTAACAAGGCCTCCCCTTGGTAAATAATTCTCCTTGATTACAGTATCACAGATACAGAGAGTGAGCTGCATATTACAAGTCACAGAACCCACCAGTACTTTCAATGGTTCATCTTTGTGTATATATTTATGTTGCTTTATTATAGCACAGTTTTAAATCACTGTTTTCAAACTGTGTCCTTACTTTCATTACAAGTAATGACCAGTAAACCCATAAAGCATTTTACAGAACACAGTCCCTTTTCCTCAACATTTTCAACTAATCTCCCATTTGAAATTTTGCATTTGAAGAATTTTACTAATTTAAAAAATGTTTCACACATGAGTTTACTTATTATCTGAGCTCCCTCAAGTCAGTCTCAATACATAACTTTCCCTTTTGGCCTTGAAATTTGCCTAATTTTATAAATTTCACAAATCAGATTATTACTCTGAGTTGATCCTTTTCACTCCTGTTCTTTTATATGTCATCCTCCCATACTTTTCTTCTGCCCTTTCCTGTCATCTCATCCTGAATCAAGCCAGAAATATATTTCCCTTACACAAAATAGGTTCTATTTTATCTCTGCATTTAAAATTATTTCTAAGGAAAAGTGAAGCAAATCTTGAATAAAGCACATATTGATGGTGCAGTGAAGCTAAGCCATGTATTGCATGCTGCTAGTTTTCTATAAGGCATCAGACATTAAAGTTGAGGTTTTGCTTGGATTCTGTCATTTGAGATAATCTATTTCTGCTAGGAAACACGTTGACAGTGACAGGTGAGGGTCTTTATGGTCTAACTGAAATAACAATCAAGCGAGGCTTTAAAGAAAAGCCAAGTATTGACCACAAGAAAAAGGAGAGAAATAGCAGCTTGTAAGGGCTGACAGGAAGCCTAGCTTCCCTTACCACTTAGTTCTGTGTATGAAAAGGTCAGAACTGCACTGCAGAATTGTTCCAAGCCTTTCAGACAAAATAAATAAATAAATGAAATAAACGAGTCTGGTTTTCCTCTCTTCAAGCATTTCCCTCATTGTTGCTGGTAGATGAAAAATTTACTTGCATTTCTTCTAAGAGACTCTCTTATACCTAAATGGTTGCTGACAGGGCCACCCATTATGGGATCGCCTTCTGTGGTTGACAACAAAAGGAACACAAATGAATTAACTGGACTAAATCCTAATGTAACTTCTTTCCAAATAGATTCTTTGTTCTGGCTCATTTAAGCATCACCCAGGACCACAACATGGCATTAGGCCCTTAATTTTCCTCTTTGGTCAGGAGTGCCCTGCCTCTTTTTAGTGACTCTCAGGCTAGGTCATGTTTGTCTCTGGCTAAAAAACTGCATCTTGTTTTTCCCTCATAACTATTAATAAAATTCCATCTATTAACTAGAGATTATTCTCTGCAGAAAAACAATTTCCTCTTTTCCCTCCAAGTTATGTTATCCAGCTCAAGTGTAATCAATTTAAACAAGCCTATTCGTATAAATGGGGCAGATATTACTCAATAGTGTGCAGTCTCTGTAAGCAAGGGAACCATACACTTGCAAGAGTTATGGAAAAGAGTAAAAAATTAATACAAAAACATCATCTAAAACTCAGACAAAAATTACTTTAATAGAGGTCTTCCCTCTTCTTGGTTTTGGCTTGTTTGAGGCAAGGGTTGTACTTTAAATGCAGTCCATCTCCCTTCAGATTTTTTCTATATCAAATTAGCTCTTGTTTAAATGCCTCTCAATTTACTAAGGAACAAATTAGATATGTATACATAAATTAGTTACAGCAGACATCTATTATACAATTTTCTTTTTTGTGTGGCAAAATTGCAGCTATTCCATTTGATGCATGATTTCTTTGTTTCATAATCCAGAGGAAGCAACCATTAGCCAGATTCAGAATACACATTTCAATGCAAGTCCATTAGTCATCATTTCCTTACAGAGGGGGAGTGTATTTACCAGAGCCTTTGTAGTCCTCATAACATTTCTACAGGTTTTTCATAATCATTATTTAAAACGTTACCTACTAGAATAGTTAGCCTTCATAGTTCACTGTTCCAGATCTTTCAGAGATAAACAGTTCTCTGACAGACCTGGTTATTAATTCCACTAGTTACAAATACCTGTGCAAAAGAGTCTTTCAGAACTGGACTGACTGTCTTTGGAGAAACCAACCATCTAATTACATAGGTGCAGAAAGGAATCATCATCATCAGGAAGAACCTAAGTTCACCATAACACACACACTAGTATTCTTAGCTGATTTCTTCAAATGGCTATCACAAGTTTTCACATACAATGTCATAGTATTTTAAAGGTACGGCAGCACATAGCAAATTGAGGAAAAAATTGTCCCCTATTAGTGCTGTTAAGTAGAGGATCTTTTGTGGAGACAAAGGCATTTAACTTAAGGTTGGGTTGCCGTCCCTAATCATGCTCTTTTATGTTCTAAAGAAAGAATGAAATAAAGCCTAATGACCTTTACATCTCTCAAAGACCTCTAATTAAAAAAAAAAAAAAAAAAAAAAAAACAAACAACTTATCTATTTTAGACACAATTTTTTTTCAGGTTTTGTTTTCATATTTGAATTAAATTCAAATAATTTCAAGAAGCATGTCCTGAAATTACATTCTACTTCAAAGTACATTTACATGTCTTGATCTATAAGATGATACTATAATGTTTCAGCTACTTGAAATTCGTAGGACTTCACTAATTGAATCAAAGTTCTAGAGCTGGTGGAGTAAGATCAAAATTTCAAAATCAATTTCTACTTCTCATCTGTTAAACTTCACACATGACGCAGGTTTTCCACTTTGGGCATTGGGAATATAATTCAAGTAATTTACATAATTCATATGCAACAAGAGATGGTCTTGTAAAAACACATGCAGTGAAGGAATGAAGTTTAAGGTCAGAGATATTAGATTTTTACATTTGGATCTTCCAGAGAGCAGTGGTTTATATTTTCCTAGGCACATCAAACCAGAAGGAAGTGTACACAGTGTAATTACTACCCCACCCAGAGATTCTCTGCTACTGCTACACAGTACTGCTCAAGGTACTCAAATGCACAACACAAGCACAACACATACCTAGATCAGTTTTATACAATTTCTTTTCAGAAATTTTCCCTGCAGAGTTCCTTATTGCAGCAGCTTGCGTCCAGCTGATCAAAGGGTGAGAACACAACCCGCAAGCACACGTTCCAGTGCCATCCTCAGCCTGGGGAGTCAGCCACAGCTAAAGGACAAGGCTCTCCTTCCATCAAATGGCAAAGGCTTGCAGCACGTAGAGAAAGAAATGCTGTTAAACAGCCATTTTTGCTTTTGTCAACCTTCCAAAAAAGGACTTGTCAATATCAAAATTTCGCACTGTACTGACTAAAGTGTTTGCTTCAAAACCCTTCCCACACCAGCTTGCTTCAAAAAGCCATCTCTGATCACACTACCCAAACATTGATACAATTTTTGCTTCATCCAGTACCTTTTTTTTCACCTACTTAGATCTAAAATAACAAACTACAAGTTTTTTTCTTTACTCATTTTAGTGTTTATGCTCTATATTGCCCAAAACTGAGTAAGCAAACATTAAATCATCTTTTCCTTGTTCTCTGTAGAAAATGAAAATGACATTAATTTCCACTGGAATCTCTCAATCACAAGCTACTTGGGAACCCTTCCTCTTTTCACCCAATTTTGCATAAGTATGTATGCCAATATAAAGTTAGTTAAAAATAAATATTTGACTATTGAAAGCAGTGCCCGTTTTGCAGGTTTCCTGCATGCACTGACACGAAGTGTTTGAAACTATATCCCAGGGCTGCATTAATTATGCATTACAACAGCTGCCATAGATCCAGCAGTGCCAGCTCTTTAGGATAGGTAGGCTTTGCTGTTTGAGTCATGAATACAGGAGTGACACACTGACAGCACTGTGCCTCCCATCCAAGCTGAGTACAGTCATTAGCTGTGATTCCAGTGCTGCTGCAGAATGCTCTTAAATCTGGATTTAGTCATGTTAGCCCTTCCTCAATGTCAAGAGCTTTGCATCATGTTTCATCTTAAATTTTATCAGAAAATTGTAATGTTCCTACTTCTACACCTGGGAATTTTCAGGGATGCTACTCAGAAAAACAATATCACAGATGACAAAAACCCCTGTCCTTGAAGCACCTTGGATACTGTGAAATGTAGAATGTACCAGTAGTAGCTGTACAGAAGAGCTTGGTGATAAAGCTGCTTGTGCAGGATGCAAAGATGAAAGAAAAGGCAGGAAAAAGCCTGGCAGACCAGCAGAAATGTGTAATAGAATCCTATGTAAGTGGAAAATACTTCTGGTTTTAACCAAAGAGATAAAAATATTTTGAATAAGATAGAGGGAACAGGACATGAATGCTAAATACATTGCCTTGCAGGCAAAGCAGCTACTTTTAATGGATTGAATGCAAAATGCTTGAGGTGAAATACATCTTGGAGACCATCAACTAGATTTATTATATTTGTCTTCCTTATGCTTTAACATTTCTGCAATATTCTGTGATCTGCAGTATTTAGAGTCCCTTGTAGATACCAACTAGAATTTAAAGGTCTAAAAGTAAATTTCCAGAGTCCCAAAGCACTTTCTTTTTGGAATTCACATTAAATTCTTATGTCATATACATTAAAAAGGAGATGTTTAGGAGGAGAAAGAGAAAAATATCAAGAATAAGCCTGTAAAAACAGAAAAAAATCTCATTTGTCTGCTTTCTAATCTCTGTGATCCAAACAACATTCTATCCTCAGCTACTGTCCTTTGCAGTGCTTTCCTTATTCAGGAATCCCTTTCCAGAGCAGGACACTCACCCCTAGCTGTGACAGCATCACACCCACAGTACTGCGTTCAAGAGAGGAGGGGGGTGTTTAATTCTCTATTTTTCATTTCCATTTCAATTTCTAGAATAGCTGTTCATGACCAAGTTGGAAGCATTTTCCTGCAGGAAAGTAAGCATTTAAAAGAAAAATGTTCTGATTCTTAACTGCAACAAGGGATCAGACAAAAAAGGAAGATAAAATACAAGTTCCTCTAAAATGACATGTATTTACCTAAAACTTGTGTGCACACAGTTGATCTGTACTTCTTTCTGTCAAGTAAAGCAGTCTGTTCTCCCACCAGTACCTGTCTCATGGAGTCATCTAACAAATAGCTAGGAGTAGTGACCTCATTATTAGTAACTAATTTAGCTTACACCTTTTATTTTTATGAGCAAGAATATATAAGATACAGGAGCTGGACAGCATTTTCTTTCACAATAAAAAATATTTAGGCCCTAATCCAAAAAAGCACTTAAGGGTGTATGAAACTTAAATTTCATTGACTTCAATGGGATTGCATGGAACTGTTGTGCTGGATTTGAGTGTTGATGGAATAAATTTATATATAGCCAGCACTGTTGAACTGATCTAATTACTATGTATTAATTACTACAATAAACATTTCAGCATTTAAATATACAGGCTAGGACTTGCCAATACAATAGTTTTTGCTGAACTATTCAAGAGAAACAATAAGCCTGCAACAGATTTTCTGACAGCAGATGAGCAGAACTGAGTTGACAACAGTTTACCATGCGTTTGGAGCCTGAAATACACAGAGCTCTCTACACAGATCTTCTCCCAAGATGTTTAAAAAGACAGGGACACTGATTTTGAAAGAAAATACTTCACTATACAGAGCATACACCTCCCCCAATAATTCAGAAACAGTCTCTCTTGGTAATTTTACATTTAGAAATTTTCAATGAGCTAACATTTCAAGAGGAAAGGAAACATATAAGTAAGGAAAATTTTAGAAACCAAAGGATGCACCTAGCAAAAAAGGATCTTGCAAATATTTATAATTTTTACTTTTCAAATCAGTATTTTGGTGAAAAAAGACAGGTTAATTAAACTATGAATCAATTCATACAGACAAAGGAATGGAAGAGAACAAAAAACCCAGTCTTGCTCTTTGTATTTATTAGGTGCCTGGATATTTACAGCATATATAATTTTACACAGGACCACACAACAAGCAATTCCTCTCTAAAATCTTTAGCTAGACCACTCCAGACCTGAAGGCACTGTTGAATGAAAATGCAGTGCTGTTAACAGCCTCCTGTTTCAGATTAGTCAAAAGTACAGAAACTGAAAACCCACAGATTTTTCTCAAAATGCAGTGTTATTAATTATTAATACATTCACAGGGAATTGCTTCCATTCATATTATTTGATTGTTTTTCATGCTTCACTCACTATCCCTCCCAAACTTCTGTTCTGAAATAAGCTTATATTCTGCTCATTAATTTAAGAGCTGAATGAAATTTCAGAAAAGATAATAGAATATTTTTTCTTCTCCCTAGAATTAGATAAACTAGTTTGAAAAGTCCCAGAAAAGGTGGCTGTAGAGAAATCTGTTGAAGTCGCTACTGTAATTTTTGCACCGGTAATATAATGTAGTGTTCAGCAGTGACTACACTGTTTTGGTTCAGGAAAGCACAGGATATCCAGCATTTTAAATGATAGACTAGTGGAAGACATATTAACCATACTTTTTAGATATGTTACTGATATATTATAACAATTTTTGTAATAACAGAAATCTTAAAATGCTTCCAACCATAAATGTTGTTGGAAATACCACAGGCACCACTTTTGCTGCAGGTTAGCACAGATATGCTCACACTGACTTCATACAGGTTACTCCCAGGACTAGCTTTACAAGATTCTCCTCATGATGACACCACTGTGGATATGCCAAGTGATTTAAGTTTCCACATCTACTTTCAGAAAAAACACTTGCACTACAAAGCTGATGTCCTGCAGGTATAAACTATCACTTTTGAAAGCTGTTCAGGTACTAGAACTACCTTAAAGCCCCCTGGGCTTTAGCACCTCATTGAAACTTTCTCAGTATTTTTAAGAGAAGCTGATAATAACAAAGTAAGCAATAACTTCATCTCAACCTAAAGCAATAACCAAGATTCTCAGTTTTAGATGTTACTGAAACGTATCCCACAGATCACATTGTATTTGCCATGAAATCCTACTTTATATATTACAACATCCACACTAATATACAGCTTTCCTTTCTGAAATGTGCAAAACGCTGCCATGCCCCTGTTACCACATTTGGCTCATTTTAACCACACAGATTTCTGGATGGCACCATGGTAATTCATTAAAACAGTCTTAAAACCCTCAGGGCCACTCATTTAGCCACGATTATCCAGTTTCTGAACTTCCACTTTAGATGTCTGTCTCTTACACAAGTAAAAGGAGTAAGGAAATCGATACACAAGGACAAAGCCACACACACTGCATTCCCTTCTGTTACACAAGGAGAGATCCAGACTGAAACCCTGGATTAGGGATTTTATAACTGCAGTTTTTTATGGATGAGACCACTGGAAACTTACGCTATCAAAATGAACATCACATTTGTTTGCTTTGCGTTGCAAAGAAGGAATATTATCTCACTTGAATAGTATAGATTTCCTTTATTTCTCATTAATTTTTATTTTAATAATGTCACAGTGAATGATTACAGCACAAATAGGTAAATACTCAAGGCAAACAGCACTGCTGAAATCAAATGTTTGCAGGAATGACCACCTAATACAAAGAGAAGTCTCATATTGCATTATAGCGCCTTCAAGAAAAATATTTTTATGATGTGAACTGTAATGGCCAAAGAGGGGGGTCCAATCCCCTTATTCAGCCAAAGCCCCTAGAATTACTTAAGCCTTTACAATACTGGTATGATTTTCCTTCCTTAGAAGCATCATCTAGTGGCTACCAGTAATGCAAGGCCATTGGATTCACAACCAGCAATCCGGTCTAACAGTTGTTATTTAAGCATCACTCAAAGCCATTGCTGATGTAGTACTAAATTGACAATGCTACAGTTCCTCCAGTAGTTAAAATTAATGAAACAAGCAGTGTTCTAGCACCATCAGCTCAGCCAACTTACTTATCCACAGTGGTTTATACTAAGTATTTTGTGATATAAATTGCTGCATACTAAACCACATTAAAAAAAAAAATAGAAAACGCTAAAAATTTTCTGAAAACATGAGTCTGATTTTATTTCTCATGAGTCTATATTAAGTATTTACTTACAACGTGGTACTAACAAAGGATTAATTGATTTATTTGCATGAATTTTCGCTAGATTTTCAGAGACAACTAGTATAAACCCTTCAGAAGAAAAGAACTGATCCACAACTTTTCCTGCCTGGCCTACAGGTCTGATATGAGGACTTCTTTCCTGTGGAGCAAATGTCGCTCCAGTGACTCAGCCACACAGCTCCACTCAGCCCTGATCTCCAGAACGACGTGTAGACAAACTGACAATGCAGAAAATCCCACTCCTGAAAACACACATAGTTAATTCACTATTAGCATTCTCTGCTGATAACACAGTGCTTGCCACAGGTCATAATATTTACACTCTATCTGGCTTTACATAATGAGGTCGTGTAAGGCCAGCAGCAGTGAAAACAGGGTAAAGCTGGGATATGAAATGGAAGAACAAGTTTATTTCTACTTGGAAGACACAACAATACAAGCTGTAAAGCAAGACCATTACTAAATCATCTCAATCAATTTAAATAAGAAAATAGAGGCAAAATATTTAATTTCCAGTTAAGAGCTTTCTAAACCATCAGTGGCACACACACATCTTCCTATAATGTATCTTGTAGACATTAACCTGAACCACAATCAGAATGGTCTTGATCTCAGTAAATGCATTCTTAAAGTACTTATAATGTACTGCTTCATCACTGATATTTTTACAAGGTTGTCAAAGAGAAATATAATTTTTCATCCTCCTTTATTTCACTTTACTTCAAGATGTAGTAATTAACAAGAGTCTTTAGATGCTGGCAAAACTACCCCTTTTGAAGTTTTTGCATAGCTGTCACCCTGGAGATAAAGGCAGATTATTCAATCTTGACATTATAATGGTGAATTCAAGATAAAAGACTGGATTAGCAACTTCATAACTTCATGCCTAGAAAAAAAAATGAGATCACCATGAGGTAATTTTACTTCTAGTTTTGAGGGTTTATGAAATTTCTTAAGGATGAAGAGAGGAAGAATATCATGTCTTGAAAGGGTACAAAATGAATTATACATTCTTTTAAGCATTCCAGTAAAAATATTAAAGTTATATTTTATTTATAAAATCATACAGTATTAGGGTAACCATGTGGCAGGCAACTTATGATGCCTACCTAAATGATGAGTCCTTTTATGTGTTGCAACTACATGTCTTATGTAATTTTCTTTTTTCTTCCTCTGTACAGGAATAACAGGAAATGTGGAACTGAGCATATCAGGAGATGGATTGTCCCAAACCTTTGCACCTAGGACACTGCAAAAGGAAACCTGAACACCAAAGAAAGCTGCATCCTATAAATCTTAGGAGGTGTGTATAGTGGAGTTTATCTTCAACCAAATGCATCATCTTTTTGTCATGAAACTGAAAACTGAGGCTGAGAATCAGAGTTCTAAATCAGGAGGGAAAATTCATTGCTGACTGCGTCCTACATATCTTTCCAGTATTTTGGTGCACTCTAAAGGAACTGCATAGAATCAAATTCCTTTGCCCTTGGAATACTACTGATCCATTTTGTGGTAAACAGGAATATACATCAGGAAAATGACCCATCAGGATAGAATTCAGAGATAAAATTTAAGCCTTATAAAGAAATATTTCATGGGCCTGCTAGTTAGAGGTCTCCCAAAAAAATCAGAGTTGCATACCTCATGTTGTAGCAACCTCAAAAGACTTAGTGTGGTTCGAAGTCTTACCAATGAAGAGTCTCACTATCAGCAAATCCAAATGACAGAATGAAGACAGCACGGCTCACCAGAAGAGTAAGGAAGCCTCTTCGGAGCACGATATCATTCAGAAAGCTGGGGCTATCATCAATTTAAAAAACCCTTACAGGACTAAAAGAAGTACTAAAACTAAACCCCCCAAGGTATACCAAAAACAAATTCAAAGAAAGATTATCAGGATGACTCACAACTGCAAATAAATTATTCTCGACATACATAAGGAACATGAATATTATAAGAGAAACGGTAGGAACACAAATAATATCATTTGAATCAGTGCTGATCATGGAAAAGATGAGATTCCTATGCTGTAGTCCTTAACTCTGGAGGAGTTCTAAAGGGTCTCTCTAAAATTAAAACACTTCTAAAGAAAATAAGGAAAAACTAGAAAAAGTGTCAAATTCCCAGCACTGGTTTATACTCAGCCAAGGATTCAAAAGGAACTCAGAGTACTCAGAGTAGAAGTTTAATTATTAACAGTAACAACTAACAGTTTTGCTTAAAACTGTTATAACGCTTGAAGACTAATCAGTAGCAAATGTGACTCCTAGACCAAGAGGAACCGTGGAGATCCAACTCAGGAGAAAACTGCACAACTTCAGAGAGGAAAAAAGTGCCAAAGTACCAATACAAAATGAACACCGAAACATCTGAACAAGTTAAAAGATCAAAAGTACCTATAATGTATGACATCCACTTGCCAGGTTCTTACTCATCCCAGGGCATGCACTTTTGGCCACTGTCAGAGATGAGACAGGCTGGCTACATAAGCATCCCACTAGTCAAAAGCAGTACAAGGTTCTAAAGTCATATTAATCCATCTAATTAAAATTCTATCTTCTTATCGATGAGTTTTACAAAATAAGTCAAACACAGAGACAAGACCACATAGACTAACAGCAATCCTGACATATAACTGACTAGACCGAGTGAAAAAAATCAGTAAAATGCTATGCATATGCTTAATAAGCTCCTCAGCCCTATGCAATATTTATGCTGAAGGAGTGAGACTGGAGTAAAAGTGATCATCTCCATCTCTGTTTGTACAAAACACTCACGCAGCTTCAGCATCTGATAAAATCCCACAAATTTACCATCTGGTCAGAACAGGTGTTATTTCATTCTTAGCTTATTTCAGTAAATGCCTCAGAAATGAAAACCCAGATAAGCAAACGTGTGTGGAACCATCTCTTAGGACTCTTTAACTATTTGTGTCAGAGGAAGCATTTTATGGCTCCTGCTCATGCTTGGCTCTGCTAGGATACCACAGGCTTTTCCCAAGGGAATGAGTGATAATCCCAGCACACTGCTACCACTTCAATTTAAGGAATTTTGATGGGACTAAAAGTAAAGGTAGAAAGAGCAGGACCTGAGTGGCATCACTTGGTAAACTGATGTAATACCTCACTACAATTCTCTGAAAGATCTTAATTTGTAACCTTATAGAATAATTTAATGGCCTTCATGTTCAAAGAATATTTATTTCTATTACAATTACATATTTTAGAGTATTTCTTAAATATTACTTTGTTGACAAAAGTAAGGAATTTGCCCTCAAAAAGTAGCTTACATCTCAGTTGAACACCATCCTCCAGGTTGTTTACAATCAAAACACTGGTCTGAACTCAGAATTATCTCACCCCTTTTAAATGGATTGATTAGATGTTTTCACTGTTCAGCTAAATCCAGAAGCCTTTTTTTTTTTTAAATAGAAAATATACCAGTAATCTTCAAAGATATGGGAACCTGGGGAGAACCACTTAAAGAAAATCCTTTTAGATGAAGTGTTTCAAGAGCAAAGTCAGAAAAACCTGCAGTTCTGCTGGAATAGATGGGTATTTGCTGAGCTATGATTGTTAAGGATATTTTTATCGCAGTAAAACAGAATAAGCATTGATAAAATTCATTTTGAAGACAATCATTTGGCATGAAATTTGACTGCACCTGTGTTTTTTTCTTTTCTCCCCACACAGCTCAACAGTTCATTTACATTTGATAAATAAGATCTTACAATACTGCACACTTTGACCTCAATTCCTCATAAAAAATACATTTTTAAACCAAGCATTTGTCCAATTTAATTAATAGAACAATTTTTAAACCAAGCATTTGTCCAATTTAATTAATAGAACAACTGCATTGCACTATACTCTGCCTTTTTCTTTTTGGCTTTTCCTACATGCTAGTTGCAGTGACACATCAGTAAGGCAGATGTATTTTTCTGTCACGGTTATGTTTAGTGCATATTTAAGGTGACTTTTTTACCTTAAATATCCCAAAGTAATTTTCAACCCTGAAATATAAAGTCTGAGAAAAACAGGTGTAGAATTTACATTTTTCTTTTGCAAGACTTTACTGAAAAATTTTGAGTAAAGATAGCATGAAATGCAGGGCGTAGGAAAAGGAGTGCTCAAAATCTGAATTTAATGAACTTGGCTCATTTTAAAAAACCAAATCAGCTCTCAGCTAATTCAAACCAGATTCATACATTTTAAATCCTCATATCTATATCACTATGTGAGAACTCACAGAGCACTAAAGTTGCCAACAGGTCTCAGCTGATTCCAGAACAGAATTGTGAGGGGCAGGTACTTGAATATACCCACTCAGTCTGTTTAAGGACATTTTGACTGTTCAACTGTTTTTTCCAAGTTCATTATTACACATCTGTTAATTCTTAAACCTCAATGAATGGGTGTCTGTTCAGTGTAATGAAGTATTACTCTACCATTACTTAGCTACAAAGAAACAGCTCTAAGATTTATGACTATTTCAGATTACTAAGATTGAAGATCTCTGGAGGCTGCTGGTGTAGGACTTGGAGTGAATTGAGCACAAGTCACACTGCACACGAAACACTCTGTCAAATCTGTTGTGAGATAATTTCTGTACTATCAACTTCAACAAAGAGCCAAGAGCCTGAACTGAGGGGAGGCTCAGCTACCTCCTTTTCCCCATCAGATCAGACAAATGCAAATTTTCCAGGGTTAAAAGTGAATTCTGTACTTCTGATGCCTCTGGTTTGCCTGTTCTGTCATCCAGTGCCACTCTTTTGTTTATATCTCTGTGAATCTTGCACATTTCATCAGCAGTCATTTCCTTTCGGAAGTCCTGAAAAGGAAGTTCACCCCCATAACAGGAAGATTAGCTATGTTATAAATTATAAATTACTTTTAGAGTACCCTTAAAAGGGAAAGGAAGAAAGGAATACCAGAAAAAATGTCCTGTTATAAAGTGTGTGTCCTTATATTCTTTAACTTGAAATGTTAATGAAATTACTGGCAGGCTGTAGTTATCTGTTACTGTCATATGATAGCAGAAATGAAAGAGATGGCTTAGTACTGTTTTTAAATGTTTAAAATAAATTCATAAGAAGCAGGTGTCAAATTATAAAATAATCAGAAAAATTATATGTTTTTCTGAAGATTTATTAATATAAAAGCAAACACTTTTTGTGTTATTATGAGAACCTAATATTATTTCTATGGCATTTAAAAAAAATTAAGATATTGTGGAAAATAAAAGATAAGTACTTCCCTATTTGGAAGTACTTAGCATTTTAAAGTGCTAAACAGCGTGTGAAGAACCTCTCATCTCTAAGCGCATGGTTCTTATCCACAAGGTTAACTTGAGCTGCTGCTAGGTCGCCAGTGAGGCTACAAAGACAAGGGCAAGTACTACTGCTTCAGTTAAGAATTAATGCTCGAGTTTTTGTTGATAGTTCTGATGAAAAGGTTTGGGTTTTCTTCCAGTTTCTTGTCTGTGGTTTTTTTTAATATATGGGAAGCGTTCTTTGCAACCTTGCACAATCCTCCAGAGATAACTGAGTACCAAGCACATTATTTAAGAAGAAACTCTTACTTAAACTCTTAAAGTCTGCCCATAAAGACAAAATTTCCAATGATTTCCATAAGATCAGGTGTTCATTCTTACTATTAACTTAAGACTTTAAATACATCTTAACAAAATAGGGAAAAAAAAAGAAAGAGATGATATTGTAGAAAACACCAATGTTTCTCTGACCTTCCCCAAAGACGCAAAATGTGAGAGCCATACAACAGTCCAAGAGACTCAGCAATATAAAATGGCATGGAGAAATACAGTTCCTTTCCATATTCCATTTTTAAAATAATCTGACAGCCAAGTTTAATAGCCAATGAAACCAATTCAGTTCTTGCTCAAGGGAGTTTAATGCCCAAAGAAAAGGCTCCTGCCAAGGCATCCTTATCAAAATGACCAGCATGCAGTTTGTAACAAATCTGAAACTCCTGACAGCTGAGGTCCTCTACAAGACACATGAGGTAACCCATAAGGAGATGCAAGAAGGGATAATTACAGGAGGTAGGTCTAGGCCCTACTCCCAGCAAAGAAATTACCTGTCCCTCCTGTACCCGACCCAAGTGGCAGCTGCATGGCTGGAGACAAGGGGCTGGGGGTTCATGTGGCACTCAGAAAAGTGAACAAATGAGGACAGACACCTATTTTCTCCTTGCCGTTGGTAAATCCTATTATCCTTTTGCTCCACTGCCCCAACTTACTTCCCAGAAGAGCCAGTTTCAGAAATTTAAACAGTCTCTGTGGTTTCCCATAAAAACTGAAATAATTGGCAAAATTGATTCCCTGTAGTCAGAAGGGGTTTTCTTGGAACACATTGCTGAGAGGGGAGAAGGGGATTTTCCCATGCTGTCAAAATATTTTGACATATTCCAGATTGAAATAGGTCAAATTTTTAGTTAGCAACAACCTTCTATTTTCAGTTTGCTTTGAAATGCTTCTTTAAACAGAAATGGTCTTTAACGTCCAGCTTTACTCTCCTGCAGCTTATGGGATGGCACTGGACTCATCTTGTTGTGACCTGCAGCAGCCCTTATGCGAGCCAAGAAACAGCAGCAAGCTGTCACTTCTCACAACACACACATGGCCACACTGCAGAGGCTTAGCTAGGAAGAGATTAGTCTGCAAGCTGGGGCAGAGAAGAAAACTGGGGTCATCTGCTGTTAGTAGTAGAGGCACAGTCACAAAAATGTTAATTCATTTTTCAAATTATTTTTTTGTTAATGGGTGTGCTCAATCACAAGTTCAACTCTAGTTATTTTGATTTTTTTTTTCAGTTGGTAAAGTATAACTAGGCAGCTGGGTATATGAATACTGCCTCTACCCAGAGAGAATATCAGTATTCATCTAGGAGCTGTACCTAACTGCAGCGCATTTATATTATATGGAATTTAAATACTTCAGTAGAGCTATAGACAGCTTTTATTAAAAAAAAAAAACTGTACAAGGGAAAACTCAAACAACTTATTACATGCATACCATCAGTGAAGACATGCAACAGCATACATTAGGCATGTGTTTAAAGTTTAAATCAAATGTAGCCAGGTAGATGTGGAAGTCCATCAGCAAAAGCTTGAAGACTGACCCGGGAATGTAATCTAGTACATTAAGTGGTGCCATTAGAGAGACCTCATAAGAGCGAAACATTAATCTTGACATCAGCCCAGTAATGGGGGACTTGTCCTACACAGCTGCTCAAGGTGAAGAAGGAGCAGGAAGGCTTCCTCTTTCATCTCTCCCCAGCAGAGAAACTAATCAAAACTGCTGTCCTCACACTTCACAGGGTATCTCACACCAGAACTTGTACAGAAAAGCATGACAGCAACATTCAGCAGAAAAATCTCCCAGCTCCTGGAATTAATACTGGGATTTTTTAACAAAATAGGCTCTGGAAGCAGACACAAAGCATACCACTACCTATGGGAAGCCGGGGCTAGATTAAGGTGGGGAGAAAATGGTTCCGCTTCACAAAACAAAAATAATTAATTAGGGAAATCAGCCTACACCTTTCTAATGGATTACAGCATGTGTGCCCAGCCTGCCATGCCCTGAACAACCCATGCAGAGGCAATTCTCTTCCCCCATACTCTTATGAGACATCATGTTGTCCATATACAGAGGCATAATGAAAACTGTTGTTCAAAGACTGCTTGAGGCTAAAGCTTGCAATGATGCAACTTCACCACGCACAAACAGCACAGGCTCTGTGACTCTTCCTGCCGCAGGCACAGCTACTGCTCACAGGGCTGCTCTGAACCCCTCCTGGAGCACCTACTCAGCTAGTGGGGCTCTCCCATGCCCCCCTGCCCCGGGGATATTAGCTCAAGTCTAGCCCATCATAGACATGCTAATGCTGCTAAAACTGAGTGCTCCCAAATGAAACTTTTCCACTCGCAAGTGTATTGTGTGCTTAAATGCCGTGAAAAAATATAAATTGTTCTCCTCAAACCCCAGCAGGTTCCTTAATGACTAAGCTCCACTAATTAGTAACAGCTGTTAATGAAGTGAGCAGGTACAAACCTAACCTCTTCAATTAATGCATGAGATTCTTAGACAAAACTAAAATTCAAAGGAGAGATGTTAAGTAAAAAAGGAAAAAAGCTAACATTCAGTGGTCAATATTTTTTTACTGAGACCCTATTATTTCTTCCAAACCCACATATATCAGTGTTTATTAAATGTAGAACCTCTTTGTACTAAAACCTTACCATTTCTATACAGTTTAGGCAAACACAGCCTGCCATTACCTTTAAAAAACTAATGCATCCTTTCTGAACAAATAAGTAAAGACACAAATACTTACAACAATCCAAATATGAAACACTGCTAATGGCTGTTTAAGTCTATAATTACATCTTAGGAAAAGTTACACTTTTTGGAAAGCTTCATTTGTCAGAGAAAACGTTCCATGCCCCAGCAGATCATCATGAAAATCAGATCCCATTCTACCATTCTACTCAATGCCTTTGTTGCTAAATTGTACTTTTATAAGTCCACAGACAAAAAAAGAAAAAAAAAAAAGGAAATAGAAAACAAGTCCTTAAAGGACCTGAGAAACTAATACTGCAGTCATCTCAATATACCTGTTTACATTTTAGATAGCATTAGTGGAAACCCCAAGTTTCATGATTATTTACAGAGAATCACCGCACAAGGAGATTTATAGATATCTTGAAATGTCTTTCTCAAGTCTGAAATTAAATTATTTTTTCCTACTGTTCTACTAGTGAGGAACCACTACAAGTCTCCTGTTTATCGAGTTCCCAGTTGTAAGAGAAAATTAGATCAGGGACTTTCACTGTCATCCAATGTAGTAGGTTTTCCATCCAACATGTTAAATTGCCAATCAAAATAAAAATATCCAAATGAATACTCAATACAAAGAGTTTGCCTTTAACTGTACTCTAAACTTGCTCCACAGAAATACCAAGCAAAAGTTTCTTAAATATAAAATGCTATGGTTTCTTTAATAACAGATTTCCATAAAAGAAGGAGGAAAGTGAGTGAGAGAAATGCATTCACTAAGTTATTTCCAAATTGTTTGCCTAATATTGGTTACCACCCTTTGTACTGTAGGTAGAACTGTGCAGATGCCTGGTTAGAGCTCTTTTGAGATCCTTTGGGGACTTCTTTGTGATGAAGTGGCAGGTAGGGAGATATGACTGGGGACTAAGGGTTATGTATTTACATATTGGCCTTAAGGATCCCCATTTTGAAATTCTTTATCCCAAGTGGTATTAGTTTTAAGCTAATAATCACTTATTATCTTAAGTAATTAAAACTATAGAAACATCATGAGTTATTTAGCTAACTCTATTAGAACATAAGTCTGGGATTACCCAGTAGAGGGATTTTTTGCTCTTATAGAGTGTGCCTTGAAATATAAAAGAAAAACAAACAAAAGAACAGAATAATCTATACGCAATGATTTACAATGCTGAGGCAGCTTTGGAGAAAACGTGCAACTCCAAAGAGCATCATCATAAAAAAGAAAACCAACAAACCCCCAAGCAGATGGCTGTCTTCATCTTCCTTTAAAAATAAATATTTGTTTGGTCTTGGCAATTTTTTTGTGTGTGTTTGTGTGCCCAGAGATTCGCACAGGTTCTCAAGGACAAATCTGTACAAGCCAGTGCAAAACCCCCATTCATATGACTGCACTTAGATCACTGCACCGAGATCTGGGTCCATAACTGTTGTCTGGACACAGTTCCTGTACCAATGTCTCTGTTTGAATTATTTCACTCTTCAGCCATTGCCCCCTGTGTAGCTGAACTTACATCAGTGCAATCTTGCTTTATACCAGGATATCTTACTCCCACTTCCATTAGAGACTACATTTCCTTGTCTTTATTAAAGGATCTGTTGGTGGAACAGGGATCTCATACTCTTTCATGTGCAAATGAACCTCAGACCAAGTACTGAATGTTGCAGACACAAGCCCGCATGGTCACAAAAGATTGGAAAGAACTCGTGGTAACTTCAGAGGGCACATCAAGCATGAGCTGAGTGGTGATGGTGTCAGAGTAAGAACTGCTAAGATTTCTGAATGCCACTTGTGCAATTCAACAAGTTGTCAAGTACCTGCTGAAAAGGCAAAGTAGGGGAAAGCTGGTCTGGAACTGACCAATTGTGAGAGCCAAATAGTCAACTACCAAGCAGTAGTTGTTACAAAAAGTGGTGGCTTATTTCTACATTGGCATAATTATGAATGCCACTGTTTGTTTTAAACAAAAGATAGCAACAAGATATTTCTAAAAAAAAAAGCTTTCCTAGTTTTTCCTTTATATTTAGTCTTTCCTTATGCCATACAAATTTCCTTCCAGTTGATATCATCAGAGTTAAAAGACAGTTCTGATGGCACACATTCCACATATAAAAAGGTTATTGAAATACATTTAGAAATAGTATTTACAGAGGAAAAAACCTTATTTTCCTTCATTGTCTTGTTGTTTAGCAAGATCTGTCTGGAATAGGCTTTCTTTTTCTCCAAATCTCAAAACAGCAGCAGGGAAAAGCCAGCCCACTTTGCGCAATTTACCAGTAGCTGAGTTTGTGCTCATGAAGCACTTCTGAATGTTTTATCAGCATGCTTAGGCTCTAGCAAAGACCTAAAGTCCTATTCTTCTGCTGGCCTTTAAGATAAGTCACAAAAATTTGAGTCTCTGCCAAACATCCTCCAGTAAATCTACCTCAAGTTGGTTTAACACTGTCACCCTCTACTGCCTTCCCTGTCCTTCTGCAAAAAGTTACTGACCATAGAGAGCTTCCCATGCAATAAACCCAACCATAAGCCAAGTAGCCACCTTGACCACTTTCAAATGGTTGTCTTTATTAAAAAAATAAAGACTATTTTAAATTAAGGATGGGAAATTTAGTTAAAAGCTAAACATAAGTCAAAGCTTCCACATAAGTGTTTTTAGTAATGCAAAAATTGACACAGCTTCGGTATTGAACAGCAGTAAAAACCGCAGGCAGTATCGCACAGCAAATTTACATTCCCTTTGGGCATAATTTTCCCAGTATACTACACAGTAGCAAAGGGACATCTATTACATATATAGGAAGCTATGTTACTTGACTGAAAATGATACTGTTGATCTTTCCAATGAGGGGTACAATACACCTGTCCAGGCCATATTTTTCAGTCTGTCCGCTCCCACCACCCTTGTTTGGTTTTTTAACTTCTACATTAACTCTGTTGCCAGGCACTTTGAAGATTACCAGCAAATACTGAAATTTGCAAAAGCACTCATTCTTTGCTGATCAGGATGCAATCTACACATTAACAAACCTTAAATAGTTTCCCTAAAATCACTACAACACCACAAATACTCATGTCGTGAATATTTCTGTTTGATATCAATGGCCTGAGTGACTCAGTCTCAAGTGGGTCCAGGTGGTTACACAGCTAATAAAATTTAGCTCCAACATATGTCAACCATAAGAAAGATTAAGCTGGCAAGATTTCTTTAGGTTCCTTTTTGTCAGTCCTTCCTGCACACAAATATAAACACAATCCATTTATATATATTTATATATATATATGCCTGTGTGTACATATAATACATGAATCATTGTATATATGCATTTTAAATGAAATATTGACAACTTGTTTACTTCTTAAATTTCATCTGTGTGGAGTTGGAAGATATAACAAGACTCAGTTGCATTCATATCTTTAGCATAAAAGAACCCCAAAAGAGTAATTTAAGTCTGTCTTGAGTGAGAACATTTAATGAATCTTCTGGATGTTAAGAGGTTTTATACGCTTTTAAAAAAAATCATTTCCCAAATGCAGTGCCATGATATTGCCTCTGAGAGCTGAGATAAAGTGATACACATATGCTCAACACATGGATGTGAACGAAATGGTTACCTTGGCAACACCAACCTTGTAAAAGCTTCCTTCTACTAAATTAGAATAGTGACTATTGGAGAAAATATGCTTTTTTCTCAGTCAGATCTTGAAAATAAGTTATTATATTTCATTTGTAGATTCTTCAGTCTTAGATTTTTGCAGTTAAACTACACCCACTTCATCCCATGTACCTTCAAAGTTCTTATACGTAGAACTTTTGTAGTATTTGGCTTATATTGATTTCCAAATTCAATATATGTGTTTCTTATTCAAATAGAGCTGCAGATATATTTGAATGGACTGGATTTGCCACCATCATCCACAGCTGCAGATATTCTACATACAGCAAATATACAGAAAACAAATATTTTTGCAGGGTTTAACAAATAGCTTTTTAAAATAAAGCTACACATAAGAACCTGTTATTAAGAAAAATATATTTCCAACCATTACAAACAGCATTTCCAAAGAGTTCCTGTGTTCCAAGAAACGCAGCTTCAATGACAGGATTTCCATGTTCCCAAATTACTTCTCTGTTTGTGAAAGTCCTGTGTCACATCCAGCTAAAGAAGGTATGCCTGGGGGCATTTGCCCAGGCCATCCTTTGCCGCAAGCAAACATGTTCACTTTTTTGCTAGAAGAGTCCAAAGGACATTCTTATCACATGTGCCACAATGTGAGACACAAAATACTTCCAAAAAGCTAATAAATTTTTGATTGGTTATAGAAGACCAAAAGTCACAGCTCAGTGTGCCAGAGGAAGAGAGCAAGAAACCTCAAGGACACAGTGAATATTTGATCAGGCATCGCTGAGGAATACAACATTCCCAATTTTTGCACAATGCATACAGGCAAAGCCAATAAAGTCCTATGCATAAGTCATATCTTCCTGGGATCCCACAGGTTTCCCAGGGCCTAAAGGAGATTGAAAGTGTACAATTAATCTCTCAGATACAAAGTACACCTACTAATTTGTATTATATTCTGTCTTAGTATGGTGTAAATTACTCATTATGATCTTGCTTTTATTCAGTGTAGCCAGCCACTATGATAATCTTACATTATTTAGTTACCACTGATTCAGAAATACATTAAAACATATGTTAGTATGAACATTCAGCCCAGCCCAACTACTTTCTGGACAAAAGGATAGGACTGTTACCTTTTTATTATATTGTATTATAATTTGTGTCCATTACATTCTAAAGCTTTCTATGTGCCTCAGGAAAGAAATACCATCTAAACAGTAGTCTAATATGCTAATCACTACCAACTATTAAACACTTAGGTTCAAATTATGGCTAATAAGTCATGAACCAGACATGTCTTGGGTACATGAATTTGCCAGTATCCTACCAAAACTAGACAAAGAAAAGGCTATCATGTCCAGCATGTCCAGTTACAGCTTGATTCCAATCACATCAGACAAAGTAATGAGCTACTGAAGACAACAAGCAATTACAAATCTCTACCTCTTCCACCTTCAGTTTCATACACAGCTGCAACCCAGGAGCAGCAGTATGCAGAACTAGAAATCTTTCTTTAGTTTACAGAGGTACGTGGCAATTACTTGGGTGAAAAAGTACAGCATCCATGATCATCCACACAAAAAAAAACGCTCCAGTTGTGCCCCATTCCTTTCAATGGGAGAGAATCCATCAGTGCTCTGCACCAGCAGATATAAAGCACATACATGTATCGGACTATAAAAAAAGAAGCATTTACACTAGACACACAGAGCCAACACTAGGCTATATGCCCATAATATAGGCTGAAGGTCTGTAATATACCTTGTTATACCAATAATATAGAGGCACTTGGGACCTGGATGAGGAATGTACCTGCTGGAAAAAGCCATCAGAGGAGCAGTTTAATGTCAGTCTACTCAGGGTCACCCTTTGTTGCCTGTTACAGGACCTATCTATTTGAAGGACACTCTGCACACCTGAAAGTCCTCTCTCGTATATATGCTTTCAGCCTACATATTAAGAGAAGCCCCTGAATTCAATTTTTGCCTCTTGTGTCTCTTCTCAGTAAGCCTGAAACTTGCATCCCTCCAAAATCCAGCTATACCCTTTGCTCACTACTGAAGCCCCACTTTGCAGCACATGACAGTTTTTTTTGTTGCTAAGAGAATGCACATTTTAGTTTATGACTTGCTTACTCACATTTCCTGGTCATCTGGAAATTACTTCTAAACCTTGCTATGCTGGTATCTCTTATTTGAGCAGAAATGCCATTATAGCATCATTTAGCATTAACACCTCTCCTGCAGAGTTAACTGTTTGTGACCCCACAAGTCAATTACTGTAATTCCTTTCCAGCAGTGATCTGCTGCTTCTGCTTAGAGCCTGGCACACACAGGAAAGATACACTAAACAGGATACAAAGACCATATGCTAATAAATGAAAGATGTACTGGGTACCCAAACTGGGGAGAGACAGCGCAAATTAAAACTGCAACTGCTTCAAAAATTTTAAAAAATTCTTTATGGTGTTACAGATGTTTCTTAAAATAATCAATGCAACCAGATTAGAACAGTTTCACATCACAGTGCCATAATTAGCTGCAGCATTCTGGTACAATTACATAAGCAACAGCTGCTGAACTAACCCCTGAGCCTTCCAAGGAGCTTCTTGACTTCTAACTGACTAGAAAGTGGATGGCTTAAGGCTTTTCAGCTTCTAAGACACCACAAAACTTACGTTTTTGCCAACTTAAGCATTCAAATCTCATGGCAAAACATTCAAATGGCTGATGGTTTGTATCCATCGTACCCTGTTAGGAAAATAGTCACAAAAGAATGGAGCTAAGTAAAGAGACACATGTACGTATATTTTTATCCAGAGTCAGCTAAAAAGAATACTAGATCACCAGATTCCAGACTCTAGATGCTATTTTAGGTGCTAATTACTGGACTAGAATCTACTCCCTTCCATACGACTTTAAAGTAAATGCAAGGGAAAGGCACATCCATGAGCATTGTTCAAATTAGGGAATAAGAAAAGTGTAACCTTGAACTCAAAGTTGTACAGTTCATCAATTAGCATTTATTCCATGTATTTGTGTATGTATTTTCACTCCCCAGATGGTTCACTTCAACACAATCTTACAGGAAGATACTTCTTGTGCTGCATGTTACTGAATCCGGGTGGACGTGACACTCAACATGTAAACCTTCAACTAAATTTCTGGTGCAAATCAGTACCAATAAACTTTGGTGGAAGAGTTTTCTTCTAGAAAACTAAATTAATCTAAGTTACAGTTTCTCTAGAATATGTCCAATCTAGTAGGACTTTGATTCCTTACACATCCAGTTCTCTGAACCAGTACTATATATAGGTTCATATGTTGGTTCAACACGTGTGTAAATATCAATACATATGTGACATCTGTTTTTCACATCTAGTCAGCATATACCAAGTGATTTTACACTGTATCATTTCATTTCAGCTATCTGATGATATACAGCATTTCCAGCTACTGGTAGAGCAAAGCACACAACATTTCATTGCGCTACTACAGTTGTCCATTAAAGAAATCTTGATGATATGGATTTCTGGAGCATGATTTTGAGCAGAAAGGTCATGCCCATGAGTCAGCAAGTAGAAGGACCTACCAGCAAGTAGAAGAACCTATAGCTGTAAATATAAGATTATGAAAACTGCCATACTAGATCAAAATAAAGCTCTATCTTATCCGGTGCAGACACAGGAGTATGCATTGCAAAAACTAAAAAATGATAAAAAAAGATAATGGCATATTTCACATTTAGATTCAAATGTAACTTATTGATTAATTAAAAAACCCTTTTAGTGGAAAACTGAATTCTCCATTACTACAATTTACACTCAACAAGAGCCAGAGGTCCATCTAGTAAACATGTAAGTGGAGCTACTCTTCCTTTCTTATTCTAACCCTGCTCTAAAGAGTCTAAATGGACCAGCTAGGCCACAGTGAGACAGGAAGCCAAGGTGCAGTGAGGTGAACTGATTTCCTCCCTGTCACTTCCCAAACGCATGTCACAAGTTGTGGACAGAATTAATGTCCTCTGAAATCCGAATCAGATTGCTTGGCTATGTTTTGTAACACAGAACTTGAAACACATCTCTGTGAAACGATACAGGGCATTTAAAGAGTACCAGTTCTACAGCATTGCTGCTTTTACATAGAGGACCTACAAAACAAAGAAACACATGAAGCAATTTAGTTCAAGAAAAATCTGGATGTTGCATTTCATACCAAACAAAACAGATGTTGAAATTAATATGCTGCAGGAAGCAGAAAGAGAAAGAAAGAGGTATGAGATAAAGTCTTTTATATCACACTTCAGCTACCGTATGTAGCTCCTTGCTGCCACAGATCTGCTTTCCAATAGCAAATAATAAAATTATACTTTTTTGTGCTGTTAATTATATGCAAATTAAAATTGGGTTCACATTAATGCAAAGAGGTGAATATCCATTTAATCAGATCCTCCCTGCAGGGTCCAATGATAAAAATGACAGAAGACTTGCATTACTAATTCTGAACTTCTCACATCTTGCACCTACTTACCTTGCAAACGAACAGCTACTGTGACACCTGCCTGCTGGGCTGAAGGTTTATGCTGATTAGGTCCTATAGACCTAATGGTAATCCTCCTGAAGGGAAAGTTCAGCTCCCTGAGCTAGGAAATCTGAAGAGCAAATCCCTGTAGTAACTGCAATCATTTAGCTGCTGAAATCAACATGTTCCTAATATTCAAGATCATTTGATAAGGATTTAGGCTGTAGTCTATTCTAACATGCTCCATGGTGAAGCCAGTGATCTATTGTTTACATCCCACTTCTCTCACTTAGATCAGCGTGAAAGAGAAGTGTCTCTAAACTATCTGATGACACACATAATCTCCATTGAGTTGTCTTTCCTGAAAAAGAGCTGCTCAGTATCTACACTTTTCTCAATGTCTATTTTTTTCCTGCTTTCATCTTCACTTCTAATTCTAGCATTGAGAGAAACTTCCCAAGGAATAGAAGGGCAAAAAAATCTCCTTGATGTAGATTCTCTGTATTAATAAAAGTGACAAGAAGACCCTTAACCCTGTTTAATAGCTAAAAAGACAAGTGGCAGGGGAAGAAAACAGAATTTTTAACGAATGAGACCATATTCTATTATGCTGCCTCACATTGTGACAGAATAGACTCATGAATTTTCATCTGACATGACAGTTGAGATCATTTCCTGGGTCTTAGTGCAGAGAATGCATATTTGCCTTCCTCCCCACCTTACAGGACTTTTCAAATCAGCACCAGTTCGTCTGGCTTCTCATGAAGTCATACTTATAGGGAGGAAGGATGAACATCTTCCCACCCCACCTCCTTCAAGCATACTGCTTCATGGAAAAGGTAGAATTCCTTTGGGATGGTAAATACCACCAACCTAAAGAAAGGCTCCCTTACTGTAGAGATGTACAGTTTTGCCCAAAACCCACAGGCAGTCCAGTTTAGCAGTAACAGTGATAAAACTGGGGCTGGGGAGAGGGCACTGTGTAACAGAAGTGATACTTGAAGGGTTAGATATGTGTCATGGATCTGTTTCCATTCCACCCAAGGCTGCAGAGCTGATAAGGCGAAAGATGCAGACATGACATGTGACAGCAGTGAGCCCTGATGCAAACCCTTCCTCCTGGGTACAGGCAGGACAGACTTCTCTTGGAGTCAATTGTTGCAGAAAAAGTGCACAGCTACTGGAAATTCAGCGCCACCTCAGTGCAGCCTTTTCTAGGATCTACAGCACCTGTGAGTCTAGAAGGAACTCAATTACTGTTGTCTTATCAAGATCAATGCAATAAGAAATTATTTCTTTTGATATAATGTAAAAATATTGGAAAAAGCATTTCATTGCACCATTCAGCCTACCTAATACAGCACATCACTCTGTAACAGACTATCTCATTCCTTTTCTTCAAAGCTGCGATTTACAGCAAAACTTGGGTTTAAAATCTATTTCATTTCCTTGCTTTAGTGATTGCTAATCTACAATTGGTTATTAAATAAGCACAGAATATGTTGTTTAAAACTTTCTACAGTATATTATACATATTTTGAAATTTCCTTAATTACACATGCAATAAATGCAGAAATGTAGACTTCAGAGAGAATGTATTCTTTCCTCATTAAAGTACAATCACAGTATTTCTGCCAAGCATATAATTAAACCAGGCTATCCATGACAATGTTTTAGCTGCCACTGTCTCACTTGTAAACAGGAATCTTTATTTCATAGGTTGTTGATCTAACATGGTATGAGCTCCCCTTAGAAGCTTTTTCACTAAATCCATTTGGCAACTGCCATGAGAAACACAGCTGTAGAAGAGCTGTTTTCTTGAAGGAACCTTTGGGGGTTTTTTGTTTTGTTCTTGCCAAAACACATTGTTTTCTTGGTGTTCTTGATTTTTTTTTTTAATAAGCCAGGTTAAATAATTTCTACCTTCTTCATCAGTCATATTAAAGCCACATTTTTACTTAAATTAATATTTATTCTTAATATCTACTAAAAATGGCAATAATGTTTTCTTCACTGGGTTAAACTCATTGAGTAAGTCCATTTTACTTTCAAAAGAGATGGTGTTCTCTTTCATCTGTACATTTAAAAAAATATATACAAAAGACTACAAAACTTCAAGCTCTAAAATTCTGAAATATATGGGGAAAGACACAGTTGTTTAGACATCTAAAGATAGGTTGATGGATTTTTCGGTGTCTACACTTTGGAAAATACAGTGTGCTGAGCACAGATATTCACTACAGCTAATGTATTTTCAGTAGTTACTGAACAAGAGAACTAAGTCATGGTTCTTTAGTATGTGTTTTTTAAAATCATGTATCCATCTGCTTATATGTTTTTTCACTAAGTAACTTCACCAATCATTTAATTTACATTTCATGAATCAAGGCATGCTTCTTGAAAAAACCTTAGGTAAGAAAGTATCCTCAAAGCAGACAACAAGCATAATTCACCATTCTCTAATACCAGAAAATGCAAAAATTAATAGTATGAATAAATGCATATTAAGTGATGTAATTACTCACATATGTATTTAATATACCTTCTCTATTACCAAAATATATTACCAATTATTACCATAATATTGCATCTGTTTGCAAATCAGTGTGTTTTAATTCTTTATACCTACCAACAGGACAAATTTCTTTTGAAAAATAATTAAGTACAGATTAAAATTAATTATCCAAATACAGGGCTCCTGCCTGCTGACTTAAATCATGATTCAAATTGGTGATTTAAATCAAGCCACCCGACTGTGACCTGCCAAAAAAAGTTTTCTGAATTGTAATCAAATAATATGCAGTATTCAGTATTAATTGGAGTGTTTTATGTTAACTCTGGTTTCTGGAATGACACATGCAAGTGTTTTCCTAGGACTGAATTCTTAATTTCTCATTTCCGCTTTCATTACAGATGTCAGTTACAGGGCTTTATTGCATAACATGGACACTTTCATTTCTACAGAAAACTGCAAATGGTGGAGGGCATGGACCTGCATTGCAAGAGAGCTTAAAATAACTGAAATAGATCAAATGAGTAACAAGCTGATGGAGAGGCAGTCATGGTGTGTCTATATCATCTAAATACCTCATCTGCTCTATAAAAACTCATTGGTCAAATTCTCATATCATGAGATCATTTGTGACCTATTATTCTCAGATTCCATTAATTTCTAATTGCCAACAAAATAAACCCTTCTGAGAGTACCTATGCATGTCTCTTGTCCAACATAAATAGTACTTCTAAAGGCTTCTGTAGAAACCATCCAAACAAGCACACTATATTATTCAGTTTCATGGAACTCTAAATACATGTTTTCCCTTATTGTCTTTATATAATTCACATTACAAAAAATAACTAAATCTAATGCTGCTCACTAGCAAGTATGCTTTGGATCTCAGAAAAACAAACCTTTCTCACAGTCTGTGCATTTTGACTTTCAATCTAGTTGTGTTTAAATGAGCTTGCATTTGGGTACCTTTCATTTGCACACAGAAATTAAAGACAGAAAAAGGGGTTTCTTAGGAAAAATAAGATGCAGCCATACCATCCCAAAACAGCATACTAAAATAGTCTCTAGCAAGAAAATGTCTCCACTCCCTAAAAACTCGCAGCTATCTTTGTCAACATTTCAGGAAAATTTTTCACATCCCACAGATGACCACAACTATTTAATCATTAGGAGACATCTATTACCAGGGCCAGATGATATCTTGAGATCTCTAATTACAACAATAAGGTAGGGAAACTAGTACAGCAAGAAATGTAATTGCATCATATAGCTTACATTAGGACGATGTTGTTTATAAAAATGATTTTATGTGACTGATGATTTATAGTTTTATCATAATGAGATACATTGTATTCACCTCTGGATCTTTAGAACTGCACAGAAAATAGGGATACAGTTGTTTATTAGATGTCAGTCAAAATTTAGTTTACCAAAAAAAATTAAAAATTGAAAAAATGAATCTGCATCTCATGCTATTTCAAACCCCAAAGTCCTAGGAAAGGGATTTGATTAAAATCCTGCCAAATCTCCATATTCTTCTGGGTTCTTCTTGGGGCAGCAAAAGAGTAAACATGAGACAAAAAAATCTTTTGGCATCATATATCTGTCTACATTTAAAATTGTAGCAGATACTATTAGCTAACATATGAACATATACTTGAGTAACATTGTTGAACCTTCATATTTAATTATTTTCCCATTGCTCTGGAAGAAAAAATAAGAATATATAGCTCCAATGAAGCTACTCAATTGCATTCACAATTGCAGAGTCTGCTGGAGGCCAAGTGACAAGCTAATGTGATAGTCAGTGGTGTGTCGCTTTGAAGTTAATCAAGCCAATACCTACACCCCAGAAATCCTCGGCTGGACTTCAAAAGATTGCAGAAAAGAAAAAAAAAAATAAATCAAGAAATCCTGAGGGGGAAGGTATGATGGAGGACAAAGAGTTGCCCATTTAGATAATTATGCAAATGGTCACAAAACTATGTCTGTGAAACTCCAAGACACTAAAGGGAGAAGCACTCATAGGAATGAATTAACTTGATTTGAAATGCAACAAATCATAAAATTCGCACAGAGATCATGTCTTTCATAATTTAATCAAAAGCTTCCTTTCTCAACATAATAGTTTTTAAAACTTAGCAGGAACATCCAAGTTAGATTTACCATTAGTTCCTATTATTCTACCTCTACTTGTGTGCTACCTCAATACAATTACTTCTAACAGCCAAAAGTTCACTGCTCAAGATGGTACTGGGCATCCACCAAAAATCTCACAAGATAAAAATCATAACAATTCCTCAATGAAAAACAAAACAAAATATGAGTGACAAAAGAAGAAGAAAGCTGTAGTGTGTGCAATTTCCTCCCTTAGTTTTTCAAAGTAAGAAATATCCCAAAATCCTCCAGGAAGGTTTTCAAGGTCACAGAGGAACCTGAATAGCTTAAGACACAGAGCTGTATGTATTTGATCTGGCTGTTTGCCAAGACTTGAGGTTTAAAGATACATGATGTCCCCTTGCATCAGTCCTCATCTGTACTTTCCATGAGAGATGGCAACACAACTGTTGCTTCAGATTTCATTTTGCAGTTTCCAGAGAAGGTCTTGAGGCTCTATTTTTGTTCTTACTGTTTGCTACCTTTCAGACAACATGATTCACTCTCCCTTGTTGTTACACTCATTTTTATCACCTCTGGTTTATGTTGCATTTCTCTTCCACACTTTGCACTCACCTACTATGGCCTCAACGTATCATCAGATGCTGGAGTTACTCTTTTATTAGATATGTGCAGTTCACAAAAGGGCTCCTGTACTTAAACAACAACTCTAAGTTGTTACAATGCAAATAAAAATCCATGTTAATATTAATCTTCTCGGGACTGAATGCTTCCAATGCACAGCTTGCTCTGCAGTGTGAAACCATGTGAGAGGACCTCTTGAGTTAAAAGAATGCTATGCTACATCTCGCTAGCAGCCTTCCCAAAAAGCTTCACACACAAAATAAAAGCCTTGAAACAAAGCTAAGTTGCCAGAGCAGGGTCAGGCAGAGGAACTATCACAACTCAGTGATTTATCTGTCCTCATTCTGTGAGCTATAAGCCAGGAAGAAAGATGAGGAGGTTCTCAGGTTGGTCATGACAGAAATGGTAAATTTCAGTTTTTCACCAGCTAATAGAACAGAAAATATTAAAACAAGCTACATCATATTAATAAACTATTAATTTAGGTGCAGAACCATCTTGATAATGAATATGAATGAAATTATTTTAAAAACTGGTATTAGTCTATAAGGTCTATTTTTGCAAATAAAGAAACTGACTGAGAATAATAACAGTTGAGGCTTCAGACACTTGGCCTCTGTTCACTGCTGTACAGTTTGGAAAATTTTAGTGATTGTTGAAACTAATAAAATTAGAGAAGGTACAGGGCAGCAGCCTATAATCAGCCCAACCCAACGCTACCCTTGCAGATCTGTTCCTGTTCTCCATCCTCTTCCCTTACTTGGTTTTTCCAGCATGCTCAAAGAGCAGGGGCACAGCTGGTGTTATATACCTTGACTTTATGAGGGGATCTCCCTTCCCTGTCATTGTTGCCCTGTAACTTCAGTGCTTAGGAAGAGACAGCTGCTGAACACACAAATCACAGGGAAGCACCTACTCAGGCCTATATAGCCTTCTACCATTTTTCTTTTCAACTCAGAAAAGACTAATATGTAGGTTTTGATAGCTGGGTAATCTTTTGAATCTTGTTCAATGGTTTAGAAAGCAAACAGACAGCAAACTGCTGTATTTCAGACAGATAAAAAGAATTTGGTGAGAAGGACTTTTTTCACCATTTTGGCTAGTCTTGCTGATAAACACAGACTGTTGCACTTGGTGGGATGGGGAAGTTGTAAGACTTGGCACATTCATTGTACTACTAAGGCTTTCACATGCACACACAACAAAACCCAAAGTTTTAATCAGGCCATGAGCAGTAGCATAGCCTGCTTCCACTGCACACTTGTCAGATCCACAGAAATTAGGATTCAGTCCTACTATTACACATCTACAGCACACAAAATGTGCTTGAAATTGTGCTGGTTCACAAAATAAAAACTAATTGTCACTACTGCCAGTCAAGCCAGGACATGAGATGAGACATCTCTAAGCAGCTTTCTCAGACATCAAACACTAAATACCAGAGGAAAACATCCCTTTGGGAAGCTATGTCAGCATGCAAATTTACCTTAACAAGATGTTCAGAGATGTGTTACAGGAAAATTTGAATTAAAAACCAGCACCAATAAGACTTCCAAAGAAGTACAAAGTCTTACTGAAACTCAGTGTTAAGTGAATACCAAAATTTCATAGGTTTCCTATAAAAATTTCAGCCAAATTACAATTATGCCAAACTGATTAGAATATTGAGATCAGCATGACATCATAATGTTTCCAAGTGAAACATGCATTCTATAGACATACTTCAAGTATCACTCTTTGCTCTCTGACTTATTATTCCTTCTTTCTCTGTGGGCACTTGGAACTTGAACTCACTTGGATCTTCTGGCTCCATTTTATTATTTTGATGGGATGATAAATTAAAACACAGTAGCAGTACAATTGATAATAAACTTAAGTTTCTCCTAATCATTTTGTTAGGGAAAAATGTCCCATTTTCCATGTTTCTCATGTTCCTAAATATTTTCACTTCAGCATTATCCTTTCAACACCTAAGGATCATTTTCTTTGATAGCTTACATTTAATAGGAACAAGAATAATATGCTCTGAATTAATATTCAAGCAAATTTTGAATTGAACCCAGATTCAAACTGTAGAGACATTCATAAGCATTAAAATATGGATGGTTGAGTTTCAAAAGCACCTGAAGACACCCAATTCTGAAAAATCCTTTGTAGTATCTATTTGTACTTGAGTTGTCAAATATCTCTAAATGTCTGGCTTGAATCGATTTTCCTGAATATAAAAAACAATATTTACAGGTAGCTAGAATTTTGATCTGATTTTTAAAACTACTAAAAAACCCATTGTTCTCAGTTAGTTGGGGCTGGAGATTCATTCAGACAATGAAATAGAGCTTTAGCAGTCATGAACAAGATTCTTACTTTTGAAGTACTTGACTAGATTTTGAAAGGAGAGGGGAACCAAACGGCTTCACTGTCCTGTATAATGCTGGACCAGTCATCTTGTTGTTCATGTCAAAACAGCTCCCATTTTGAGTAACTAGTCTGGCTAAGATGACACTTCTATTGCCAGGTAGGTTAAAGATGCTGGATGACTTGAGAAAATGATAGGCCCCTCACTGGCCTCTGAATAGAACATGGCCTGCAAAAGCAAGCATGGCCTTGTGTTTAGTCCCCCAAGCTACCACTTAAAACTGTGTATACCCACAAAGACACAAAAGTTAGCAAGGAAGGAAAGGTTCAGTTCCATGAACATTTTATATCACCCTGATGATGTTTTTCAGCACACTAATTCCTTCCTCAGATAGTTTGCTTACACTTGGAATGCAAAGCACCACAGAGTTAGAGCTAACAGAGCAGTGAGAGCCTCTCTGAAGACTTGAGTAAATGCTCTGACACACAGAACCATTCTGATTTCCAGACAACACTTTGACATCGGCTCCATCATGTAAAAACGAGACTTTACAAAGCCCAACTTCAATTCATCTTAAAGCCTCATTTGAAGATCCCATTTTGAACCCTCTTGCTGTAGATTTCACTTCTCCAGCTACTTAACATGCACATTGGACCCTCCAACACTGAGCCATATAGATTTGTCTTTGTCTTTTGTGTTAATTATTAGCTGCTGCAGAGCTGTCTCTGTGGGTGAACGCACACAGAAACAAAGGCAGTAAGGTTGTAAAACCTTTTATCTCTATCAGGGCACATTATTTGATAAGGTGCTAAGCTAATAGCAATGCATGTCAAATTGTGTTTAGACAGATCAGTGTGCTGGGAATTGGAGGTTATATTTGTCTCTGCAAACCAGCACCTGCAGAAGCAAAGAGAAATTCATACTAATATTCACAATGCTATGTAAACCATAAAGCATCTCCAAGTGGTTATTTTATAAATGGTTCTAAGATAACAAACCTCTGTCAGTTTATTCTTTTGAGTTTTAATCATTCATATTCTCATAAAAGCTGTGAAAATAGAAAATTGAATAATGGACAGTGAGCAATGTTATATGGCTTATGAATTTAAAAGCATGTCTGAGCACCCAACTGGAGACACTAATTTTGCAGTAAGATCTAAACATCTCTCCATGAGAAACTAGCAAGGGTGGATATTAAGGCATCCAAAGCAGACAAAACAAAACATCCAAAAAAACCATTCTGCATGTTAAAAAAGAAACATGGTGTGAATTTAAATACAAAAAATCATTTTTATTTTCTGAGGTTTGGAATTTGTTTTTAATTTTACCTTTATTTGTCCACTTCCCTCACAGATTTTATTCTGATTTTAACTTACTACACTTAATGTAAGGCAGCATCTGGACAACACCACTTAATGGAAAGGCAACAAAAAACATCACTTCCCCCAAATGTGAACAGATAATAATGGTGCCCAGTCAGCCTGGAAAACATACTGTGGCTCTTCTTTCAGAGACCTTTACCTTTTCAGACAGCTTTGTCAAGTGGCATATTTGAAACCTGAGTCTTGTTAATCAAGGCTGTATAAGTTCATTGTCAGAGTCTCTTTCTAACCCTAAAGACTTTTTAATGTGAAAACCTCAAGATATCACAAGAAATTACCCCAAATGTGGAGTGTCTAACTTACATGAAGGTTACAGCTTTGATTATCTCAGTCACTGGAACCATTTAGACACATTCAATAATAGATTTCAGATACGCAAGGATGGCTTCAGCACAGTTAATAGTTGGACAAAGTTTGAAATAATTAATGTTCAGATAATCTGAATTATTCTACACACAAAGTTGAGATTATTTTTCCTTCTGAGCATACCCTGTGATCATTTTGAAATTAAAATCTTATACTTTTAACAGTTCAGTACTAAAAATTGCACTTGCAGAGCTATATTAGATTGAGGTTATATGATTGTGTGAGTTTACATCTAACAGGATACTTATGAATTTATGTTCTTGTGCTGGTTAACAGACAAATTTGACTGCAAAATGTCACACAGATTAAAAAGCAAATAAAGCAGGTAATTTTTTTCTTCAATCCCTTTATAAGGAGAAGAACTGTTTATGAAATATCTTTAATGTGAGTAGTGGTAATTATACTTCATTCTTCTTCTTAACTCTGAAGATTAGTCTTCCAGAAAAAAAAAAAAAAGGAGAAAAAAAGCTCCTAATGTTGTATAAAATTACTATTAATTAATTATTTTCTGTACTGAAAAACCTTTTGAATTAGTTCTCTAATACTGCCTATTGTCTATATCAGCACCAATACTAGTCTGCTTTTCTTATGGGACAACCCAGGAGGAACCAAATAGGCACAAAACCAGGGTATGTTTTTGTCTTGGCTACTTACTCCAGTGGGATGATATAGGACAGGAAGCAATGGTTTACATTTTCTGTGTCTCTTCATATTCTAGTTTGATCTCCATTTGAGCTAAAAAGCAAAATAACAACAGGTTTCTTGGTGGAGAAATTTTGTGAATCTCTGCATTCACCAATCAGGGCACGAAGGCAGCCTGAGCAAATAATTTCAGTTTGTAAGTGTCTTGCATGTGTCTATGTATGGGTGTTGTTTGGGTATTTTTAAACACTGTTATATTAAATCATCTATATTCCTGACCAAGGAAACCAAAGCTCGCTTTCAAAGGTCACTTTCCTATTTGTGAACTCTCTCAAGGAAAAAATGAAATTAGCTACATTGATTCTTTTCCCAGTAGACAGGTTACTACTCCTTCCCTCCTCCCCACAGAAGAGCTCCAAAAAGGAAAAGCGCGTGTAGATAAAGAACAGAGAGGGAGGAAAGTAAAATCTTATTTTAGAAAGAGTTTTAGAAACTTTCTGTACTACAATTTTGCAACAACTGAATAGAAAATATCTGATGGTGATGTGATAGGAGTAGAAGCACTTAATAGCTCACTACTGTGGCCAAAGATAACTAAGGTTACTGAGCTCAAATATCTTTAATTTGGGAATTCTTGAGGACAGGGAAGGGAAACAGAATGAACTGAAGTTATCACAGTGACTGGTGGTGTCACAGGAAAAATATTGACAGTGTCTTGCTTGAACTAAGAATCCATTTTCTACCTGGTAAGAATAACCTGGAAGACATGTAAATTAATTGGGTGTGAATCAGTAAATGAGGGAAGCAGCTGTATCTGCAACTAGGAGGCAAATTCTCCCTTTCTGACCAGAAGATCATAGGAGCTGCAGATGCCATACACACAGAAATCTTCCCTCTCAACTTTCCCTTTACTGTGTGTCTGGAGAAGTAGAGACCCTCTGTGTACTCCCCAGTCTTCTGAGCACTACTACATATGTAGTCCTCAGAGAAACTGCTTTCTTCCACCTAACATCAAGTTACCCAATCACAAGTCCATCAGCATCATCCAAGCCCTCAATTTTGGACACACTGAAGAGAAGATTAAAAAAATTCAGGGTGTAGCCCAGGTCCTTCCATTTGAATAAGCAGGCCAGTGAATAGGCAGATGGCAGAAGCAAAACATATGAGAATTAATAAACCATTACACAATGCTTTTCATCCAAACATGTACAAGTGGGTAAACAAAAATTTCATAATCACTATTCCCATTTTAAAGGTTAAGGTATGCAACTCATACAGAAATGAAAACACTTATCCCAAGAGGCCAGCAGCAGAACTGAGAATAGAGGTGGCAAGGAAATACACATCTCCAGTCCCCCCTTTCCCTGTTCTGTTCTAAATGATTCTGTTCATCCTCAGAAATAAACATGAAGTACTTGCTTTTTTTCCCACTCCTCCTATATATAAGGTTATTTTAATAGCATGTCAAATGCATCCTTCTCAGTCTAACTCTGCTGTTAGTGTAAGGTTGATAAACAAAATGTAATTCTTGAGTCAAAACATGAGGAATTATTTCTTACAAAATTGATTGTAACAACATCATGGGCTTGTATGTTATACCATTTAAATATATTTTCCAGTCATATCAATATGCTTGCATAGGGCTTCCAAGCCACAAACACATATGTAATTCATAAGAGCATAACACTCAGTGAGAGGATGCAAATGAGAGCAAACAGCACAACCCAGACAGAGAAACCTCATCCACCCACAAAGATGGGTTGTGCAATGTCACATTTTCCAGCCTATTTCTCTTAAACATGTTTTGCACTTTCTGGTGCTAAAAATAGCTCTGTTACATTAGAAAAAGAGCAGCGGCAGAAACCAGTGCTTGCTGGCAAACTGCTTTCTCTCCCCCAGAGACACCATTTTTTATTTTCGATAGAAACAATTTATCTGTAACTTTTCAGACACATTTAACACAGCTGTTAAATGGCCATATTTAATATGAAATAAGCTGAAAACTGTATTTATTTTTTCTAGTGCAGATCTAATCAGATCAATTCTGCTTTACTGACATCCCTGTTAGTCAAGTGGCTGAAAGAAATCTCCCAGCTGCAAACTAGTGAGGGTAGAGTGACTTTAAAAATTAATACATACATGCACACACCTAGACACAATTTTTCATCTGTGTATTTAATAAGAACATGCATTAATTGAGTGAGTTGCCACACTGGAAAAGCAATGCAACAACAAATCTCCCCTCCATCATAAACAGAGATATAATCTTTGCAAGACCAGGTTTTGCTTTACCTCTCATGACATGACGACAAAATTAAAGTGAACATGAAAACAAAGCTATGTGGTAAAAAAGTGGGGGGTTTTGTTTGTTTTTTTGTTGAGCTATCTAAGCCCTTTAAAAATAATTAACCCTTAATACATAGAAGTTAAACATGATTACTCCTCCAGAATTTTTCACAAGAGTCCAGCACACCTAATCCAAGCATCAGTCCAAAAATTAGTTCCACAAGTCTTTTTCTTTATTAATAATCTAACACACAATACATTTGATACAGACTCATTTGATATACACTGAAATACATGGGAGTTGTTACTATCCCTTAGGAGAAAGGACATATGTACCTGCTTCTTCGGACTGGCTACCTTATTTAGTGTTTCCATAAAAATCCAATTGAAAAAATGATCATGTATCAACATACACATGTGCACTGAAATAATTACTGGTGTTAAGCAAAAGCCACCAAATAGTGCCACCTGCTGTAATCTGCCCAGCAGTGCCAGCCAACAGCCCTGTTCTCCACCTCCCAAAATCAAGTATTGCAGCCAAACACCTTCATTCAAAAGAGAGACTAAAGAGCTACAGAGAGAAAGGAAAAAAAGAAACAAGCAAACATCATTTAACAAAGCTCTGTTGGATTCAGAGTGGTATAAATAGTCTGCTGTTCCAATGTCTATCTGCTTTTGTAGTGCCACCCAGATCAGTGAATAGGCAGCAATCTGCACAAAAAAATTCTCATACAAACACTGATCCTCATAGGCTGATACTGATAGGCTCACGTGTGAATGCCTTTCAAAGGTTAATTTATGAACAGCTCATTAATGAGTGTGATATGTTACTACTGAGATACTAACAAGAACCTCCTACAGGTTCCAGATTGATGGGTTTGCATTTGAAGAAATAGAACAAATTGCCCTGCCACAACCTGTGTGTCACAGATATCAACAGCAAAATTCCCAAGATGCTTCTACAGTACTTAAAAACAGCTAAGATAGAATTCCTCTGTAAACTATAAGACAGTCAGGGTGATAGGAAACCTTAACCTGGGCATTTACATTTTGCGGTGATGAGAATGAAACAAATAATTAGTTAAAACTTTAAAAAATATGTTTAGGGGATACCCACAGTGTGTCCAAAAGACAATATGATTAATTCCTAAAATAGCCACAGTTCAGATGAGAGACATGAGATATCTTTAAGGTGGTCTTCCTGAAATTTTCACAAGATCCTAAGAAGAGTGTAGCGGTTCACACAGTGAAAGATGAACTGGTGTAGTTGAATTTCACACACAGAGTCAAAAACAAAGCTAGGCTTCTTCATGCCAGTGATGATAAAATCTACCCTAACATAAGTCAAGTGAGCTAAATATATTGAAACAACATATTTACCCCCCATCTCGATAGAAGGAGCTTTCTACCCTTTCTTAGGGTCTTAGACTTGAAGCTGACCAAAATGGATCAGGCTGACATCCCATCTAATCACATCAGAGAAGTCCTCAGCACTTTTTTTCACCCTTTGGATCCTTTACCAGGGCCAAAAGTTCCACCTCTGCCAAGCTCTGCAACTCCTGCAAGCCATTTGATCACCACCTCTGCCTCAGAGGTGAATCAAGTTGCTCACTACAAGCAAGGCAACCTAGCAGTTAACAAAATACAATGTGAATAAAATGAGTGAAAATGAATGGAAAATGGTGCATAAGAGTAAATTGTTATTAACAGAACCAAGGATATTTCTGTGCTACTTCTATCACTAATTTTTGAAGCACATCTCTACATGACTTTTAATTTTGTAAAAAAACATTAAGTGCTGATTGATTTGCTTTTTTAAAATCATGATGAAATTGCAGTTCGAAGTGTCATGTCAGGTAAAAACTGAAAAGCCACAGCAATAATGACAGTAATGAAAAAGTATGCATCAATTACTTGTATGTTTATCATGTAATTTTTTAAATGTCTTTTTTTCCCCCCCTCCTTTTTTTTTATTTTAAGGCACTGCTTTTCCATCTTGTAAACTGACTTCACTCAAAAAGATAGATCAGCTGAAAATACTGGAGAGCCAGGTTTTCATATATCCCTAAGGAGCCCTTCTCGTTGGCTCATTGCAAAGGAACTCTAAATCAGGTAGATACCAAACTGAAGGCTGCTACAATATCCCCTGCACAGTTATTCATATTCTGAATAACTAAGCTCTAAGCTCTCATATCTTTTCACTAGGTGAGATCTAAGCCTTCAGGCTTTCCATGTGTCTGCACTCTTTCAAGCCCTATTGCTGTGACTGAATATAAAACTTCATGCTGTTATGATACAAAAGTTAGTGTTTGCACAGAAATTAGCCTTTCCACTAGCATTAAAAAAACCCAACATACTGCAATTCCAGGTAAACTATTTCCTTGGAAACTCATGATAAAAAGAGTGCATTGTTCATACCTGGAGTTCAGTACTAGACACTTTCAGAAGTGTTAACTTGAGCTTGTTAACACTTGGCACTGATTATCTGTTTCATATAAGATTATGGAAGCATTTTGTAGACATTAAAGGAATAAAAACTGAAATAATTCTTGTAAAATAAGAAAGTTCTAATGTGTTAATACAGATGGATGAACTGATGAGGCATTGAAACATTAATGGCAGCATCCTTAACCTTAGGTAACATGAAGAGCACAAATCCTTATTCATGCATTTGAGGAAATAGCTGCCTTTAAAGAGGGACTGAACATATGGCCTTACAGATCAAAATGTGATGGAAAAGTTCCTAAATCCAGTGTTGTTACAAACCCCCAATTAAAAAAACACCATTTGAACATTCTATCTGAAGCATCAATGAAATGAAAGAAACCATAAAAAATAGTCAAAGAATACAGTTCCATAATTCTAGCTTTCAGGTTATCTTGAAAAGACAAACATCAAGTTGCTTTTTTTTTGACTGCACTAGTGACTCAGAAATCACACAATGCTGTAGCCAAAGAGGACTTACTTGGCAATTACCACAGCCTCCCATATTCAGGAATGCTAAAGTGTAATCTTATGCAATTAATAAAACTGTCCAAGATAGACCACTAGTTTAATATTAGCATATATTATCACATATACCTGTATATGTATACAAACCCAGCAGAGAAACTTACAGCATTTTCCTCCTGCTCAGTGTGTCCCCCAACAGGACTGGAACAGACATGAGTACCTAAATCCTTCCTTACCCCAACTTGATAGAACAAATACAAAATTGTGCTTAAAACATTTGCTCAGGTGTCTCACCCTCTATATAAAAGTTTATTGGTGCCTTCATTGTCACACTAAAGTCACCTCCGCCCAGCCACCTAGAAAAAAGCAAAAAACTTCAAGAGTATTTATAGAAAAGACTGATTTCTGTGGCATGTACAAGGGAATTAAACTGTATGTGTGTGTTAAAGACAGTGTTACTTAGAAAAGCTAAGTAGACAAAACCTGCAGGTTGCAATGAAAATATATTAATTCTTACTATTCAAGGCAACTGGATTTCAAGGAAGAAGTTTCAAACTGCAATAAATTTTGAAATGAACAGTATTTTATACATCTAGAGTAAGATGTCACTTAAAATAGTACATAGTTTTTGTCACATTTATGCACAAAAAACCCCAATTTTAATTGGAACTAATTCAAAGAGGACCTATTACAGTGATTAGGGAAAAGGGAGTGTCAGCAAAGAGTAGTTAAGAGTAAATAGCTTTATTTTGCTAGAAAAAGAAATGCTGAGAAAGAATACCTGACTTCATAGTATAAATATCAAGGAGGGATAAAAACCACTTAAAACAGATTACAGATCAAATGGCTTTACTTTAATCATTAATATTATCCCAACTAGTCCTGCAAGAGTACACTTTCAGAGTAGCTAGCACAAGAAATCTAACACCGCTTTTAAACTCAAGACAGAAACCATCTTTGTATTTGTATCCAAATGTATCTGATGTGGCCTCTGAAAGAGAGCATCTAAAATGCAACTAGATTATTGTTTCTTTCTCATTATCATTGCACCTATGAATCCCCTACATCAGGACAGTAATGGCTACCTACAGAAACCTGGGGAGAATAGATTTTCCCACAGTCAGCACAACTTCAATTCTGCATAAAAGAATAAAAGAGGAAGAAAACCACTTCCTCTGAGCAAGTGGAAACTGCATGCAGCTCATTAAAGAATTCAGGTAATGATTCTTCTAATGACAATAACCTATTCCTCTTAGAGCTAAAACTTAATTTATCTAGACCATTCTATCTATAACATTCTTTGTCAAGATTCTATTTGCAGAGCTCCTTTGCACTTTGGGGTTTTGGTGTTGAGGATTTATGGGGTTTGTTTGTTGTTTTTTGGTCCTTTTTTTTGTTCTTATTTTTATAGTCCTACAATCCAAACAATCACCTAGCACCTAAATTAATAAACCCACTGAAACCTATTGTCACTACAGGACCACTGATGTATGCTATTGCCCTTCTATTGTCTTACATACACAGACATATCTTGTCTTGATAAAATATTTCTTACTGTTGTATCATATGGAAACTGTATTATATACATATATTTATGTGTATGTAGGTATCTATGCATGTAAAAGATACTCTACGGATTCCTCTCAACTAGATGTTCACTTTAAAATTACTTGAAATTTCCAGGCAGCTCCTTGGTGAGCCATTCTGAAAGTCCTTCCCCCAAACTTGCTTATTTATTCAATAGTCGGCTATTGAAGAAGAGAGTAGTTATGGAGCATGGTGCTTTTTGTGCACTCTCTTTTACAAGAGGTCCATGGTCTAGTAGGAAAATCACCTGGCATGTAACTTCAAAAACAACTAGCAGGCTGAAATAATTCCTGCCTTCAGTTGGTGAACCACCTCCAGATTTCTCACAGCAAAAAAATGTACAGTGTTTGTCCAAGATTGGCCCATTTTCATTTGTTTGTAGCTAAGGTTCTTCCTCTCACTGCTGAGGCACTATGTGAAAAATAAATTTAAAATCCTGTGAGTTTGCAGTTGGGTAACTGGAAGCCAAGGGGCATCACCAACTGTAGTAAACTACCATTTAAGCCATGATTCACGTTTATGATTTGTACTACAACTGTTAAAATGTTCATCTTGACTGTAAATAGCAGTTCAAAGAAATTAGTTTATTAGCAAATACAAATATATATTTCCAGATACAAATATAGTGTTAGAGTAGTTGATTTTAATTGCAAACTCATATTCAATTGCTACAAATCAATATCTCAGATTATGGTCTTAAAACCACAAACAAACTGTTAATTTTTACTTTTCTGTTACAACAGTCACAATTACTGAACACTCATGAATGCTTTTTTGCATGTCAAAAGGAGCTACTTTGATTCCTGGCTCTTTACAAAGTAGCTTAAGAATACACACTCCAACAGCTGCTTTCTTGAAAGGCATGAGTAAAAAGAAAAAGAATGAAGCAGAAATTGTCCTTTCTAAGGAAAAAAATTTAAGAACATGAAGGTTTGTGTATACTTTGCAAGGCTCTGTGCTTCTTCAAACTACTTAGAAAACAACTCCTAAGATTATGAACAGAAACAACATCAGTCCAAAGGGAGTTCTAAAAAGCACATTCTCACCACCTACTGTGTTTTAAGACTATGGATATCAAAATTTTAAGAAACAGCATATGGGGCAATCCATTCCCGTACCAGAGAATTATAAGGCTTAATTTACACCACCACACTGCTGCCTTGCTCTCTGCCTGGGGCACAGACTGGTAGTACTGGGCACAAACACATCTATTGCTTGTCAATTTCCTTGTCCCTTTGGTATCTTATCTCAATTCTTCTCTTTTTTTTCCTCTCCCCATTTCAATTTTTTCTCACCCTTCAACTTTGCCTTTTCCAAACTTCCTCACTTAACACCTCTACCTCAGTTCATTCACCTGTTCTCTTCCTTCCAACAATGCCAAGTCCTTTTTCTTCATGTTTTCCAAGCAATGAGCTTTGTGTATGCCTCTGAAGGTAGCAATCCACATAAAGATCACATTACTCTGTTCAGCCAAATGACCCAGAAAATACATGGGGACATCATAAATCTCAGGTCCAGATTATCAGCAAACAGGCAGAGCTCTTCACCATTTTACTAGCCATGGACATACACCAAAAAAAAAAAAAAAACAAANAAAAAAAAACACCAAAAAAAAAAACAAACACCCACACCTATTCCAGAAGTGCACAGGTACTCAGATTACAAGTTGTAACTGTAATACATCTATATTAGTTATGAATGCTTAACAACACCTCTGGTATTCTCCCTCTCTGCTCAATAGTCAGTAACAAGGAAAATTATGTTAACTTTATGTGCACTATAGAATAGGATGCAAAATTTAGTGTTACATTATGTTTTCTATGTTTGGATGGGAGATTTACTCCAACAGATCAATAAATCTAGAGACTCACTGGTTTAGCATTAGGAAGTAGTTTGAGTAAATTACCAGAAGTGGAAATTCAGTTATCAACAACTAGTGTTAGAAACAGACATGAGTGATGGTAAGCTGAAATTTGCCTCTGATAATAATATTAGTGACAATTTTTACATTTTTAACTTCCTACTTCTAAAAATACTGCAAACTGGCAACTGATGCCATATGAATATGTCTAAATTAGAAAAGAAAAAAAATGTGGGGGTTTGGGGATGAGGAGAGGGTGTTTATCCAGTTAATGTTTGTTTTGGGGAGGTGGAGTGTGTTTGTGGCTTTGTTTTCAAACTGCAATGGTATCAAGTCATGTCATAGGACCTTTTATAAGCACATGCCTGCCAATAAACTCCAGGAGGTTTTTAATCCTTTTTTTTTTTCTTTGAAAAGGGCATAATTTTTCAGAAAGCACACATACAACTTTTGATGCCATGAAAGCTCAAGGCAGATGTAAAAGACGCAGGCAGTGGATTCAGGATATTGCCAATTTGGCTACCATTTCCTGGCTTTATTCTGTCTGCCTACTTTGTGACTAAGCTAGCCAAGTGGAAAATGCTGATAGCAAATAAAAATCTACTGAGGAATAAGTAGTTTCAGCTATTAGGTGTACTTTAGAAAAAACTTCAGTACCTGGTAAAAAATTATATTTTGTATGTCATATTTAAAAAAACATAACTGTCACATGAGTCATGCTAGAAACCACAAGACATAACATGGACACACCCATTCTTTTTCAGCCAAACAGCAGGTATTCCAAGCCTTTGGTGAGAACATTGCAGCTGCTACATCTCCTCTAGTGCATTAAGGAGTCTCTGGCACCAGTGGCAATGTGCCACTTTCAGAAGGAAAGCCATCCATCAGCTAGACTGCTTCAGACCCACTTACAGCTTATGTTAATGGGCACATGAAATGAAATCCAATTAGACTACAGCGTCCAAGCCCACAGCCAAACTTCTATGAAGTTTAACCCTTTGTTTGCAAGGGAAAAACATCTGCAACCTTGAGATTAATAATTCTTCTGTGATAAAGCCACATATTGATTTTGAAATCTTTACTTCCAATTTCATGAATTCAGGGAGAACGTTCTCACCAAACTCTATGTGCAATGGGTAGGGGGCTGTGGGGTGTGGACACAACAGATAATAAGCAAAACCAATTTTTGATAAAATAGTACAGTGTTATCTCCCAGAGCAGCATTTCAGATTCCATATTTGCCCATAGCATTTTGCCTTACAGAAATCAAAATCAAAACCAAAACATCCAAGCTTATTCTCTCCCCAGAGAGCAATTTTTAAGCTGATGTTTTATATATTACAGGACACCTCTCATTCTGAAAGGATATTCAAAGTACTAGCTAGGTCTGATGTATAAAGCTTAAACATATTTTAGCACAAGGTTCATTTTAATATTCTTCAGGGATCCCTTTATTACAGTAATCCTAATTACTGTCAGTTTGATGCAGAGAAGATTGACTAGAGAAGCAGCACCTTTTGGCAAGAGTGTTGTACACAATAAATATAAAAAGTATATCTTTGTTCATCTTGTGTTTTCTTTGGTTTATAACGTCTCCTAAGAATAAATGGAACGTACCACCCTTTAAAAAAAAATTGCATCCTCCCTCTAACTATTAATGTTTGGGGTTTTTTTGTTTCATAAAACGTTGTTGTGGTATAACCCCAGCAGGACACTAAACACCACCCACTCACTCATCTATTCCCTTACACAATGACGCGGGGAGAAAAATCAAGAGTAAAAGTGAGAAAACTTGTGGGTGGAGATAAACCAAGCTCAATACAAAGTAAAGCAACAGTCACACATGCAAGCAAAGCAGAACAAGGAATTGATTCACCACTTCCCATGGGCAGGCAGGTGTTCAGCCATCCCCATGAAAGCAGGGCTCCGACATGCACAGTGAGGACTTGGGAAAACAAGCTCCACTCTAAATGTCTCTCCTTTCTCCTCTCCCTTCAGCTTCATATGTTGTGCATGACACTATGGTATGGAATGTTCCTTTGACCAAGTGGGGTCAGCTGTTGTGGCCTCACAACTTCTTGTGCACCTCCACCTTTCTGGTGGGGTTGGATGAGAAGCAGGAAAGGACTGAGGAATTGCTGTTCAGCAGTAACACAAAACGTTCTTATACTATCAACATCATTTCCAGCATAAATCCAAAATACAGCCTGTACTAATGGCTATGAAGAAAATTAATTCTACCCCAGACAAAACCAGCCCAGATATTACCACAGGTGAAAACTAGACTCTAGAAAAATAAAATCCATTTTCAGAGCTGCATATAAACCAGCACATAATCAATCAGCTCATGGACACACCACATAGTTCAAGTGTATCAGACACTAGAAGGCTACTGGGGGAGACATGACCCCCTTTTCCATGAGTGTTTAGAATAATACCCCTATTTCCTTTGCCATTTATGTGGCTTACATAAGGACATCTGAAACATGTCCTGCAATAAGATCCTTTACATTTTAGTGTTCTCTGGAAAGCTCTACCTTAGCTGGCCTCTAGCATTCCCGTACTTCTCCCCAGGCAGTATTTTACACATCACACTGCAAGTACAGGAAGCATTGGTGCCACCCAACAAGGATAATGGGGCCACCTGAGCCTTTCACTTGAAAAATGAGGTTGATGGGCCTATTTGTGGATTTTTTCAGCTGTGGCACCAATTCTCTTCTAATATAGGCTTGTCCAGAGCCTAGCAAAGAGAGGCTCCAGCTACATATGGACTAGCATGCAACTAATAATATAGGTTTTCCTGGGATAAACCCCATCTGTACATGTGTAGATAGATGAGCCTAAAAACAAAGATAGCATGAACAGAAAATACACTTTTAATCCCCGCTAACCTAAACTCTTTGAGGACAAATTCTAACTATATAAACATGTTAAGGAGGTGATTGAGTATTCGGCTTTGTCTCTGGCACTTTTTATCTAGGGTAGGGTACACATAAACATGTTATGTAGAAAGCAGTACTGAGAAGGATGGGATTTTTAGAATATACTGTACTACAATAACTGTGAAAAAAAAAATGGTCTTGCAAATTATACTCCAACGCACTATGGGATTGCTTTCAGTTCATATTTACATAAGGACAAATTAGTGAGCACTTACAGACAAGACTATTTACCACAGCCCTGGTACATACAGCTACCCCCAAAGTCACTCAAATTCAAATGCACAAACTCAGGCAGGTGCATGAGATGTAAGCTTTCTGATGAAAGCATAAAACACCCTGTAGCAACAACGGGGTGACTAGACAAGGATGTCTGCGTATTAAAATTGCACAACAGCTCTAAAACCCCTTGAAGCTGGAGCAAAATATCCTGTAACTTTATAGGCTGAGGGTTTCCAAGAGATAATTTCCCAATTCTGCCTCAGTTCTGCTAAAAAATACAACAAACCCAAAAGTATTACTCAGTTGTATAGTTTTAAAAGATTAGAAAGAGATGACTGATTCTGTCTGTAGAGAGATTTTTTCCTTTCCTATGAAAGAACTGATCCATATTTTTCTAGTTCTCTGATTTGAAGCAGGAAAGTAAAAGTATTTATCCAAGTAATATGAAAGGATTACACATGTAGATGGATTTACGAAACATCAATCCCAGCAGTCTTCTGAAATTAAAAGAGTCTAATGCATGAGGAGTGATATATTTTACAATAAGGGAAATGTCAAGCTGTGGAAAAACTATTCCAGAAGGTAGCTGCAAGTTAAGTACAGAGTTCACTTCTCTTGTCACTTGATCCTCTCCTTAGAATTAAGAACTGAAGTTACCATTTTGAAACACGTAGAGTAGCAGCTATAAAAATCCACCATGAGAACATTCGTATTTGGAAATTTTTCTTCTTTTACATAAGTTTAAGGGATTGTCAGAGGTCAAAGAATTGAACATCCCTGCTGAGTCACTTCTATGAAAGACATGCTGTGGAATGGTGCAGGTGTACTTACTCTTCACAGCTATTCAGACAGGACCAAAAAAAAAAAAAAAGACTTGCTCATTGTGGAGTTGTTAGGCCTCAGTAGGGACTGATATTTTAAACAGAGAAGCAAGGATTTTCTGCTCAAGATTCTGCTCATATTCAAAGATATTAAAGATATTTCCAGTAACCAGTCACACAATTAATTATGATTTTTAGGACTAAGTAGGTGTGGTCAATGGGTCGTTTTTAGGTTAAACTTGTATAACAAAAGATTTTTTTGTCTTTTTTGCAAAACAAAAACAAGAGCCACTTGCAGGTCTCGAAACAGTTTTTAATGAAAAACAGAGCCACTTCTTGGCACAAAATGACACGTACACCAAGTGCCCCTCCCCAGCTGTCTATGATTGCTTCTCTCTCTCCATGGGTGGCAGGTGCCTTTCCCAGGCAGCAGCCAATCCACTGTGTTTGTCTGGCAGGGGGCAGGCTAATGAAGCAGAGTAGGAGCATAGCTCTCATTTAAATGCAAGGTTGGTGTGAATACTTTTGCAAGCTCTTGGATATGCAGTGGTTTTGTTTAAGAGACTAATAGAATTTATTCTTACCAGTTTTTAAATTCTAACTGCTAATGAATGCAAAATTTTCTGGCATTTGGAACATATTAAAGGAAAGATCTACCAGTGTATAACATCAGCAAAATCCTAAAATAAACCAATATTTTAATGAACGCCTTGTAAAAAAAAAAATCCAACCTTCTACATCCCAGCAGTGCATTTATAACAGGGGTTGGTGCTAGAAGTAAAAGAACTATTGAATTACATTCACATACCTTTCCTTACTGCAGAGTCTCCTGCATTTGAAAGAAAGCTGCCCCCTGGTCCTACCTGAACAAAAAGCTTTGTATGCCACCATTAAAACTACATTCATTGTGACATACCCGTCCCTTTGGATGTTTAGCAGAAGTATATAATGTAAGTATATATAATCTCTGAGTTATCTTATCACTACTCCTCTCCATGGTAGATACACTGAGCTGTCATATGCACATGAATTTCCTGCTGATTTTAACTTTCAGTATCTATCAGTCATAAAACTTTGGCCAATATAGTTCACACTTTTAAACAGAGTTCGCAATTAACTGTAATCACAGCTGTACATCAGATTGAATGCAGTCTGTGTGAAAACCCACACAACGTTTTTTGTTCTAAGAATACCTGTAGAAAAAATACCCTGTAAGTGCTAATTAAAGGCCTGATCAGGAGTAAATCAGGTAAATAATAAATATTTTCCCATGATATTCTATTATTACTTGAAAAAAATGTATACAGTGTTGCTTCACAACACTTAAGTAAAGACCGTGGAAGTCCAGCAGATATTTGCATTTCCCTGAGTGCAAGCAAAGGTGGCTCACAAATGATAAGGTCAAAAGGCAGGTAGAGCCCAGGAGGAGCCATCCCAAATCTCTATACCTTAAACTTGAGGGTTCCATGCCCTTTCCTCTTGGGCAAACACCCGATTAAACTGCCAAGAACTGATAAAAGCAGATTCATAGCTTCCCCAGCATTATGGCTTGCACAGAGAAGGTCCTAAGAAACCTGTCCCTGGTGGAAGGTGGACAGTTGTCTCCCTTTCGGTTGAGGCTACCCAAATTTCTCTGTATAGCTGAGGCTACCACTGGTGGCAAATATGCCTGGTTGCACACCTGATCATGTAAGAAAATCCAAAGAATTATTTACTGCTACATCTTAACTCCTTCACATCTTAGGAACACTGCACAGTATAGAAAGGGTTGATCACTGGATGGGGAAAATGGATTTTGCCAGTAGTCAAAGTTAATGACCACTGGAGTCTGGTACAGACACAGGATGCACAAAGGTCTACCCAAAACCAAAGCAAAGTTGATAGCAAAGATTTTATAGTATCTGTATCAAAATGGCATAGAGGGACATACGTAAGACTGGGATGCAGCACAAAAGGGATGAGTGAGATTTCTGACGGTGGAAATGCAGCATTAGCAGCAATATCTAATGTGCTGGTAGGCTCCAAGAATGACTGTTCTCAGACAGCAGCGATCATAATTGCCTTTAATAGCAAATTATACTTCAATGTTTTCTTAAAAATAGCATAATAATAATCTCTAAAGCCTAGAGGAACCCATTGAAAAAACTAATCTGTAGAAAACTACATTTCCAATATAAGCTAAGAACCAGTGTCCATGCCTTCAGGAGGAAATCAGCCTATGAGAGTTATTCTGATGTTGTGTTTCATCTAAGTGACTGCTGGAGCATGGCATTTCTCTACTCTTAGTGTAGAGGTCCAGGGCTAGAGTTCATTCTGAGGTTACAGGTTTTTTCAGGCTGGCTAGAGATAGGTAATTACATAGGCTGCAAGCTCATGCCTGCTACGACAATGGGTTACATTTCATTTTTCTACTTCCCTATACACCCACTGTGTGGGTAGAATTTAGACTCCACACTAAAGAGATGTAAGTGCACAGGACTAGATATATACTTTTTTTTTTTAATTAGGGTTTTTTTAAACTCAAACTTATTACAAAGGAAAATTACAGATCGCTGAAATAATTCATGTGCTTTCTGCTCTGAGTGATTCTACGTTAGTAATACAATCTGTGCCCAGGTTGTTATACATTTAAAGCCAGAGTTCTAACAGAATAACTACTGCCTGTTAAATCTGTAGGTTAAAAAAAAAATCCAGACCCAAGATCCACACTAGACCTGAAGTGCTTTTAGTAATTCTGCCTTTGAGAAAGCTTTTAAAATTAAATTAATTTACAACATGTCATGATTCCTAGACCTTATAGAGAATATACTTTATTGCCAACAGAGAGCTTCAATCATATTCAGCATTAAGTTGAATTAATGTCCCAAAGTGCCTACTCCCCTCCTCCTTTTAGCTGTTTTTGTTTAGGCACAAGGTCAAAAATGAAGATAGGCTACATGCTGTTTCTGAGTCCCTCATCTGCCTATTAAGGGGGAATCTTGAGTTTTATGGCTACAAGGCTTATGTCAGCCAACTATTATTAACTTAATTTATTAGGGGAAATAGTGAACGATATGTTTGAAATAATGTATTATCAAGCTATTCTGACAATGCCCTATTGACTCATAGGCAAACCTGTTCTATTCAGTACCTCTGTACTAGAAGTCCATCTTCCCCTCCGGGCTCACATAAGATGTTGTTATCTTTTGTATCTATCATCCCTGGGATCAAAACTTGTCATTCTTTTCCCCTAAAAAAACTCCCTCTGCATTCCACTCCAAAGTGGCTGACTTCAACCATTCTTTTTCTTTTCCTCTCTGCATCCTTGGGGAATGTTGTCATTTTCCAGTCTTTAGAAGCTTGATTCATTTGGCTGCATGACATCTAGGAGACAATAAGAACTTGAAAAAGAGAATGAAGGTAACCCTAATGCAAGACATGGAGGTAGACTTCGTATTCTTCCCAACACTGGGAGCAGCCACTTTTCTGTGTAGATCCCACATCTGCTTCTAGGATTTGTTACCAGTTAAGCCAATGCCATAAAAATACTCTTTCAAGGGATCCCCTAATGGTTCATCAAGCTGGATGAAACACTGTTTGCAGTATCCATATCTTATTTTTTTAACACTGCAAATGAAGATGCCAGTTAAGTCTGTGCATTACAAAAAAAATAGTAAGTCTTGAAAATAATTATTGTGCTAGCTATATATTTTCATTTTAAGGGAACCAGAGAAAGACCCTTCCAAATGATGCACAGGAACGTGCACAATAATTAACCTAAATTTCACTACCTGGCCAACTATCCTTATCAATTGCACAGTTCAAAAGGATGATGCCTTGAGCATTCTTTATTTGGGGGTCTGAATGTATGGACAGAAGTTTTGATAGTCACACTTACTTAACATTTAGGAATAGGAATAAAAGTGCTAAACAAATTTACAAATACATATGAACCATTCTCACTGTCAATTAATAATGCTACATTTCAGTATTTACACCAAGTTGAGGTTGTTTTTCAGTCATCATTGCTATTTCAGACAGTTCAACATTTTGAAAACTTTTAGAATGATCTAGAATGAGACTGCTCAGCCTTTACTTTCTGATATGGATCCTACTTTGACATCTGAAATCATTTATCAGCACGCTAAAACCAGCCCCAAGAACAGTTTTCAACAGAATGATAAACCCTGCACAAGGACACCAACAATATACTCATTATTTTGACTGTTCTCCAGAGTACTGGTGTCATCATATCAGAAACATGGTTGTCAAGTCAGACCATGTCAGTCATTTCAGACAACCTCAACAAAGCTTTATTATTATAATAGACATTTAGAAGTTGCCTATGTTTATGTACTATGTTAGGATAGCCTTATTTAACATTTCAGATACAAGCCACGATAATTTGGGATAAACTGAACCTGGCAAAGAGAGGTACATTTTCTCAAGTTAAGAGTATTACAATTAGGCACTTCGGGCAAAGAACTAATAGAACATTGAGAGTTTTTCTGTTTGGACAGTCTTTGAAAATCTTCAAATTAAGTGTTCAAAAGTGGAGGAAGGTATTTTAATCTTCTTTAGGTGTTTAGCTCTGTGAAGTATTAAGAGTTTCCTCTATATTAATGAGATAATTTTTATTTATACTAACAGTAGTGAACCCCCTGTGGGCAGAACTTGCAAAAAGTATCCCTTACTGTAGTCCACATGGAATGACACATGCTCAATCCCTGACATTTGTAGAAAAACTTCCTGAGGCTGTACTAGCCTTGTTGGTACAACTGCAGAGTCCATAAAGAAGTGTACACAAGTTAAGATAATTCCACTGCCCCACTGAAGCTTAGAGGTGGATCTAAAAAGCACAATAGTTCATGTGCCAACAGCTAACACATTCACTTCTCACACTGATCCCAGCATCAGCAGGGCTACTCCAACAGTGACAGATTATCTAAAAGTTTTCTACATAATGCAGACTGCATGATATGAATGGAACTAATATATAAAGGGTATAAAAGGAACCACATATTCAAAGTATATTCATCAGGCACTACCAAAAAAAAGTTATATCCCTCCAAATGTTCACTCATTTTGGTAAAGCAGTCAAACCCTCTCTGTCTTGTGTTATTCAAATCAGAAAATACTCAACAGAATATACACAGCAATCTGCTATTGTTATCTTTTGTTAATGGTTTCTCAGGGACTTGGTTCCCCTCTGTCCAGCCATCACTAGAATGCTAATGTTTAGATAGATTAACAGCTGATTTCCTAAAAAGAACCTATAAGCACTGAAGATTTATAGCTAAACACCGGATAGATATCCTTTAGTTATGAGAAGATCTTGGTGTCATTTCTGTCCATTTGTCATTAAAGATTACACTCAACTCTATCCTATGTTTTTATTCTTGGAAAGAAATTGCATGAGAAAACTATTTTAGTAATAATTTTTAAACTGCATTCTGCTTTTCAAATCTAGAGAGCCTTATTATAAACTAAGATAAGTGGTAAAAGGCAAAAGGCTTTTTCTCACACTACTCGTTTGTCAAGACTGTCATCAAAAGGTTTGATTTAATCACCTCCACAAAACATGTGCCATGCTCACCCTCTTGTCAGGGACGAACATGGGCTGTGAACTAGGATGTCAGTCAAAGAGTACAGGTGTGGTTACACCAGCCAGACAAGCCCTGCCTTCATGTCTCCCAGGTATCTTTGCTAGCTTGGCTCCAGGGATTCATTTTGAAGCAGCAACAGTACTATTACTGACTTTGAGTGAATAGGATATTCATACTCAAATAGAACCTGCTGAATAAGGTTTTTGTGTCAAGACTGACATGCTAGTAAGTTTCCTAGAGGTTCAGTAGGAATTGGATTAAGTATACACAGGAAAATGAACAAACAATATATTAGCTATATCCTTTACATTATTAAGGCATTTGAACATTGAGAAACAGCCATAACACTGTAAACTTATTTTAGGAACTGAATTTCTACCTTAACAACTTTTGACACCAAATTATCAACATTGAGCCTTCAGTGAGCAATGAACAGCTGCACATTAAGTAATGTGTGTCCATGGATATTTAACAGTGATTTACAGCTTTGAAATAGCACAATATCCTACTTCTACTGTTTAAAACAGCAGAGACAATAATTTTCTTTCATACACCCTGGCTCTGGACTTCACTCTTCCTTCCACTAAATCACATGAGAATTCCTTACGGTGTTGAAGTGCAGAGCCCTGACATTCTCCTGAAACACTGAAGAAGTGAGCAGCTGGGACATTAAGGTACAGAGAAGGAAAACTTATCTTTAATTTTTTTTTCAAGTAAGCATCCATTCCAAAGACTTGTGTTAACAGAAAGGCTGCAGCTCAAGCAAGCAGGTGCGCAAAGATACGAGTACCTCATAAGCAAAAGCTTGGCTAATCTGTTCAAATACCTCAGCTGTGTAGGGAATGGCCTCTTGTGCACAGGGTGAAAGAACCCATCCTGGGACAAGTCTTCCAGGTGGAAGTTTATGGACAGAAGGAGGGAAGATCCTACCCAGTACAAAATAGGGCGATGGACCTACAATACCAAGGGTATTCCACGTGACCTAAACTGCTGCTAAGGGACCAGCAGACCTGTGGGCAGTTGCAGCCACAGACCAGCTGACCACACCACAGAAGGCACATCCTGACCATACACACATTGCATTTACATCACACATTTGCACAGCTTGAAAGTCTATTATCATGTTCATTCTGGCCTTTGCTGTGTATACTCAAGTAAGTTAGGGTCAAATTGAAGGGCAAGAAACAGCAGGGTAAATAAATTCCTCTCTAACATATTCTCATTTTTCTCCAAGTCAGATTCCACAGCACAATCCAGCTTCAGTTTTCAAGAGGCTCTCTGATATGCAGTGCAATATCATGCTGAGCAAAAGCTTCTGAAAAACCTCTCCAGGTCAGAGATAGAATAGTCTGCATCAGGTGTGAAGTGCAGATCATGCTAACCAGCAACAAACTGAGTTTTTAAAAAAAAAAAAAAAAAAATCACAATTTCCAAGACAAGACTGTTTTGCCTAGTACAGTCTTGTAGGGAAATTTACCAAAAAGCTGAGGAAGAGAAGCAAAAGCTAAGGCTCACCATGATGAATGAGGCACATGAATAAAACAGTCTACTTTTACTTCACTTAAATCAGCACAAGCCAGGAATTATTTAACTACAATAAGCACAAATATAACCCAATAAATTTAGGTGCAAGGGTTTTAAAAAATGCAAATAACTTCAGCTTTTATGCAAATAAAGTCAGCTTGTGCACTACCAAGTGGGTACTGGAAAGCAAGAGCAAACTTCAGCAGTCTGTTTACACCTGCACATTGCTGACTGCCATTCTTTAAATAGATATTTTCCTGCTCTACTTGCCACATCTAGAAAAACATTTCTTTGAAAAAAAAGACCCTCTCCAGTACTGTTATACCATCTATCTTCTAAATGCTGTCTGGAAACCCATTGCCCCCTCTTTCCTTAAAAGTCTTAATTTCTCTCTCCTTGCTACCATTTAACTTTATATCTGTATTATCTAACCACACAAAGACTTTGAGATATCATTTTCACCAAAGATGCTATAAAATAAAGTGGTAATATACTATATCATACTATATCACTGTCAGGGCTCTTATCTGAAGTTCATTCTCCTCTGCAGTGAATTATTTGGTCCCCAAGATAAACGATAAAACAACTCTGAAGTATTCTTTATTTCAGCTCAGTCTGGTGTGCATGTGTCCAAAAAAGCCCATCTTATTGCTTCACTGTTTTATCTACAGCATGCAAGATGAATTTTTGTGTTCTTGTGGTGAAGGACTGACACTCAACAATTTAATGTTTTATATCCTCTATTTAGGGTTATTTACTTCTGCTTCAAGGCAAGCCTACGATCTACTGTAAGGTGCCATGGTCTCAGAAAAAAGTTCTATCCCCCACGAAGACATTTCTCTTTGAAAATAAAAACACTAAAAATCATCTCTATTCAACTCAGGAAAACCTCAGCAAGATGTTTGTTGGAAAGATTTGGTGGCAGTTTTTTTGAATGTCTTCATGCAGTTTAAACAATGCTTCTTAATACAACCATAAACTATTCCTTTTTTAAGTTATTGCATCTTAAAATGTCTTTAATACTTTCTGAGATTTACTCCCACTGTCCTGCTATTTATTTTCATGCATTCACAACCACAAGTAAACAAGAATCTACCATACTTGTTTAGCTCATATCTCCTGGAGACATCACCTCTACTTGCCATGAAATGCTCCTGTCTGCTCCTGTCCAAGCAAACAGTCTGCTGCTTGCAATTAAAAAAAAAAAAAAA